>JAOTOM010004114.1:0-224039 GCA_034440615.1 Ashinkailepas kermadecensis
ACACAGTGAACATCTGATCATAACACAACAGACATCTCACGGTAACATTCAACGGAAACATAGTGGACATTCAACAGTAACACGACAGACATCTTACTATGATATCAGACGGCAGCACAGTGGTCATCCGACAGTAACACGACGGACATCTGACAGTAACACGACGGACATCTGACAGTAACACGACGGACATCTGACAGTAACACGGCGGACATCTGACAGTAACACGATGGACATCTGACAGTAACACGACGGACATCTGACAGTAACACGACGGACATCTGACAGTAACACGACGGTCATCTGACAGTAACACGACGGTCATCTGACAGTAACACGACCACGACGGACATCTGACAGTAACACGACGGACATCTGACAGTAACACGACGGTCATCTGACAGTAACACGACCACGACGGACATCTGACAGTAACACGACGGACATCTGACAGTAACACGACCACGACGGACATCTGACAGTAACACGACCACGACGGACATCTGACAGTAACACGACCACGACGGACATCTGACAGTAACACGACGGACATCTGACAGTAACACGACCACGACGGACATTTGACAGTAACACGACCACGACGGACATCTGACAGTAACACGACGGACATTTGACAGTAACACGACGGACATCTGACAGTAACACGACGGACATCTGACAGTAACACGACGGACATCTGACAGTAACACGACGGACATTTGACAGTAACACGACGGACATCTGACAGTAACACGACGGACATTTGACAGTAACACGACGGACATCTGACAGTAACACGACCACGACGGACATTTGACAGTAACACGACGGACATTTGACAGTAACACGACGGACATCTGACAGTAACACGACCACGACGGACATCTGACAGTAACACGACCACGACGGACATCTGACAGTAACACGACGGACATCTGACAGTAACACGACGGACATCTGACAGTAACACGACGGACATCTGACAGTAACACGACGGACATCCGACAGTAACACGACGGACATCTGACAGTAACACGACGGACATCTGACAGTAACACGACGGACATCTGACAGTAACACGACGGTCATCTGACAGTAACACGACCACGACGGACATCTGACAGTAACACGACGGACATCTGATGGCAGCGCGGACATGTGACGACACGCCAGCAGCAGCACGTGCCGCCATCGGTCACGCTCCTAATGGCTACATATACCACTTCGGATAAACATTTGACAGTTCAAGCGCACAATGTCGGCTGGGATGGGTTTCATTTCGTCCAGCAGACCAAACACCTCGAAATCTAAATCATAGTTAACTAATGGACCCTGGTAGACTGACATAATGGTGTGGTCGCCGGCCGCCCAACAAGCAAAATCGTTCAGAACTGGACGTCCAAGCCGGCCTGTTTACCAGTGCGTTATTCATTAGGTTCTCACGAAGCGTGGACTTCGCTCGGTTCCAGCGCTCTTGCATGCTGATTCGAGCACGTGGTCCGGAGTGATGTGCTCTCCGAGACTTGGGCACGGTCAGCTCTGAATCCAACGGTAGCATCACTTGTGTTTACGTGTCTAAATTCCTGTCACATTCTTCTGGAAGACGTGTCGATGCGCGTTGAAATCTTCCCAAATACGTACACCATGCTTACTGCGCTGTCCTTAACCACTGCTCTCAAACGAATTTGCTGCCATGTTCACTGACACGTTATTCGCCATCGTTGGCATGATTGATAGCTACGCCATGTATTTAGCTTATGGACTGGTACGAAGAGCCAATCCACGAGAAGAGCAGCGTATTTCTGCCACGGTTGCTCTCGCGCTGGTCACCTACACTCGATCAAGTGACTGAGGTGCGGTTTGCTTGGCACACTCGCGAGATACGAACGGGACAACATAGCACTGGGCCTTATCTATCTGCTGGCTTCCCAGGATAGTGTTCGAAGGAAGCGAAGTATAGGCGACATGTCGTCATTGCACTTAGCAGTAGGGATCTAACCCCTCGCCCGTTTAGGGGAAGTTTATGCACTCTATCTTCCTTAGGCAGTTGTTTTTAACGGTAGGGGGGGGAGCTCACACCCCTAGGTGTCCGAGGCATTTTACTCTTTATAAATTCATGTGATGAGAGAGGGAGAAGAGAGAGATAGAGATAGATATAGAGATATAGAGACAGAGATAGAGATAGGTACAGAGAAAGAGATAGATACAGAGATAGAGATAGAGATAAGAGAGATAGAGAGAGAAATAGAGACCAAATACTAGGAACGCCACTGGTTCCAACTGGACCTCAACATGAGGTGGTTGAAATTCGAGTAGCTTTTATGGGGGAAAAAATTATTTCCTTACGACAATCTGGTGTATGTCACTGCTTGAGAAAGCACCCCCGAACATGCTTACACTTCTCCATCTATGGAGGAACGTGCCACCCCTTTGGGAATATTTTAGCACGTGGCGGCACTGATCCCTGTGGGTGCCCCTACCAGAATTCCCCACACACCTTTTGGTTCGCGTCTACGTCGCTGCGATCTGGTCACGGCCGGTCGCTGAGTGTGGTGCTCAGCGGCGGCTGGCCGGCCAGGACTAGGCTGACGCGGGCTGGCCCGTACCCGACTCGGAGAAGTCCGGTCGTGAACACACCTCCAGTCTGCTGCGTGCGCCATTGGTCAGCCGCCGAGATATTGCGTAGTAGTGCTGTCGCGTGCCAGTTTATCGGGAGTGGTCGACATACCAGACAGAAGCGCTGCGCACAGCGGCGGATCCAGAAATTGTCATGGGAGCACTTGTCTGATAGGGTGCCATTTCCTCGGAGAGACAACACCGCGAAAGTACATGGCCTTCGATCAAAAATCCGTTGAGCGGGAGAGGAATGTATTGAGCCTTCTAGGATGAGCGCCCTTTCCCGGCCGGACGGGAGTCATCTTCCATGGGAGTAGGGCACATGCTCCCAGTGCCCCCTGCATCCGCTCCTGGCTGCGCAGCAAATGTGGCGGGCGGCGGTTGTGGTAGCAGCGGTCAAATCTGGAGCGCAGGACAACGCAGGCTAACACTGTACAATATCGTCGTGTGGTGTACGCGAAGCTATGGTGCCTCAAGCACACACCAGCCCAAATTCGATGCTCCGCTGCTGTCGCTGCAGCACGTGACCAGGCTGGTGTGGGGCTAATGTCTATACAGTCGGTGGCGTTATCATTTGTAAGCGGTATCTCTCAGCCCCAGAGTGTTTCCGTGATATGCTTTCGATGATAACCTATCAGTTTCGGTGAGGACAAGAATGGGCTGCAAAACACCGAGGCTACATGCTCGTAGTCAGACAGGCATGGCTGCTTCTGAAGAATTGTTTTACTGGGGAGCGTGTGTATAGCTTTGTATGCTTCTGGGAGGGAATTTACCCCCCCCCCCCTACCATGGTGGCTTGCCCTCAAATAACTTTAGCTTTTAACATGGGACCCTATGTGGTATGCTCCCGATACATTTCGGCCCACGCAGGGCCTTTATGCACTGTGCCCTCCCAATAATTTTAAGAAGACTACAACCTACAGCCTGCAAGCCTACAGGAAAAGTGGCGCCCATTGGCAAGTGCGGGACCACCATCCGATGCAGCCAGAATCCCTGGAGCAATGAGGAGGGGCCACTGACTGAGGGCCACGGACAAAACTGCGGGGGCACATCCCCAGCCAGTATGTTAGAGGAAGTCTTGCAGACAGACCTGGTGAGGTGACAGACCCTGTTGGGAAGCGCTGCACGCAGTCAGCTGACGATGACGGATAGCATATCATTCGTGCGGATGAAATACACTTTACCAGTTCAATGTACTACACGGACAAGGTTACGCATCCGTATATGTAATCAGGTGTTTCGCAGATCAATTTTTTTATCGCAAATTAATTTCGCAACTTAAAATGTTGTCACCTACAGAAAATGGAAATCAGTCAGCTGCTTTGTGATGTGACCTCCTCTAATCATGGCTCTTGAGCAAGAGCAGGCTACTTTAAAATATCAGGGTGGACCAGAGGCGCAGAAAGGGGGGGGGGCGGATTAGCAACCAAAAATACACCAGATCGAACGATAAATTTTAAGATTTTTACCATGAAAAAAACATAGATTTTCGATGCGCTTCCTGCCCCGAGTGCGTTCTCTCTTCCATCACATTTTTATTCGGCCTCCCTGAAAAAAATTGGCTGCTCCCTGGGATGGATAAAAGGATTTTTCCAACTGTGGAATCTGGCAGAATGTGTGCTTCCCAACCCTTGCAAAACCGAAGGCACCGATACACCTAATGATTGTACAGAAGTGCATCGATGAACTGGGATAAGACAAATGTTGGCGAGCTTTTGAGAAATAGCAGAATTTGTCATCGTTTCAACTGTAAACTTTGAGTTCATAGTTTCGGAGGCCGAGGTCGAAGTACTGGCCTAAGTTTTTTTTTCTCGCTTTGCCCAGAATGAGTCAGCTTAATTAAATCTTGGCCACTCTGTTTCAATTCAAGTTAACAAACTTGCAGTAAAGTTCGCGGTATGTTGGCGATAACAGTAGGATAACAGAATAGCATGCTATCATCGTTGGATATAAGGTAATTATGCCACGAGACTTTAAACAATTAATAAACAAATACCAATCTGAAAATTGCATTGTTACAAGCATGGGCTTCGTCAAGGTGGAAGACGGTGGGACGCGTCCCCTGAATTTCGTGAACATAAACGTCATGCATATGGCGTTGCACGAAAAATGGACCGAAAAAACCATGTCTTCATCCGATTGAAAATCTGTGCAGACGCACACGGCTGCAAAATATAAAAATGCCGCATGTGTTGGATTGCTAACTGAATGTCCAACTCCTAATAGCTCAATACACCAATATGATGTGTCCAGACGCCGCCGCACATGGTGCACCAATCAACATCGCGGCGAGTGTAGCCCGACACTGACTCGTTCGTTGAGTGTAGCCCGACACTGACTCGTCCGCCGAGTGTAGCCCGACACTGACTCGTCCGTCGAGTGTAGCCCGACACTGACTCGTCCGCCGAGTGTAGCCCGACACTGACTCGTCCGCCGCCGCAGAGGAAGTTTACGGCAGACGCTCGGCGCTGGGTCTCTGGACTCCGTAAGTTATATCCTGCACTGCCGACCGCATTGCTATATCTGGTATTGCTGCGCGGTACGCACTGGACTGTACTTCGGAATCCAAATTCTTACTTTTCCAATTTTCTTGTTAAAATTCCGACGAGAAATATGTAGGGCACACTGTTAATTTCTTGAACAAAATTTGGACAGTCATAACAAACTTTACAAACTGTGCGCTTCGCGCGCCGAAACAAGCCTATGCCCTTTTGACATTTTTTTAGGTCGACCCTATCCCTTAACGAAATCCTGGCTGCGTTATTGATCAGATGCATGTCACCTGGTTGCTGCATTCAAGTTACATCATGCACTGCATAAGGACAAAGGAAGGGAATGCAGACTCATTACTCATGTGTGTTTACGTTTTCATGATGTGAAGTCCAAAGTCATTTAAGTCATTTAGGTGACACGTTATTAGTCATGAAAAACGTATCATTAGTGAAACGATGCAAATAGATAAGTGATATCTTAAAAGAAAGTTACATATACATATATATATATATATATGTACATATATACATACACACACACACACACACACATATATATATATATATATATATATATATATATATATATATATATATATATATATGTATATATAGGTTTTGTAAAGAGGATCGATGGGCAATTAGAGGCCAACCATTCATGGGGCACGCTAACACAAGAGGTGCTTCACCAACATCAAAGGTATCCAATCACAATTACCAACACCGATATTTCCTAATTGAGCACTGAAGAAGCGTATTGATAGGCACTAGAGGTGGCAAATGCAAGGACTGGAAGCCCGATCAGAAAACCCGGTGAGAACCTGCGGGCTTTTGGCTGGTCTTTGGGATGTATACCGGGTACATGCCGGTTTTTGTATTCGATTTGGGATGCATACAGTCTTTCAACCGAATCTGTCAGTTCACTACAACAACATGAACAATATACAATATAAGCTTTATAAAAACATAACATGGATAATCACCATGCAGCTCACGAGTCCCATTTCAAGATTCTAGCCAGCAATTGTGTCATATGCATTGAAGAATTTGATGATCAATCCTTAAATATTTCCGAGATTTCTGTCGTGATAATTGCTGAAGACGTTGCCCACCACTCTGCCGGGGGTGCTCACTTTTACAGACGTGGCCCACTCTTCTTCCGGGCGGTGCTCACTTCTACAGACGTGACCCACTACTCTGTCCGTCATGAATAGAACATCAACAGCAAAATTCCGGTTTCCAACTGTAAAACTAGTGTTGCTAAAGATGCTGCGTATTTGGCTAAGTGATCCAAATTTTGTGAAGCTATATGCTCCAGGAGCTAAAGCTGGTGTTGCAGCAGTCATACCTGCGGTAGATGCATTATCCCCGCATGCGCCAGCCAATAGTCACGTCTATAAACGTGATCCATGACTCTGTCATTCAGTTCTCACGGAACTGACGGACCCACCATTCGGCCCGTCGGCACGCACTTCCACAGAAGTGGCTCGCCACTTTTCCGGACAGTACTTACCACCCGTCTGCGCACACGACCGACAATCCTGCCACGCGCCGGCTTCGACTCCCGATTTCTGGTGCCGTTCATGTTGTTCGGGTGTCTTCCTGGTCGACTCCCAGTCAGAGTCGGTTCCTGCTAGGCGGTGGGATCCAGCCCTGACGATCCCACTGTGGTCGACACGCGCAACAGCCCACACACATACACACACGAGCGCGCGCGCACACACACACACCGGCCGGCGAGTTGCACGTGGTCGTGTCCGAGATACGGCGCACGTCAAGAGGTCGCTCTGCGCTGACTGTGGCCGTCGGTGTCGCTGCCGACAGGACGGCTCGGCGGCGGCCGGCGCGGGCGGGGTGGACCAAGACGTGAGTCCACAGCGGTGCTGGTCAGCAGCTCGTGTGCAGCGTGTCCGTGAGGCTGCGTCCGCCGACCCCGTCACCATTACACTGACACTTCGGGAAACCGCTCGGCCGTCTGGCGTCCCAGCCACATTGATCGCCGACATGTGTTTATATATACATTTACGAAACGCGCCGACAGACGTGCAAGTGAAGTCTCCGCACTGGTTGGGTATTTACAGTAGGCGTGCTGCGACCGGGCGCACGAGACAGTCATGTCACCGGTCAGGCCGACAGTGCGCCGCATTGGTCCTCACGCGGCGCCGTTCTGAAAATTCTGCACTCCGTCGGGATATGGTTGATCGTAATGATCGGCTGATTGATTCGATTTCTGGCCACCTTCCGACAGTGAATTCATCCGAACGCCCCTGCAGAACATTGGTGGAACATCCGAATTTCAGCGAGGCCTCAGGATACATCTCGTAATCTGGAATTCCTACAACCTAGTAATCCTCTTCTAGTAAGCGCAATTTCCGTCATGCTTTTGAATAATTAATTTGAGGCAGAGCGCAGTGCCCCATTCGATTTACCATCCGTCCTATGAATATCATTGAAATTGGGTCCGTTTTAACACCAGGGAGTCTGGCAACTGCAGTAATCCAGGTTGGCTATCCAGTGCATGGCTGCGGGAATCTCGTTGAAGATGGGGTGTGCTGCTGTGGGGCAAACCCTTTTGCTAACTTAGATAAAAATATGTTGTTTTTTGCATTAAGGGATAATTTTATCGCACGGTTTGCAAGTCTGCCTGCGGTTTTTTTCTCGCAATTCACATAGTTCTGGACAAAGACGCACGCATGATCTTTTGTCCAGTGGCGCATCCGGTCGCATTTTTTTCGGACTAAGGACGTCTTCAGGAATATATGTGTTCTCTCCCCCTCTTTCTCCTTGCAGATGTGCCCTAGTCTGCAGTTCATCCCCTGGAATAATGATATGCTGCAATACGGGGCCCTACATAGTAAAAGAAACTGAAAAATAATCGCATCAGTTATAACAGTGCCATATAAATTGTGCTATCGGATTCCAAACTTAATCCAGCCGCACTTCTATGCGATTGGCCGATTATATTTCGATCAGAATCAGATCAGAATTAGATCGGGCTTCTGATCCTAATTCGATCGGGGATCCCATCAGAATTGGATCGGGATTCTGATTGGAATCCGACCAGATTATCATCCGAATCAATTCGAATTCTCATCGGACAACACCAGTGACGCCGTAATTTGGTGCTGGAATCGCTCCATGTTTTGAAGTAGGCAACGACGCCGCCTTCTTTGAACATACGTCGAAAACAAAAACTTCTTTGTAACTCCGTAGAACAAGGGTGATCCCTGAATTCTACTTCACATCGTAAAATGGTCTAAAGGAACAAACAAATTTTTGTCAGCATTTTCGAACCTAACAAACTTAACCTAGCCTAGCCAAGCCTAACCCCTTTGTTTGCTTTACGGAGGTCAAATGTGTGTAAAGCTTGTCTTGTGAATACCTTGAACCACAAAAATATCCTTTTCAGTTGAAGAGGTATTCAATAACCCAACCTAACCCAACCTAAACTAACCTAAGGTAACACAACCTAACCTAACCAAGCCCTTTTCGTGTTAAGCCTAGCCTAATATCTATTCTTAAGAATATAAATTTTTTTTACCAAGAATTGGACTTGAGGCTTCTTCGATATATTTATCCTAATTAATGCTGATCATCATGCCAGGTCTTCTCCATCAATCTTGCTCCTGAACCCACGTGGCCTGGGAACAAAAAGCCGGCATAAACTCGGATACTTGATTGTAAGGCTGGGAGTCGGAGTACCTGCATGCTCGCAAGGGCAGTTGCTATCGTGTGCCACTTCAGATCACATTTGTCAATACTGTCAACACTGAATTCGGTATTATTGTGCTTTAAGGTATTCATCAGATAATTATAAAATTTGTGCGTACATTTTACCTCCATGAAGCAAACAACTGGGTTCGGTTTGGTTTGGTTAGTATATGTAAGATTTTTGAACTTAGAAATACGATTTTTAGAATACGTCGAAGAAAGGTCAGTTTTTCGATAACAGGTTGGCTTAGGTCAATTTTTTAAAGTCGAAAGTTAAAAAACATCCCCATTAAGAAATGTCTTGCATGGGAGCTTAGGCGAGGTCATGTAGTCCTGTATGCAGTATGTATGTAGTAGTTATGTATGTAGTCTCACTTGCTTATGTTGCAGGCCAAACAAATTAAACCTCAACCTGGGGACGCGGTAGATCAGTCGGTAGGGAGTCGGACGCTTGGTTGTAAGATCGTGAGTTCGAATCCCACAACCGGCGGGATTACTGAGCCCACCTGCGACCAACCGTCGTGGGAGGTTGGCAACGCTATGTGACCCAGCAGTAGGATGTGTCGTAAAAACCCAAGTACCTACCTACACCTGCCTACCAACCTCAATCACAGTCAGCCGCCGACACCAACGACTGATAAACAAAGACTCATCGGGCAACGGCCTTCGCAAGCACCATCACGTGCCAGCTCCAGAAACCAACCAACCTCGCCCAGTGTAAACAACCTACGTTAATAGGAGCGTTCCAGTCATCAACCAATCACGGACTTCAAACTCGGTGTCAATGCCACGCATAACAATTACCGCACTACCACGTGTACAGGAGGTCTCGTGACGTGAGCACGGTCTGATATCGTACTTTATGGTGTTACATTTACAATTGAAATATCTTTTATGCTATATTACCCAGCTCCAAGACACTTTCTGTGTTATTTTGCCCGCCAACTGAAAAGTATGCATTTGTAGATGAAATGAGTGGTCGCGTCATGTTAACCACGTTCATAAGCATTGATTGGAAAAATGTTTTCCAAGAATAAAAATAAAATACCTTGAAGCACCAATTTACCCTTAATTCAAGTTCTCATCTTCGGATGACAATCGATAGAGAAAGGACGGAATGGGCACGCTTGGCTGTCACTGTCAGTACACACCTAGCCTCCAGGTACCTATACCACAAACCCAAAAAATTATCGCACTGCGACAACTCGCTGATTATGACACAGGTGCGGTTCGAGGCACCCAAATGGGGTGAGGCAGAATATATTTCAATTTCACTCCCCCGACCCCCAACAAAAACTCCTTGGATTTGGTCATTTTATTCTTTGGTTCCGAAAATTCCACCACTGTTCTTGGTGTTTGTTGCCAAAAACAAAAACACTTTTAGTATCACAATTTCGCGACCTTTCGGTTTCGCCTCTGACTACTACTACTTTGCCGGGGGGGGGGGGAGGAATTAATTCACACATTAAAAGCGAAGCTAGCGATGTTGCGTTCTTGCAAACATTCTTCCTGGCATCCATCAGTTCGGCAAGCATTTCAAATTGCTCCGTTTCATTTCAACTGTATTTGTACATGTAGTTGAAGAATATGCTATGAAATTCTATGCCAACATGAATGCAAATATCATTCCAAAGTCGAACGATGAGGAAAGGTCAGGCACTTTCTTGATGACATGCAATTATTTCCGATATGATAGATACGAACAAGGAGTTTCAAGAATTTTATCAGTAGGAATTATAATACTAAGTGATAGTCTTTATTTGTAAGGTTGTTATCTATGAAGATCATCAAAAGCAGGGTATTAGGTACGCACATGTAAGCATACAGATGACAATTAATTCGGCACAAGGAACTGACACGAGTGGTGAATCGTAACTTCATAGGTTATACTTTCCACCAACCAGTCACGAAGAGAACTGAATACAAATTGAAGTGGACTGGCTAACAGAGCAGCACATCCAGGGGAGAAACTAGGGGAAAATAGCCCCTCTTGGAAACAGAAGGCCCAGTGACACCCGGAGAACAAAGAGAGGATATCTCTTGACAAACCCCTGACTACATCCTTCCTGGAAACAGATGAGGCCCTCCTTAACAGCAGGTACCCTTGGGATCATAGTCCTCTTACAAAAGTCTGGCTGTCCCATGGAGCTCACATGTCCCGTGGAGCTCACACGGGAGCTCACACGGGAGCACGGGAGCTCACACAGCTGTCCCGTGGAGCTCACATGCACCAAATTATGTTGTCTGCATCAAATAAATGTATACAAAACAATACCACAACCTTTGGAGCACCCAATGTTGTTACAAAGACGCATCTTTGGTTGAAAGCTAACATTGCAAGAGCAATGTTGTAGCAACATGGATATCGTGTTATAAGTGCAATGTCACATGAGCTCAAACCTGTGGTTGCAACTGCAATCATGTCACAATATTGATGCAAAATAGAAAATGTGACGATGTAGGAGGTTGGACGCTGCTACGTTACATAAATGTTGATCTTAGCCTACCAGCGCAAAATGTTTTAGGAGTGTGTGATTGCGATTTTATTCCAACGTTGCAAATAAATTGCAAATGCCATGTTAAAATAATTTTTGGTGATGGAAACAATTCACAGTCCAAGGTCGGATCTTGAACATTCTTTGGAGGTGGCCGGGAGGGAGGGGGCGCAAACTTATCTTGGGACAGCGGTGGTGGCAAGAACCCAAAAATTGCACATGAATCAAATGTGATTAATTAGAAGAAATTAAATAGAATAAAGAAGAAATAATGCACATTTTTGCATTATTCTTAATTGCCATATATTACTTATTATATAAAATATATATAATATGATATAATACCAATAATATATAATAAGATATAACAATGTAAATCTTTAAATATAATACATGTAATATAAATATACCATAAATGCAACGCAAAGTATAATATAATACGATAATAATAATATAATTAATATTATAACTATACTATATATATATATATATATATATATATATATATATATATATATATATATATATATATATATATATATATATATATATATATATATATATATATATATATATATATATATATATATATATATATATATATATATATATATATATATATATATATATATATATATATATATATATATATATATATATAATTGAACAATTGAAAACAATTGGGAAAAATTGAACATTGAGGGGGCACGTGCCCCTCCAAAAGTATACAAAACAACACCCCGGGGTGTATGCTTTGCGCGTATTCTACTGTAAATATCTCTATTTTTCACGGAGTGCGCTCTGCGGATTTCATGCGGAACTCTGTGGAATTTCACGTGTAGTTGGAGAGTCGAAAAAGCAGGATATGAAGACCAATCATTCACCTTGCACTTTAAACTCCATCACAGACAATCAATACTTTTCACCTGGGGCGTTCCACGATATTTGTATTCTTCTTTAGCAGTGGCAGAGTGCCATCCGCTAGAGATTTGCTACGTTAAATAAAGGGTTACGCTAGTCCGGCTTATGTGGCATCCGGTTATATCAAATAAGCAAGAGAGGAAAGATGATACGCCGGCAAACAAAGAACGTGGCATAAAGGGCCGATACATACATAGCATACAGGTTCATGTACATACATACATATATACATGCATAACAATCGGAAAGACATTTGGAGCACTGGCGGATCCAGGGAGGGGCCATTCCGGCCATGCCCCCCCCGAAGCGCTTAAAAGGGGGGGGGGGGGGCATAGTGTCTTTTGGTCCCCCAGAAACCAACAGAAGTCAACTGAATTAAAATGCAGTAACCTTTGCCGATGTTAAAAAATAGCGTCTGGATGAAAGAATCTCCAATTTTAAAGGATATTTCATTAAAAATAATTGTTTGGAAGCCAGTATGGTAGCATAGTAGATTCTGACACACATCGAGGGTTCCATGCTGCTCAAGTTCTGCTTACAGCAAGAGTTGACAAAATCGGATCCGCCAGTGTGTACACGTGCACGAACGTTGACGTGGTGTAAGACGTTGAACGTGAACGTGAACGTTTTGGTAAACAAGAACAAAAATCCGGTAACATAGAAACGGTGGAGGTAGGCTGGGGCCCCTACACAGGAAATTATGTTGTCAATTATTATTATTATTATTATTTTTTTTTTTTTTATTGGGCCCCTTTGCCAAATAGTGGTCGAAATCCGGTGCTTTGAACCAAAAATAGTGGGAGAATGGGCACCCTCCAAATCCGTTCGACCCCTCCCCTGATGCAATTCCTAGGTACGCCACTGGGGAGGGGGAGGGGAGGGTGCTGACGCCGAAGATCGATCGCTTGACGAGCGAGTTCATCCGCCCGCTCGTTGCTTGGTATCTGTGTAGTAACTCGTGCTCTGACAACACAAGCGTGCTCCGCGCTGCCCGGCAACTGGCCGCTTGCCAGTATCGCCCGTGACCTCGCTCAGATCATTGCGCGTGCGTACTGGCCGCTGCTGCCGAACCGCACTCGGACACGTCGTCCGTTACTGTGTATAACGTGTCATGCAAACTGTACTCTCTCTCTCTCGCATTCTCGCACTCTGGTTCTCGCTATCGCCGCCCGATATACGTACCGACAAGTTACGGATCTTTGGAGCTCGCCAACGGACACGTCACAAGAAACGTAGCCACTCAAGCCGCTACATTTGGTGACCCCGACGTGATGTTCGTCTTGTGTACGTCGCTCGGCTCCACTGGAATGTGTGTGTATGCGCGGACAAGGTCCAGCTTCGAAAATACCTGGCATCCATGGAGGTTGGCCGCGAAGTCTTGCAGGTAGGGCAGTAGGTAGCGGTCCGGCACAGTCATCTTGTTCAGGGCGCGGTAGTCGCCACATGGACGCCACTCGCCTGGTGTAGACTTTTCCACCAGGTGGAGCGGTGCCGCCCAATTGCTCTGGAAGGGTCGGACGGTGCCTTGTTTAAGCAGGTGCTCAAACTCTTGCCGGGCGATCCGCAGTCGGTCGGGAGCAAGACGTCGAGGCCGGGCGAAGCACGGGGGCCCGCGGGTCTGTATGTGATGCGTCACGTTGTGAGGCACGGCGGTGCCTTCGAGCGGACGCCGCGTGGCCGGGAAACTCCTCCCACAACTCGGCGAAGGCTCCAGTGGTCAGAGCCAGGCTGCGCAGGCTGGCTGCGTCCGCGGCGGGTGGGGCGGTACCGGTCGCACACACCTGACCGGTGGGCGACAGCCCACGTCAACCGCTAGCCGGTAGTGGCCGAGGAAGTCTGCCCCCAAGATGGGAGAGATGACTTCTGCCACGAGGAACCGCCACGGGTAGTGGCGACCTGACAGCACCACGGTGTGGTCGGCGTACCCCAGCGTCGTGATACCGCTGCCGTTAGCGGCTGTCAGGCGTGGAGCAGCTGCCGTATCCACCTTGCAGCCCGCCGGCAGTTGGGCTGGGTGCAGCACGCTGACCTGTGCCCCTGTGCCGACCAGGAGAGTGAGGTCTGCGTCGGCGATGTGCCGGAGTGGCGCCAATCGTGCCGAGCCTGTGGGCGGCGCCTGCTCCCTCAGGCCGTCCCGTTTTCCGTCGGCCAGGCGCAGGGTGCTTCGCATCGACGAGCATCCGCGCCGAATCGCCGATGATAGTAGCATAGCTGATGCCGCTGCGCCTGCTGTTGTCGTGGCCGTGATCGTGAACGACGGTTCCGCTGGCGAGACCAGGAGCGACAGTCATCCGTCCTTGCTCCCGGTCGGTCGCTGAGAGCTGTCCCCAGGCTACCGACGGCGGCCGTCAGCACAGTGTCACCATGCCTTGGAGAGCAGTCAGCGCGCTGGCGTCTGATGACATCGCCGTGGCCGGAGCAGGCGGAACAAGCGGTCAGTTACCGGGCGTCTCTGCGCAGGCGCATAACAATGTTCGGCGCGTGACACGCTTGTGCTGTCAGAGCACGAGTTACTACATCTCCATGTGGCCAGGGACTCAGAGCAGTGTGAGCTGGAGGTGAGCATGATGGGTATGGTAGAGTTGACGGATAGCGTGGAGTGTGGGGTGTGAGGTGTTGTGTATGGCTGCAAGAGCGTCAATGGATAAACGTGAGTAAGTGCAGATGTACGTTCCACGACACATCAAGCTGGTGGCAACACACCGTCTCAGATTTGTGTGTAAATACATCTATGGGGTTATTTTATGTTCCGTTTCGAGCTGTGCAGCTTTGAGCTTCATCAGAACAACGATCACATAGTTATATCCTTCATCATTTGCGCGCGATCACGGCACATGGTTATGTTTAGCGCATCAATGTTGCGTTGTAAAATTGATTGGAGGACCAATCATAGGTATAGGTTTCTGAAAATTATTGATAGGGCACAATGCATGATGGCAATGGGCGGACCCACATGGATTGGGGAGGCATACCACCTAGGGTCCCATGATAAAAGTTTAAATTATTCGGAGGAAAAACCAACATGGGGGGGGGGCAAGTACCCTACCAAAAGCATACAGAGCCACATCCCTGGGACCAATTTATGTTTTGATGACATTTTTTTCCGGAGGGAGGCGCCAACGGCTGCAAACAAAACTAAGTGCGTGGGAGAGGTGTGCACTCGAGCGTTCTGGAAGGGCGCCCCCATCAGCTCCATTGCGAAGCTTCGATCTGATTGGGGGAATCAATGATTGGGGCCAATGGCCCCATTAGCGCATGCAAAGTGACACCCTAGTTTTAGCGCCACATACCATGAAGGAAAATAATTTAAGTAGAAGTAAAAGTGTACATTTATTAGTTGGCATTGAGCTGAAGAATATCTAGGCTAGTTTGAATTTGCATTTTTGTAATATTGTGCCAAGCCGCCGAGCCGTTGTGCATTGATTCCACATTTCCGCAGTGACTGTTTTCAAAGATGAGCGAAGTAAACATTGTTCACCAAAACGTGGAAACAGTGTCATGTTTAATATACATTTTTGTAATGAATATGACTTCAAATACACCTCAAATGCATACATTCCTGGAACAAGTTTTGTCTTCTTCCAGTCTGACACAATATTTCTTCCTAAGATGTAACATAGCTAGAAGAAAAACCTTGTTGCAACCTGTTTACTTCGCTGACTAGAAAACCAGCTAGATTGCCAGTTGTATTCCATATTGAATGCTCAGTGCCAACGGTTGTCCCAAGTTAGAAATGCAGCTTGTTGCACGCCAGAATTTAGGTTTAATGCAATTAAAACTGAAAAAAAAACACAAACGCATCTGCATGGCTTTCTTCTTAATATGCGAGACTAACGACGTTTATCAAGGCACGTAGGAAGGTTACACACCTACTGATTAGGCATGTAGCAATAGACTACATGCCTAGTATCCTATAGCTTATATTTGGCGAATATTTTCAACTATAATTGGAGTAGACTAGTATAATTGTAGCGGGTGCTGCCCCCTGGCAGAGCGTAAGTGCTGCCATCTAAAAAGTATGGAAGGTTCCACCTCTGGAAGTCATCAGGATATTTTAAGGGGTGGTGGAGGTACTGATCCAGTGACGTCACCAGGAAGCTGTGTTAAACAGGTGAAGCTTTGACTGTGGCCATTTGAGGTTCAAAATGGGTGCTTTTGTCGTCTTCACACACAGCCTTCGCCAACGAAATCGATCGTCTAGATCAGGGTTTCTCAACCTTTTTTCGGCAGTGGCCCCCTCGAAGGCAATTTGAGTTATCGTGGCCCCCCTGGGTTACTGCATCTTGGGAAGTAGATATAGTAATGATTGTAGTTTGGATATAACTATGGACTTGAAATTCATACTCTAATTGTAAATCAATGGACTTCATAATTTGGGTGAAAATTGTATTTCAAAACTCACAAATAAGCATAAAACAATAAGGAATCCAAGTACAATCAGCGTCTGTCTTTAACGCTTTTCAACTTCATAATTTGGATGAAAATGTTATTTTAAAACTAAAAAATCATTATAAAACAATAAGGAATCCATGTACAATCAGTATCTGCCTCCAAACGCTTTTCAATGGGATCCCTGCGACTGGTGTAGGGCTGCCAAATTTTCAATGTTTGGCTCCAGCGTCGTCAGAGCGAGACGTAGATCGTCTCTTTTCTCGATGTCGAGGCGATTTCGAGTCCTCGAAAATAGATAAATAACCTTACTGAAGCCTGACACCACCAAGTAGGATGTTATAAAAACGAGTAATAACAATTTCACTTGTTTCAAGAGTAGTGGGTACTTTTTAGGCATTTCTTCGCTAACCCACAGCTTCTGACGTATTCCGTGTTTGAATCTCGCTTGAGCTGTTGTGTCGTTTTGCAGTGCTATGAAGTTTTCTTGTTTGGTGGTGTCAACGTCAGATGCATCGGCAACGAATGGATCTACAAACCAGTGTGGCATCGTCATTTGGAGGTCAGAGAAACGAGCTTGCATATCATGCAGCTGCTTCAGATGGTCAACATACACGACTAAGTCATCATCAATCAGCTCGCTGGATGTAGCTCCCAAGGAGGGAAACTGAACAAACTCTCATCTCCCTAAGTTCAACGAGAACAGCTTGAGTTTCCAGTTGAATGCAGCGATCGCCTCGTTGCGGGACAGCAGTTTGGAGTCTTTCCCTTGGAGCTTTTTGTTCAGGACATTCAGCTTGTCAAAAATATCCGACAGGCAGAAGATGTCGTACTTTGCATCAGTAAGTCTCTGGCCAAGTTCTGTTCCACTCAAGAACGAGATAACACTACCCCAAAGTGCAACAAAACGACGCACGCGGTTGCCCTTCAACAACCACCTGACTTAGGTGTGCAATACCAGTCGTTCAAATTCGTCATCATTCTCTTCGCACAAGCGCTGGAAGAGGCGATCATTCAGTGCACTTTTTTATGAAGATGACAGCCTTGATAACGCGCCCTAGCGTCTCGTGCAGACGTCCTCCCAGTTTTTTTTGGCAACCAAGTGCTGTCGGTGAACAATACAGTGAATGCAGACATCAGGCACAGCTTTTTTTCAAGTGGACATTGAACCCCCGATACTTTGCAACCATAGAAGCAGCACCATCTGTTGCACAAGCCAAAACGTTCTTGAACGGAATGTTGTTCTCCTCAAAATAGGCCTCGACTTTTTTTTGAAGATGGATTCGCCTGTAGTGTCAGTCGTTAGCTTCAAGGCGAATTTCTTGACATTTCTTGATATACATCATCAATATCAAGAAACCTCACAAACGCCACCAGAAGAGCAGAATTATCGGGAAAGTTGATTCGTCGATCTGTAGTGAGAACTCGTTCACCTGCAGTTTCTAGATTAAATGTCTTTCGACATCCACCGCCATTTCGTCGATTCGCCGTGATACTTATGAGTTGTTCAGAGGAATAACACCAGTTACTTCTTGCGCTCTCTCATTCATGACTGTTGAGAGGACAACGGACACTGCAGGCATGATTATATGTTTGCGTATAGTATGCGGCTTACCAGCTTTTGCGATCAAATTCGCTATCTTGTAGGAAGCCAATAGACCTCGGTCTATTTTACAGCTTTTTTTGGTGAACATCTGATTCACAGTCATCCTTTTTTGCGAGGCTGTTCCCTGTTTTGGCTGTTTTGGCGAGGCTGTTCCCAGCCTCGCCCAGCTGATCGTAAGCGATGTTTTGATTGAAGGTTTCGACTTCCATCCCATTTCGCCACTCCACTCATCACATAATTATTTAGTATAATATGTTAAGGTTATGGTACATGAAATGCATACCTAAAACAAGTCATTTTCCCCTCATGAATGCCATGAATGCACTAACATCAAATTATTAGGCATATATCAGCAACGCAAACTTAACAACATTACAATAGTTACTTACTGTGAGATGTTCTGTGGTCCCCCGTGGCCCACCTTTTCCTAATTCTGTCCTGTGGCCCCTGACAATTTATCATGCCCCCAGGGGGCCATATGGCCCACGTTGAGAAACCCTGGTCTAGATCATTCAGGGATCAATCAGTGCCACGAGAGCATCTTTTGAAAGGTTGATACGTGTTGCATGCATAGAAGCGTTCCTTGACCCTCTCCTTGCAGCTATGAAGGCATCTACAACAATGGATTCTGGCGAAGCATCCGATGTCACACATAAAGCTGAAAACCCCAGGAAGTTATCCAATGATAAGATGTATTGTTTCTCTTCTGACTGATAATGCAACACGCCAGTCACCCACATCACACGCATGTATTGTACGGTCGGTGTACATGACATCGAACACGTAACACATATTAAAATTGCGCACGAAATGGTGACTTATTCCTGTTGCTGTGCGTCTCCCGTATCTCTCACAAACTGATCTTCATCTGGCGTAATTATTTTTTGCCTGGAACACCAAACGACCTACAGCACATTGTACTGGTCACTTTCAATGTATTTACGTTGTCCGTGTTGATATACAATACAGAAACAATGCGGCCTCATGCACCTCACCCGCTCTCTCACACGGAACTGGCTCACACGGCAGCGGCCGGCCGGACAAGAGTATTTTAAAAGCGGCCCGCCAGCTCATCACACAAAACAAAAACGTCTGACAAAACCCGACGCCCGGCTTCACTGACACCATGGGGACGCTGCGGGACAGCAGTGCCGGAGCGGTCCGACCCGGCGCCTCGGGCGTCAGCCACTTCCCGGCCGGCTCACATAGTCTCAACACTGGCCACGCCCTGCGAGGGCCGCGCGGGCCCGATATGGCACTTCAGCGGCACGCCTCGCCCCAGCAGCGCGCGCGCGCTATCACATGTGTCCGGCGCGCCGGTGCTGCCGCGCGCCTCAGCGTCGCGCGCGCGGCGGCACCGCGTTAAGTGGACGCACACGCGCGCGCGCGCCCCATGATATCGATGTTCGTGTGGCGCCCCGGCTTGACTAGAGCCGCGTAGGAACGCTGGGTACACGCCCGCGCTCGATCAGATGTAGACGGGCGACTCCTGGCCCGTCAACAGCCGAAACAATGACGTTGGCATGGTTTTCATGTGGATCTGAAACGGAGGATGTGGGCAAACGTTATGCGCGCCGTGGCCAATCAGTGCCGAGCTCGCCGCACCATTTTCTCGCTGAACAATCAGCCATAAATTGCGAAACGAGGCCAGACCGAGTGAGACAAACGATGCCGAAAAGCTATCAAAACAAAACTGAACGACCGTCAATCCCCGAGCTGCCACGTGACATTTGCAACGACACCGCTATACGAGCAGTCGGTATCGAATACACAACGCTAAAACGACACCACTATACGAGCAGTCGGTACCGAATACACAGCGCTAAAACGACACCAATATACGAGCAGCCAATACCGGATACACAACACCTAGCACGACACCACCATACGAGCAGTCGGTACCGAATACACAACGCTAATACGGTGACGGTTCTTGGCGAAATTGGATACACACTATACACATTGTCAACACTCACCAGCAAAGCATGCAAGTCCTATCTCGCCAGCGATGTGGCCATTGTACCTCACCTTCAGTTGACGTGACCTCCTAGACTTCGTCTCACCAATGGCGTCGCCCCCATGACTTCACTTGTCCCACCGTCCCGGACTCAGGACCTCACCTCTCCTGCTTCCCCTGCCCCACGATCTCAGGATCTCACCTGTCCTAGTGCCCCGGCATCATGACCTCACCTCTCCCACTGATGTGGCCAGCAGGCTGACGATTCTGTCGTGCGGCACGGCCACCACGCTCTGGCTGTTGATCTCGATGATGCGGTGGCCGACGCGCACGCCGCCCCGCTCGGCGATGCCGCCGCGCAGCAGGCTGCAGATGACGCCGTTCTGCACGCTGAAGCCCAGCTGGTACTTGGTGTCGGGCCGGCGGATGCGCACCTCGACCACGGGCGGGCACGGCACCACCGTCAGCTTCACCACGGTCGCCTGCTTGGCGTTCTTGACGTACGTCTGGCAGGCGGCCAGCGGCAGGCCCACCAGGCTGATGCCGTTCAGCGCGATGATCTGGTCGCCGATGTTGAGCAGGCCGCAGCGGGCGGCGGCGCCGGCCGGAGCCAAGTTGGCGATCACCACGGTCGGCACCAGCGAGCCCCAGCCGGACTCGACGATCACCACGCCCAGGATCTCGCCCTTCTGCTTGGGCACCACCACCTGGACCGCATGAGCGTACATGTTCAGACACTTGGCTTGGGGGGGGGGATCACGATCCTCACACGGACTTGTCACGGTAGCAAAATACACGGCAGTCAACCGACAAGCCTTTGTGTACGACTATATGTAGCCTTACATGGGGGATCAGCATTTGACACCAGTATTATTGTGATTATCAAGCGTTGCCGCTGATATTTGCCATAGCTATGGCCATTCAACGAGGTTAGTAGTCTCGCATTAACAAAATATTAGTCGTTTTTTCCGCGCTATGTGCAAATACGTACTCATACTGTCCTCTTACCTCCTTTTGCAGTTCCTTTTTGGCAAACATTTTTAGCTCCTCGCCGAATATCTCCTGGGAGTTCAGCACCTCTTGGTAGTCCATTTCCTTCACAAAGCTGTGATCCTCAATGCCGTTCGCCTTCAGGAACTCCATGTAGGCCACTTGGAACGCCTGTCCTATAGACTGGGCGATAAACTGAGCCTGCAACATATCAACGTAAACTTTCTGCGTTAATTGGGCAGGATTATCCCCAGTTCTTCCAATGTCATTTCTCTATAATATGTACGAAAGGTGACAAGTATACTATCTACCACATTAAGTTTCATTACAGTAGTCAAGTACGCAAATGGGTTTAGTTTTCAAGAACTTCACTGACGCTGGTGCAGAAGTTAGGCAGACTGACGTGCTGCTAAGCCAAGCCACATTACTCAGGGCTGTTACATATTACATGTCATAGCCAACATCCCACCTCTCGCCTCATCACGCACCTCATGTCATTGCCTTCCAACAGGTGACATCTCACCTCTCGTCACCCTCCAACACGCGGCGTCTCACCTCGTCGCTCTCGAACACGTGGCAGATCATCTTGGGCAGCGTGTGCAGGTCGCTGGCGATGTCCGCGGTGACGCGGCGGCGCGCCATCAGCACCACCAGGTCGCCGATGTCGGCGATGTACGAGATGGTGCGCAGCGCGTGGTCCATCATGATCTCCTGGCGGCCCAGCAGTGGTCGGTCAGACGGGCGGCTCGGAGTGGGCTGACCGCCGGGCCGAGACACCGCCTCAGACGGGCGGCTCGGAGACAACTGGCCGCCGGGCCGAAACACCGCCTCAAACGGGTCGAGACACCGCCTCAGACGGCCGAGACACTGCCTCAGACGGCCGAGACACCGCCTCAGACGGACCAGACGCCGCCTCAGACGGACCGAGACACCGCCTCAGACGGACCGAGACACCGCCTCAGACGGCCGAGACACCGCCTCAGACGGACCGAGACACCGCCTCAGACGGCCGAGACACCGCCTCAGACGGCCGAGACACCGCCTCAGACGGACCGAGACACCGCCTCAGACGGCCGAGACACCGCCTCAGACGGACCGAGACACCGCCTCAGACGGCCGAGACACCGCCTCAGACGGACCGAGACACCGCCTCAGACGGCCGAGACACCGCCTCAGACGGACCGAGACACCGCCTCAGACGGACCGAGACACCGCCTCAGACGGACCGAGACACCGCCTCAGACGGCCGAGACACCGCCTCAGACGGACCGAGACACCGCCTCAGACGGCCGAGACACCGCCTCAGACGGACCGAGACACCGCCTCAGACGGACCAGACGCCGCCTCAGACGGACCGAGACACCGCCTCAGACGGACCGAGACACCGCCTCAGACGGACCAGACGCCGCCTCAGACGGACCGAGACACCGCCTCAGACGGACCGAGACACCGCCTCAGACGGACCAGACGCCGCCTCAGACGGACCGAGACACCGCCTCAGACGGACCGAGACACCGCCTCAGACGGACCGAGACACCGCCTCAGACGGACCGAGACACCGCCTCAGACGGCACGGCGCCGGTCACGTGACCGTCACGAAAGCGGCACACATGGTATCGGTGATATCGCTGTCGGTGTAACGTAACGTGGTAGTGTTCTACGGACGCTGGCTACCTACAGGCGGCTAGCAGTCAATGATCAGCTCGGGGCAGTTCCCAGAGACTGCTTTCCCGCACACGTTCGAATGCTCTATAAAATATCCCGAGTCTACAGCCCAGACTACAGACGGCCATCAATAGAAAAACAGCACCAGCAGCGGCGGAACCAGTGGGGAACTAAAGCACTCTTCCTGCCTTAACCCGGCAGCCACTGCTTGGCGTGCTCACCCAAACACCACTCACTGGGGGTGGTTCCCCTCGTAACTCCGGAACAAATAGACGGGTCGAAATGAAACCCAGCACAAAGCCTAACAACTTTCATCGCGTCATACTGAGTTGTGTTGACCTCGAGGTCACCGACAACGTCACAGGTCATGTCAAGTAAAGAGTGAACATGCTTGATCATTGCTTAGCTCTATAACATGTCTATAGATGTTTCGCATCGGTGAAAACTGAAGGAAAATTGCAAGAACTGTCACTCTCATGTATCACATGCACGTGGTCAAATCAAGTTCAGTTCAAATGAGGTCATACGAGGTTACCGTGCATTTGCATAGACCTGCGGCATGCGATGCATATGTCGGTTAAAATACAAGTTGAAGAATAAAATCGAGATTATGCAGTCGCATATATAACCAAAAAGAACTGAAGCCCTCACCCCAGTTTTGCAGCACTATACGTCACGGTATATATGTCACGCTACACCGTCTTTAATTGGGTCCCTATCCCAGGAAATAATCGAGGACAATTCAACATAACTTGAATGTTGAATTCGAATTCAGCGTGCATTTGTACCCTACTGAAGTGAGAAAAAGAATTTTCAGTAATATTTTTATATGTCGCAGAAAAAAACAGGTCACCCAATGACCTCAAGGATGATGCTTCGCCGTGTTTCGAGTCATTGGTAAAGTAAGCCCACAAATAGAAAGTTGTACGTGAACCTAAATACTAACGAACAACACGATAATTTTATGCATATAAATAATATATTTACACAAGAATACAACACACATTTGACCTATTATAACTTTGAATCACGTCATCCGATTGACCTAGCACACCTGAAGGTATGACAATCATATCTAAATGTGTTCTCACTCGCGCGCATTTAGTAATTTTAACCTTCCATTAATGAAGTAATTAGTGCCGAAACGTGAACATCAATACATGACTTCATGATGCTCTTTTGACCTGACCTCTAATGACTGAACTTACTGAGACTGAGCCCAGTAGCGACAGCGGCTTCGGCGTTATTCCAGATAAACCAGGGGAAAATCTCCAACCCCAGTAATTCGCAAGCTAAACCACAACATTCCGCGTGTCAGAGCCCGTGGTCTTCCTGTCGCGACACAATTTACCGATACGTCAACCATATGACGTCGACTGTACGGGAAACAATGTCAAATGTGGTTTGTGCCGCCACCGACACCCGCATGTTCCGCCGGTGTGCCGCACCGTCCGAGTGCGCCGCACCCTAACATCCGCCATTTGCCATTCTGCGGCTTGAAGCGGCGCAAGAGACCGCCGTTTTGTTCCGGTGTTGCTGAGGTCGGCCTTCAGTGATCACCGGCCAGCGCGCGTCAGAAGTAGCCCACCCAGTAGCGGCGGCACGCGGGCAGCAGTACCCGCCGTCACGGCAGCTGCAGCTAACGTGCCCACCCCACCGGCCAAACGACGTCGACAAATGGAGCCGGCGCGTTCCCGCCGGGGCGCCGTTCACCGCACCGCGCCCTAATACAGTGTCACCGACATCAATCATGGCGAATGCCGGGCGGGCCAATATGGCGGCCGGCTAAGGGTCACGGCGACGACCATTTTCGATCCGATCGGCCGCCGATCACGACGGAACGGGCCGTCGAGTGTCGAGCGGCGGCGGCGGCTACCGAGCCCTTCGGGCGTCGCCCGGCCGCCTATTGTCCCCCAGGGCGGCCCAGGTCCGGCTCTGCCAATCTCGCCACATCACGCCACCGACGAGCTCGTCGAAATGCGCTCGCTCCGGCGGCTGAAGAAAGCCCGCCCCTCTCCCGTCAAAGCCAGCGAGTTGTGGGCAATGTCCGTGTGGAGCCGGTCACCGAGCCAGGATCATTAGTCAGGACGCACTGATATCGGTGAAGCTGCCTGGACCAGCTGGACTCGAAGCCTGCGTGGTGCCGCCCGGCTAGGCATACCTTGAGGTCCGTGTTGAGCACCATAATCTTCTCGGTTGATATGAACAGGTCCACGTCCGTGCTGGGCTGCGTCTCACCGTCAGGAACCTGCGGCAAGTACGGAGAAACCCATGTCAGCGCTGCCAGCCGCCGCCAACACCAGTCAGTCTGCTCCGGTTGATGCCTCATCATGCAATTACCATAGCGAAATGCAGCTTACATCGAGAACATTAAAAAAAACCAAGGACAGGAATTGAATAGGTCCAGTAAAGTAACGCGCCATATTCTGATCTCAACCACATCGAGATCGTGTGACCTGCCATGTGTCATCTGGCCATGGCCATCTGCAATACATATATATCTGGACAATTTGATTTGGGGCCATAATCACACCACGTGCACCAGCATCCGATCCCAGTTCCTTCCACACGGCTGGGGCCACAATCGTCCCCACGTGCATCAACGTCCCATCCCGGTTCCATTTCCACGACATACAGCTGACGTCTCTGGCGACATCCAACGGCAGCTCGCTTCACGACCCAAGTCGTGGTAATCCCCTGCTGGCCCTGACCCGGACTGTTCGGCGGCGATGGCTGCCACGTGCCAATGGCGGGTCCGGTGACGTCACCATCGTGACGTCACCGGGCCGTGATTATCCTCGGCAGGAAGGCTTGGCACATCGAGAGCAGATCTCTCCCATGTGGCGCACATTGGAAATATATCGTCAGCACGCGTCGATGCAAGAGGTTGGGCGACGGAGATGGCTGATGTGAGAGGACACGGCAGACTTGTCTATCGTTGGTGCCGGGTGGTCCATGCTTTCTGCTGCCTTACGCTGATGAAAAGAAGGTCATAATCACCTCCTTGTTTTTAGTTATTGCAGGGTCAGGATACGGCAATAAATATTTTCCGCATACAAGATAATATTATTAAAGCCAAAAAGACATAATCAGCGGCAAGGGAACTGTCAAGACTGGGAGGTGGGTGACAAGAGCAATTTTGAAGTCTATTCTTTCTATGAAGCGCCCATTGGGTTCATGCTAAACTTGTTCAACGTTGGGTGGGGGTGGTCCTACCCCTTCTGCTCCCATGGTTCCCGCGCCCTTGGATGCAATGCTTGTGACTCAAAATTTAGGCGAACTTCATCAAAATCAGATCATCAGTCATGATGACTTCTGACTGTCCAGGCGTGGCCCCGAACACTGTACGAGATGTTCTGTCAATATGCATTCAATCACGATACTGCGAAGAAAAAGGATCACGGTACGAATTTCACATTGCATTGCTACGTTACGCATTACGAATACGCCACGCGTTGCATTACGCTGTGATCCATCACAACACGCCACGCATTGCATCGTGTCGTGATCCATCACAACACGGTGTCATTTGCTCAGTTTAAAATTAGCCACAATGGACCGACCGCCTTGTTGTTGTCGGACAGAAGGTGCGGGCGGCAGTTCGGGTCCGATTACTGTCTCGGACGAGTTTAGTCCAGGTTTAATCCTATTCGGTATATAGTTAGTTATTTGGGCTTTAGGGCGCATCGACTGCATTGGTCATTTAGCGCCCACTATTCGGTATATAACACCTCACCGAGCCAGAGAGGGTAGCGACAGGGTTACCTGGCGCCCACTATTCGGTATATAACACCTCACCGAGCCAGAGAGGGTAGCGACAGGGTTACCTGGCGCCCACTATTCGGTATATAACACCTCACCGAGCCAGAGAGGGTAGCGACAGGGTTACCTTTGCTCCTTTTTGGTGCAAGCACAGGGTCACCAAATTAATGTAAAAGTTGGAAAAAAAACATCCAAAGCACGGGTGGAGACAAGGGGATGGGGAGGGGACCGAGAGCAATTTTTCTTTTTTTCTTCTTACTTTTCGGGAGCCTTGCCCATTAACCTCTTGGCTCTCGTTTCGAAAGAAATGAAACAAATAATAACTTTTTCCACCAATTCTTCGGAAGTTCCTTTACTCTTGGCATGGGTGCCGATTTGGAACTTTTGATGGGGCCTTGGTCCTCTCAATGTTGACTTCCCCCAATAATTCCAACTTCTAACATGGGTCACATAGGGTGGACCCACAATCAATTCGGGTCCGCCCATTGCTTCCATGTATTGTCCCCCATCCTCCACCCCCACCCAGTAATTTTCGGAAATCAAGGCCCCTGACTCTTGGTATGAAATGCGAGCCATGAATCACGATATGAGTCATCAGGAATGATATGATTGAGGTACGAAGTCAGTCACTACGGAGGTGCATGGTGGGAAGCAGGGACGGATACAGTGAGGGATGGGGGGGGGGGCACTGTGGGCATGTGCCCCTCCCCATGTAAAGATGGGACCTCTGTGAGGGGACCAGGAAATGGGACCAGGAAAAGGCGCCCCTCCGGGGAGGCTTCAGTGCATCTCTTCCCGCTTAACGGATTTTTAGGCCAAACACCTCGTTGAGAGGGGCGGTCTACCTCACTCAACGGATTTTCGGTCAAAGGCCCCGCTGTGGGGACGTTCGCAGTGGAGCCCCTTTGAGGAAATAATGCCCTTGGAGACGAGTGACCCCATGGAAATCCCTGGATTCGCCCTTGGTGGGAAGCCAACACCAGAATGCAGTGCGTGATAGGGAAGCCGACGCCATGCCACGGTGTGTGGCAACACCTACACTAGACTGCAGTGCGTGATAGGGAAGCTGACGCCATGCCACGGTGCATGGGAGCGCTTACACCATACTGCAGTGCGTGATAGGGAAGCTGGCGCCATGCCATAGTGCACGGGAAGGCCTACACAAGGCCTACACTATAATGCGGTGCGTGATACGGAAGCTAACGCTAAATTCGGACGTGCAACATGCGCTGGATTACGATCCGCGGCGAGAAGATTGCCGCTAGTTTACGGTTCGTGATGGGGAGGCTAACGCTAGTCTGCTGTGTGTGTGTGTGGGGGGGGGGGGGGAGGCTGACGCTCGATTGCAGTGTGTGGCGGGGAGGCTGACGTTAGGTTGCAGTGTGTGACGGGGAGGCTAACGTTAGATTGCAGTGTGTGGATGGGAGGCTGACGTTAGGTTGCAGTGCGTGGCAGGGAAGCTGACGTTAGACTTCAGTGTGTGGTGGGGAGGCTGACGTCAGGTTGCAGTGTGTGACTGACGCCATGACTGGGGACTCCGTGGGGGTCGTTGGTTGGGGGTCCGGATCCTACCTTGGTTTGATGGACCCTTCTTGATCCTCCTTGAAAACATTTTACTTTGCGGGACAAATCTAA
Organism: Ashinkailepas kermadecensis; assembly: GCA_034440615.1. Classification (NCBI taxonomy): domain Eukaryota; kingdom Metazoa; phylum Arthropoda; class Thecostraca; family Neolepadidae; genus Ashinkailepas; species Ashinkailepas kermadecensis. Next base: position 28,240 of record JAOTOM010004114.1, read on the forward strand.
ATCTAAATTACAAATGCAAATGCAGTGCAATGAATGGGATGGGCGGACATTTTTCGAAGCGATGTCTTTTTCATTCTAGGTGTTTTTTGTTGTTGTCTGTAAGAGGGCAACTTTTGGTGCTGGACCCCCTGGAACATCGAGACGTCCTCACCTATGGCTGACACTAGTTCCACACTGCGGTGTGTGGCGGGTATACTGCCGTCAGACTGCAGTGTGTGGCGGGTAGACTGCCGCCGGACTATGGTGTGTGGCGGGTAAACTGACGCCAGACTGCGGTGTGTGGCGGACAGACTGCCGCCAGACAACGGTGTGTGGCGGGTAGACTGCCGCCAGACTGCGGTGTGTGGCGGGTAGACTGCCGCCAGACTGCGGTGTGTGGCGGGTAGACTGCCGCCAGACTGCGGTGTGTGGCGGGTAGACTGCCGCCAGACTGCGGTGTGTGGCGGGTAGACTGCCGCCAGACTGCGGTGTGTGGCGGGTATACTGCTACAAGACTGCGGTGCGTGGCGGGTAGACTGACAATCTGCTAAGGTGTGAAGCGGCCAGGTCGTGTGGAAAAACTAGCGGGGAGAAACAACACAATCAGCGCCACCAACCAGCTCGGGTGGGGTGGGGATGATGATGTGAGCAGCAGCGGTGCACGCCCGATCACCCGGGGTACAATGCGTGGAGTGGGGGGGGGCAAGGTGAGCAGCAGCGGCGCACGCCCGATCACCCGGGGTACAATGCGTGGAGTGGGGGGGGGCAAGGTGAGCAGCAGCGGCGCACGTCGATCACCCGATGTACAGTGGACTTACCAGCGCCTGTAGTCAGCCGAGGGAAAACAGATGAGCCAACATTAGACACTGTCGACGACCGCTGCCTGCGTTGGGTTGAAACGCACCAGGGCAACATGGACGCAGCGCCTCGGCACACAATGCATGGGATACAACACATAGACACAATGCCCGGTGCTGCTGGTGATAGAAGAGGAGGGTAGGTTACACTGTGAAAACTGGAAGCAGGGGACGGTGCGCACCGTACCAAGCTATTCACAAGCATATCCGAAAATATATTCTAACCTATTACTCCGGAGAGCCGTCCCTTGTAGATGTAGATACGGGTTTACGTTGTCCCCTAACTAACTAGATCGCTACAAGCTCGTAACAGGAGGCACACAAGACACCACGTACATACATCAGCCGAACACACAGAACAAGGTCGAGCCCGCTCTTCACCGCACGGCTCCCCACACCAACGCAGATCCCGAGATTGATTGATTATTTGGGTTTAAGGGCGTGCCGACTACAGGGTCATTTGGCGCCCATGCGGATCCCGAGAAAATGTCCCACAAATTAATCGTCCAAGGAGAGTGTGAGAGCCACCAGGTGAGCAAACGAGCCGCGATCAAAAAGATATACGCCTATTACGAGTAGAGCTCATTGAATCCTCCCCAGAGGAAATCTCGAGGATCGGTTAAAACGGCGTCGGTTAAAACTGTATCATCCCATTTGGAGCTTATCTTCGCAGGCGTTGACCGAGGCTCTTCCAGATAATTATATCTAAAGAAATGAAGCGCTTTCTCAAAGTGCCCGGTCGTGACAGAATCCATGGACTACATCTCAATACAGATGCATTTCAGCGACAGAAATAAATTATTAAGCATGAGGCACATGAAGCACTGGCAAATAAGGCCCACAGCCACGAGCCAGGGGAGTCGTCGATCCACTCAACGATAAAATCAACCAGGGCCTCAAGCTGTAGCGGCATAAACGTAACATTTTCTTCGGCCACTTTCCATTGTCAACCCTCGTCAGTATTCAGAATATCGCCACCTTGGACGAAACACGAAAGTTGGTGTAACTCCCGTAATTCTGGAACCTGACGTGGTAGTGCAATGCAACAAAAATTATCCCGCAGTTTAATTCTTTGGAAAGACGACGATACTCACCTGGACCCACTGTGTGATAGAAAGCAGGGGTCGAGAGACAGTTATTCCTTCTCCGCTTTGGATGCCTTTTGGCATCACCGCAAGGCCGTTGATTGGAAAGAGATGACTTCTGAATTGATTATCCGCCCCTCCCGGCAAAAACTTCGAGATGGTTCCTTCGTTTTCGAATCTACTTACGTGAACAGGTGACATCTTTAGTCAGTAGTTAACGCATGCTCGGGTGGAAGGATCAAATTGACCTCACTCTCTCTCCAATACATATCGAGAATAAAGAAAACAATCGCGACGCGCAGCACCGTGAAAATATCCGCAAATGCTTAGACTTGAACCGCGGATCTCTTGGTGGTAATGCGGTCTGGGAAACATGAATAGTCATCGAACTAGACGAGGTCAAAGTAAGATCATTGGTTTTTAAGTGCTGTTTTAGGACAACATTCGATGTATCGCGAAACATCCAGCTTTCAGGATAAGCCCAATCTTCGTACGTGTTCTGCCTATGATTAGCCACAGCAAATGAGCACAAATTCGTTGCGGTCTGAAGTAAATAAGGCCAGGTCAAGGACAAGAACCAGCGAGCCGCATGGAAGAATCGCAAAATTAAGCCTTCAACCCCGTTTGGACTCGCAAGTAACCTAACACATTCAAACTTGCACACCTAGAGTTTCCTTCGGGCATCACCCATCTTATGAATTTCGTTACTCTAGCTCCATTAGTTTCCAAGATTTGGTTAGTTATTTGGGCTTAAGGGCGCGCCGACTACGAGGTCATTTAGCGCCCATTAGTTTCCAAGATCTCAGGTGGCGGGGGGTGGTGGGGAAAATTGACCCTCACCCCACCCGAGCGTGCTGCGACCGGCTACCCACCCTAGCGGGTGTTAAAGGGATTAATATTGGTGAGAATCAGGCTTCCACCGAGTTGTAAGAGGTGTCTGTGAAGCAACCATCACGGCCGATGTTGATGAAATGCATGGTTGGTTTGGTTATTCGATTAAGTCTCTCCAACCAGCTCTGGCCATCTCCAGACTAGGGGATGAAGGAGATGGAGAAACCGAGTGAAGAGAAAGATAATCGGGATGGGGTGCCGGGCAGGTCAGGGTGAGCGCATACCGCATTGGCTCGATACTGAATGGAGGAGGAGAAGCAGTGCATGCATAAGCTACAACGCCTCCAGCAATGGGAGGTAACTCCATGGGGTCATATGCTAAATCCAGAAGACAACAGGCGTGGATCAACCATTGAAGGGGAAGTGGCCCACCCAACAGTATACAATGCAGCATCCCTAGGAACCAGTGGCTGCCTGAAGCGATTTTTCTGAAACATATTAGGTCTAAAGAAACCGCAATGCTTATATAACTTCGAAGCTAGCCAATTACTCACGAGATCAAGCTACGCATAACAAAATTATCACCCATTTCCTCAAAAATTAATATTGGTGCACACGTTTTGTTCGCTCGATCTGGATAGCAAACGACGGGATAGCAAACACGTCCATTCTACGGTTTTGGAATATTGCATGATGCACTCGATAGGGCCGAGTGAAAAATGGGATTACAATATTGCGACGTTAACACAAAATGCATAAACAGCATCGGTTGCGGAACCGTACCGGCGCCGGGGCACTGCGCTGGGGCGCTGCGTCGGGGAACTGCACCCGAGAACTGCGCCGGGGCACTGCGCTGGGGCGCTGCGTCGGGGAACTGCACCCGAGAACTGCGCCGGGGCACTGCGCCGGGGCACTGCGCTGGGGCGCTGCGTCGGGGAACTGCACCCGATAACTGCGCCGGGGAACCGTGCAGGGGAACTGCGCCGGGGCACTGCGTCGGGGAACTGCACCCGAGAACTGCGCCGGGGCACTGCGCCGGGGAACTGCGCTGGGGCGCTGCGTCGGGGAACTGCACCCGATAACTGCGCCGGGGAACCGTGCAGGGGAACTGTGCCGCGGCACTGTGTCGGGGAACTGCATTAGGAAACTGTGCCGGGGCACTGCGCCCTCACTTAAATGTCAGGGTTTATCACTAACCCAGTAATGTAACCTTTGCGTTGATGTCAAGTACTTGAAAAGTGGCCTGTTTCCGGGGGCGGATCAAAGTGTGAGGACACGGGGCCAAGCCCACTCCCCGCAGATGGCCAATTTTGCTCCAAATCAGGCCATCTTACACGATTTGTCGTTGAACTAGAAACTTCTTGTGTGGAAAATATTGTTTTAAGCTGACACTCAGGTGATCAGGTATCCAAATCAGATACGCTTATGAAAACGTACGGTCCTTTTTATATGTTCACCCCTTCAAATCAGCTGGCTAGATCGGCTCATGTTTGTGGGCATTTACGTCAGAACGCCTCGCCTCTACTGATACACTTACGATGCTAAACACTTTCAGAGTTCATGACATAACTGGATTTTCCTAGTAACCATTATTTTCATACTTCGCAGAAATTATTGGGAGGGCCAATCAGTACAACTAAAGCTGACTGCAAAACGAATTGAAGGACCTGGCATACGAATGGACAGACAGCGTTGGTTGGTTGGTTGGTTTTCTAAATTACACTGGTAAAATATAGCATGTATCATATGATAACAATCAACGAACCAACACTGCCATCTTAGGCATGCAATGCATTACATTGCGAAAACATACTTATTTCGAATCATACTGAGGAAGGACATCATCAAATTTGTATGGGGGAAAGAAGAGCGGTCATCCGCGAACGAAACTGCCACGTCTTCTGCTGGTTCATAACATCTGCCCAAATATCATAGCCGAAGCATTTCCATAATATGCGAAGAATGTAACACATACTTAGCTTCAGAATAAGGTCAATGCAATCGATACGCCCCATGACCTTGAAATGTGTTCGTAAACACCAGCAAAGAGGACAAGATGGCAGACATATTCATATTGTGCTAAGCTTAACTGGTACTAAGCATTGCTTAAGCAGGACAAGTTTCAACTACACTTGACCATCATCCACGTTCTATTTATAAATAGTTTTTTTTTCAACAAGTGGCAACATCATGGTACTCAGATGACCATGGCATTACGTTCCCTTAGGTTATTTTTTTTCGGCGGCTGAGTGAAGCCGCAGCCTGTTCTGATCAGCGCTCATTGGCAGCGAGCATCAGACCATTCCGACCAGCCACCAGATGCGTCGGTGGTGGACGACCTCCCCACCCCCTCCTCTGCAGTTATTTGGACATTTGAATACGGACAACATTACGAGATAACACGCCGCCGTGGGCATATTGCAAACCGTCTCTGCCGGCCAATAACATTACGTGAGGAAACACGGATGGCAATAACCGACCGGCGACAAATACCGGCCAGAGGCTCGCAAACGTTCATCTGTCGGTGCGGCGGTGCGGCAGTACTCCCATTGATCCGTCTACCGGTGCATCTGCTGGTCTATCTGTCGGTCTGTCTGCCGGTCAATCGGTCTGTCGGTTTGTTGGTCGGTTGATGCCCCCCCCACCCAGTAATTTTCACAAACCTACGCCCATGGTCACATGCGCATCATATTACCCGTGCCGCAGACAACCATGCATCCATTGCTGTCACTCGCCAAGATATTTCAGGAATTTCATTCCCGGAAGAGGTCTGGAGCTGTCTCCCTTGTGGAACACAGTTGCATTCGCCCAGCCGTTTCAGGCCGCCACGCTGAGCACGTTTTGAGAGGCACGCAGAACCAGTACTCTCCTACAGTGTGTGCGCGCACAGGATATGCGTGGGGACACTGTGCGTCGAATCTCCGCCAGGGCCTCGTGTGAAATTGACGGGGCGGGCAGAGGCTCCGAGATCGTCAGTTCGTTATCTGGGCTTTTAGGGCGCATCAACCATGTTGATCACACAGCGACCAGAGGCTCCGGGATCAGCCGCGCTGCCAGTTCGTTGGTGCAGCACGCTGCGCTCCGCTGCGCTCCGCTGTACGGTAGGCGGATGGAACGCACGCACACTGTTTTCCGCCTGGCTCTGCTGCCTACGTAGCGATACAACAGACTGCTCTTTGGCGCATTGCCGCTCTTTCGTCCGCCAAGATTACCAGAAGCAGTGCCTCTCGGTGAGTCCAGTAACTGTTTCGCTGCAGCACGGGCACCATTTTTGCTGCGAGGCTCGGCGTCAGAACTGGAAGAAGCTTCACCCTTCGAGGGAGGTTCTCGGGTCACGCTGGCACATCCAGCTTGTCCAGGCATGAAAACACATGGTCGAGTAATGCTCCACGATAAACTGGAAGAACAGACTCAGCTGCTCCTGAGTTGTTGTCCTTTCTGCCGTCAAAATACAAGCCAGTTAGCCCATTATTACGGACATAACCTTGTTGCTCTTCGTACTCGATCCAGTACTAGTCACATTTTCATCCTGTCCGCTGCCATTTTGCTGCCACTAAATCTGAACTGTCGATGCCCATTTCATGGGCATTAACAAGGGCAGCACATGGTTGATTTGAAATTCCATAGCAGTTTACTGGCGGGCAGTGTTGGATTTCTACTTTGTAATCCTGGATTTGGAGGAAAATTGATGGGCATTCAAATACGCAGAGGCTATTTTTCCTGAAACCTGGAACATGAGAATCACAGTTTGCACCATCAAGTGAATTTTGAGCACTTTATCACAGATCAGTTCATTATCAAACAGCACTATTCAACCTACAAATGTTAAAAATGAGGGACAATGTTCTGGATGCCAAAAATCCGGTAAAAGCGAATTTTTTTAAACCCCGCCTGGGGATGTCTGGTGTCAGAAGGGCAAATCATTGGTGGGAGAGGGGGGGGGGGGCGGGATACACGGAGGAAATGGGAGAGCCAAATCGATTGGGGACACCCATATGGACCATGTTAAAATTAGCATTATTAGGGAAGGAAGGAGCACACATTAGGGGTGGGTGCAAGGTCTCGAAAAAAACATCACTTGAGATTTCCATGTTATGTTAGCTGTAAGCGTAGATGACGTAGGTAATAGCTGGATCCTAGAAGGACCTGGCTGAGTACGTGGCCTTCCACTCTGTTTAGTCTTCCTTGTCTCCTCTTGACACCAGTGGCGTCGCCACGAAATTCTTCCAGGGGGGGCAATGTTGAAAGGGGGCCTCCTGCTCCCCGAAAGGGGCCTCCACTGTGTTAGGGCCTCTTATTGTTTTTTAGACTCTTAGTATGGCTCCAGAATGGGACACATGATTTCATATTGATGTCTTGTTTGCTCTTGGCATGGTGCATCATTTACGCAAAACGCAATAGGAATAATCTCTTTTTTTCCGTTGAGAACTGAGCCATACATTGGGTATAAATAAGTAATATGTGGATAAATATCTAGTGCCAAAACAAACCAATGTCTTGATGCTTTCTCGACCAGAAGAATCTTCCCGCTGGCCTCTAGATTGCAGCGAGCTGGCGGGGCTGGTGCTGAGCATATCTTAAAGATATCTCCCATTGATCAACCCACTTCTATGTCCACCAAGTCTAACTGAATATAGTTAGATTCATCACTACTGTTTATCAGTCATTCCCACCAGCTTGATGTTATAAGCAAGCTTAAACGATCATTTATCAGTCCTAGGACGACAATTTCGCGAAGGTGACAACGAGAAGTGGATTGAGTTGGTTTTCTGATCGCCACCTTAGGGATTTATTTATTTTTATAACATTTGGTGCTGGCTGCAAGGCACCTGGCACACAAGCTAAAATAATAAATCCTCAGCGAATAAATTCACGGCAAGAACAAGCATTGAACAACAATGCATAAATGACAATGCAACAATGTAACAATGGCAATGCATAAATACCGTAAAACCTTCAAATTCCACGCCGCCACGCCCATGGTTTTCGCTGTGCTGTACGGTTTTGTAAATGACGCCGTTGAGAAGGTATTGAAGCTGGGAAGCTCTAATCATGCAGGCTGTAATCACAGAAGACAAGTTTGTAGGAGAAAATGCATTTAAAAACATCATTCCTCCCATTTTATATGGGGTATCGGTGTTGTTTTGTGTACCTGTGAGGGGGAATTTGCCCCCTCAATGTTGGCTTTGCCCCATGGGCGCATGCTTCCGAAAATTATTGGGGGACCAGTGGCGTACCTATATTTGCGCCAAGGGGGAGGGGGCAAACGTATTTGGAGTGAGTCCACATACCCCATTAAAAAAGCTATCGGATTTCGACCACTATTTTGTCAAAGGGGACCTTTTTAAATACAATAATTAGTGACCAACTGAATGGTCCTATGGAGGGGCCTAATCTACCGCTATCGTTTCTGATTCGTCGGAGTTCAACCCTAACTCCCCCACTCTCTCCTAAAGTTTTGTTTTGGTATCCCTTGATAAGCTACCTCACACTGCTGAAATTACACCTATGCATATCACTTAAAATGTAAAATTTCCAAATTTCAGAAATTCCAGTTCATAGCGCCCGGTCGCCACGACGCGAACGTTCGTGCACATGCACACCCATATTGCGCATTCGGCGCATTCGCCACACTTCGTGCGATGCTACAGTTTCTGCTAAGCCTCCTACGTTTTGCTAATTGCTGCCACATGATGGACTTGCGCCATATTTGACGTGATGGAATGCTTCGTATACGCGTTCGATGCGAAAATTCGATTAAATAAGTTCCATCATTAGTTCCCTACTTCCCACATTTTATGGTGGTTAAAATGCGGATACCTGCTGAGCTTTGATGCACCTCATATCTTTGATTAAATATGCTCCCAGATTGGCTACCGAACCGAGGCCCTGCCTCAGTGTTCTTTTTTGGACCCGTTTCGACTTTCTTCGTCTACGGATGTATCTTAGGGATCCAATCCATTTTGGTTACGGGCCCAACACATCTTCGAAACCCCTGCTCGTCTTAGGGTTTTGTTGCATTTTTGTGCGCCGATGATTTTTTAGGTGTTTTCAAACATCCCGATGTGTTTATTTAGTGCCCCATCTTTTTGTTCGTTTTGGGACCATGTTGCGTTTTGCGACCCAGTCTCTTTTTCAGGCCCTTGTGCGGTCGCATGGCCTTGGGAACTTCCGGTGTATTTGCTTTAGAGCTCCCGGCATGTTTATTTAGGGCTGCAACGCATATTTTAAGGCCCTGTCGCTTTTTGCGAGACTCTGCACTTTGGAGGGCCAGTTGCATTTTCGGCCCCGTTGTGCTCTTAGGGTTACGCTGCGTTTATTTGGGGCTTCTGACGCACATTTGTGGGGTCCCAGTACGATTTTGGGGCTTCTGTGCGATTTGTCTGAGTCCCAGCGCGACTTACCGCGCCCAGGCGCGTGGTTCCGGGGACCCAACGCCAGTTTTCTGGGCTCAACGCGATGTTTGTGGATCTCTTCTGAATTTTCTTTAAAGTCCGAATCTCGGCCTGATTTTTCAAACCCCTGGCGGCATGCGAATCTCACCTCGATTTTTTTTCGAGCTCCGATATGTTTTTCGGGGCCGTACGCGATTTGTGAAGGCATCTGATGATATGTTCGGTGCTCCAGAGCCATTTTCCTGACCCAGACATTTCGTTTTTGGAATCCCTCCTTATTCCGTTCGCCGCTGCTGGTGCCTCACTGACTGCGGGAATGCCTTCGTTCTCTCATAGTTTTATCACTTTGCAGATCACTTCCTGATGCACTCCGATCATCACTCTCCAAACTTCTTTTTCACAATTTGCTCATGTCAAATGTCTCCAGACACATGTTTCACGAAGCACATTGCATCGTTTCTCGTTGGCAGCAAGTTGCTTCGTAAAATATTCTTGTGAAATCACTCGGTTTCGCAACGTAGCGTGTCTGTCTTTGTCATGGTACCATTTCCACCGCTTCTTTTCCGATCCAAATAATTGGTGATCTTTGTTCCAAATACGCTTTTCACTATATTCTCCCAGTCTGAGTCGGGGAAACTACTAAAACCAACTGCGCATCTACTCACACAGTCCATGGTACCGATCCTGACATCACGGTGCCAGTCGCATCTCAGTGTTAGGATACATATCGCGTCCGAGTGGCTCGCCTCGTGTTTCCTTACAGAAGAGCTCCAATATGCGAGAGATGCGGCATATCGCTGGCTGCAACGATCACCCACATTTAAATTAAATTCGATCAAATGCTTCCACTGCTCCCTCTGGTTGGAACCAGCAACCAATTTGCATTAATTGCCCGTGACATGCACAGCTTACACACATTGCCGTCAGGTAGCAGTTCATTCCCCGAACTTCAAAATGTCGGGGCGCGAAGTTCTCGGCACATTTTCCTGCTCTTTTTGGTTGTTCCGGAGTTTCTTCGACATGACCCAACATAACATTACTAATATATTCTGATTTGCGACTGACGGTACATCCTACTGACGGTCCGTCCGTCCGTTTGTTCGTTGGTCCGTCCGTCCGCCTGTCCGTTGGTCCGTCCGTCCGTTTGTTCGTTGGTCCGTCCGTCCGCCTGTCCGTTGGTCCGTCTGTCCGTTGGTCCGTCCGTCCGTTTGTTCGTTGGTCCGTCCGTCCGCCTGTCCGTTGGTCCGTCCGTCCGCCTGTCCGTTGGTCCGTCCGTCCGCCTGTCCGTTGGTCCGTCCGTCCGCCTGTCCGTTGGTCCGTCCGTCCGTTTGTTCGTTGGTCCGTCCGTCCGCCTGTCCGTTGGTCCGTGTCCGTTGGTCCGTCCGTCCGTTTGTTCGTTGGTCCGTCCGTCCGCCTGTCCGTTGGTCCGTCCGTCCGCCTGTCCGTTGGTCCGTCCGTCCGTCTGTTCGTTGGTCCGTCCGTCCGCCTGTCCGTTGGTCCGTCCGTCCGCCTGTCCGTTGGTCCGTCCGTCCGTTTGTTCGTTGGTCCGTCCGTCCGCCTGTCCGTTGGTCCGTCCGTCCGACTGCCCGCTGGTCCGTCCGTCCGTCCGTCTGTGTACGGGCGTACTCAGACGTCCATCAGGGCTTACCTCGGTAACGGCAGTACCCAGACCACCGACAGCACGTTACACCCGAGACCGTAAGTTGGTGGCGGGCGAGACCGTGCCCGCCGTGCAAGCCGGACGTTACTGGTCGGATGTGCCGACCCTGGCTCGGGCCGCAGGACACCCGCCGGCGGCTGCTCGCCGACAGAACCCGCACCGGTGCCCGTCCGGACGGCCGGCACCACCCTTACCCGGATCCGAGCGATGGCCTCCTGCACCATGTCCTGCTTGGCACGCCTGTGCCGCCGCTCCGGCCGCTCGTCCAGCTCCATAGCGCCCAGGTACCGCAGATGGAACAGGGAGCCGACGGGCTGCGAGTCGCCCGGCGAGCTCAACCGCCGGCCCGTCGGTTGCGGGGACTCCACATCCTGGTACGGAGGCTGGGGCTGCCCCGCCTCCTGGTAGAGCGGCTGGGACGAGCCCGGCTCCTGGCGGGCTAGCCGGGGCGAGCCGGACTGCTGGTGGGGCGGCTGGGGCGAGCCGGGCTGCTGGTGGGGCGGCTGGGGCGGGCCGGGCTGCTGGTACAGCGGCTGGGGCGGGCCGGGCTGCTGGTACAGCGGCGAGGCGGGCCGGCCGACGGCGGGAGAGGCTCTGACCGACAGTCGCGAGCTGGCCGCGCCGCAGCCGGCGGCGACGGCGCCATTGCCGGTCGGGGAGGGCGGCGGCGGCGGCGAACGGACAACCAGGCCGGGCGGCGCCGGACTGACCGCCGGACTGACCGCAGGACTGACGGCTGGCCGGACCGCCGCCGGTCGCCGCCGCCTCTGCCAGCCGTGCTCAGGTGCCGGCGACGGCGGCGTGGCCGGCCGCACGGCGTCGCCGACGCGGCGGCGGTCGGCACACACGTGTTCGGTCATGTCCCAGGAGAGGGAAGCGGCCGGCGGACGTGGGCAGGGTGACGAGGGTGACATGGACGGCAGGGATTGCGTCTCGGCGTCGCCGGCCTGCGGAGCACACACCCCCAGTTGGTTCACGGTTAGCTCACGGTAAACCACACTCACCCAGGTAGCTGCACCAATAGCTATCCTGATGATTGGAGACCGTTTAGAAAATCGATCAAAGACTACGTTACGGCTAGTATCAAACTGGAAAGACATGGACGCCAGTCGACGTCCTGAAGTTTTGGTAAGAAAGCACACATAACCGGTTTAACAAGCTCGTCAAATTACATTACGATTTTCTCACTAAAGCCGAGGAGCAACTCAATACAACGGCCAGCGTCAGCTGTTGGCCGTTGTATTCAGTGTCACGTGAAGCTGAATGAAAGAAGCGGCGGACCGGTGGCCTTCTACCGTCTTCAGTGCAACTCAGAGACAAACATGCAAATAATTGCAAAATGTCGTGACGTGAACCAACCAAGAAAGCGGCCCCGACGCAAGCACGGGCTGGGCAGGTGGCCAAAGGTCAGCGGGTCCGGACAGGTTGTCCAAGGTCATTAGGTCCGGGCACAGCTGAGAGCGGTCATGGTCGTGCTCAGAGCGGACCATCCAAGGTCAGCAGGTCCAGGCAGGTCGTCCAAGGTCAGCAGGTCTGAGAGCAGGCCATCAAGGATCAGCAGGCCGTGGAAATCATTGAGGTTGGCAGGTGAGCAAAATCCGGTAGATCAGCACAATGGACGGAAGGCCCGTGGGTTGAAGCGGGTCAGACGGGGTCCAGAGGAGCACCATGTAGCGCAGTGACTCCAGAGGTAGCACGGCGGTGACTTGAGAAGCCGGAAAAGCAGAGGCGCAGCTGGCCGGTGTGCAGCGCAAACCAAGAACAAGCGGCCGCCGCGGCTGTGCCCGAGGTGCTGGTGTCCATCACGAATCCGCGCAATTGCAGGCACACAGCGGCGGCCAAGCACATTGTACGCGCCACTGTCACAACGCACACATCACCACCGGACCACTCTGCAGTGCGTGGCATGTGGTGTGGGACTGGACGCCACGAGCGTACACCGAACCGCTGCCATTGGGTCCCTCTCAGTGAGTACTGGCACAGCGCACACGCCACCGGACCACTCAGCAGCACGTGACATGTGGTGTCGGACTCCACGCCACCAGCATATCACCGAACCGCTGTCGCTGGGTCCCTCTCAGTGAGTACTATATCCACCTGCTTCAAAGCACATATGTGCCTGGCACATACGCGTTTACCGCCAGTCGGAAGCGAGGAGACACACAGCGAACCAGCAGGCGCAGTTCAATGGCACGCCGTCTCCAGAGATGGTACTCTGTTCGGCGGCACCCGCCCGGTGGCTGTGCTTAATGTACGGACGCGCCGGCCGGCCGCGCGCCGGGCCACTGATCCAGTGCGCACATCAGGGCGGTGTGATTGTCTCATCCATCGGCGCCGACCGCCCGCTAATCAGGAGGCAGTGCACGCACGTGCGGCACGCCGGCCGTGATCGAGACGCCGCCGTCCGTCGGTGGCCGCCGGATATCCGGCGCTTCGCATCCCCACGCGAAGCCTTCCAAAGTTGTCGCAAGCAAGCGCTGTTCATGAGTGCCCTCCATTGACTCAGGCTTCACACGGACCAGTAAGCAACTTTCTCCCAATACGCGGAGTATTCGTAATCTGGCGTGACCCCTCTGGTCCCCAGCCTTTCCTAGCATTGTTCATGTTGTGAGACATGAGACTCTGATTTAATTTCCTTCCAGTGATCTTGGTGCAATGACAGGCCAACAAAAGCCGGCGGCAGGGACCATCTCATACTGGGCCGGCGCTCGCTCCAAGCTCATTCTTAACAGGGCGTGGCATCGTGCCTTGGGCCGCGCGGCAGCTGAATCTTATCAGCTGCCGCACGGCAGCAGCACAGCTCTGCAGACCATTACATTATGCTGCCAGTGCTAAAACAGTCAAACATAAATTTGACGCCGCACACTATCGCTCGCTTACCAGAAGCCCACCCAAGTCAAAACGTCATGTTCGTTCTATCGGACGCAATGCAGCATGCACCGGCGCATCACTGCGCGTGGGCTCACCGGCCTTATCCAACGTTATGGGGCCAGCACTGCCCAGACGTGTCGGCCAACATGCCGATCCGACATGCCAGACCCGCATCTACCACTGACGCCAATTGAGCTTCTACGGTCGATGTGATGCAAGGTTCGGATAACCAACTAACCATTTAACCCTATTACTGCAGAGGAAGGGAGCTTAATCGCACTTTCTTAGGATTTATGCGGACCGCTCGTTAACGATAGGAGCAGCGCCTTTAAATTTTGTGACTTCGAAACTTCCTTCTTGCCTATAATACAGACCTGTTTACCCCCTCAAAGTATTTGGAGTACTTCAACCAGCAAAAAAGTGTAATCTCAGACCAAAAAGTGTAATTTGTGGACAACCTTCCAGCATCATCCAGCCCACAGAGCCTCATCTTAACACAATGGAAAAAAGGCAAATTCGGTAGATCGGGTGGACCTTATTTGTGGAAAACAATCTTAAAGGCGGACAATATCCAGCTCACACAGCCTCGAAGACGCAATTAAAATTTGGAAACATGAGTACAAAACAAAGCCATAAAAAGAATGTCAAATTCACTAGATGCAACTGTGGGTGTGAGAAACCATTGATTTGTACAAAACAAAGTCATAAGCCACAAAAGTGTCAAAATGAGTGGATGGGTGGACTTGATTTGTTGGGTTACAGTTGAGTTGCCTGTGGTGATTTGTAGCAGGCTGACTTAACGTTGTCAAGAACATCTTTGGAGTAGGTTCTGGTACTGAAGCTTCCTGGGCGAGACTTCAGAACCAGCAAACTCCCCAGAGTGTCGTCGCCAAAGCATGATCTCTGGTCTGTGCGGTTTTTCCTCACACATGAGAAAACACGCTCACAGTGAGCACTGGAATGGGGAACAGTGAGGATTCCACACATCACTTTGGGGAGTTCTTTCATGGTCTGCTCACCAGTTTCATCTTTGAGATTCCCAATTGCTGACCAGGTGTCGTCAATGCGATCAGCCACACATGCGGTAATGTCCTCTTGCTGGTACACTCTGAACTGTTCCAGTATTGTCCGCTTGGAGACATCAGGTGGAAGGAGGCAGGGGAATCTGACAATCAGGTTGGTGAGGCTATGTGTGCTGGATGATGCCTGAAGGTTGGTGTCCACAACCTCCACGTCCTTCAGCAAGTGATCATCCTCCTGCTTCAGACATAGCGGGAGCTTGAGAAGGAGTGAGTCACACAAGGACCTGAAGTATGCAACAGCTGACAGGAATAACTCCTCGATGCGCTCCTCCCTGAGGGGGTTGTTCTGTTTGGTGTTGATGAAATCTCTGGCTGCATCCCCAATCAGGATGTCCTTATTGGGGTGAATGTTGTACTGGAGTTTGTACTGTACTTCATGCACTGACTTGCCTTTCAGTGCAAAGGGTTTCACAAATCTCACCATGATGTTCCTGATCAGCTTCACCAGGGATCTGTGCAGGGTGTGGATCTTTGGCTCCTCGGCTTGGTAGGCAACCAAGACATCCTTAAACAGCGTTACTCATACTTATACTCAACATGAGAACTCGACATACTCAAAATCACCGACATTAAAAAATCGTATTTTCACCTCGCTGATAAGCGTAATCAGTCTATAAATATCGTATTGGCGTAGTTCCATGTGTAAAATCGTAATACGTACGCCAAAAGTGTAAGGGTAAACAGGTCTGATAATATACAAATTCGCACTATTTATCTTGATCAGAAGCAGACTTAAGTCAGGATTTCTGGAGGAAAATCTGGCTATTTTACACACTTTATTGCACATGCTAATCAGCGTAGTTCTAGGCAAGCTTACGGTACTGTGGAGAGTTTTCGGAGCGCCAACTGGATAAATGTGTGCACTTAGTGATATATGATATACAGAAATTCAATGGGGGTTGCAGGATTACAAAAATAGGGGGCTCAGGAGGTGGGTGAATGAGTTTGAAAATAGTAATACATTTTATCATTTTCAACCATATTCCCATTTTAGCTTCCGCATCGCTCTTTAATAAACATGTCTTAGAAAATTATAAGTTGTATCTCGACCAGAGGCGGATATAAGACAGGTTATTGGGAGGTATATCGGGTCACTTTACACACTTTATTACACATGCAATTCTGACTGAATCAGAGGGTAGTCGTTGATGTTAGGAGTATGCATTCTACACAACCTCGTATTCTGGGTCCGCCTATGGCCACGTTATGCTGAAAGTGCTTAGAAGATACACAGAAGGCCTTCAGCACACACGTCGGAAATCAGTTAGCTGATGTGGACGTTACATGCTAGTTACATGTTTTTCAATTCAGATTCGCCCAATTTTCGTTCCATGGGATGCTATGCTGATGCATATGATGCATAGGATTCTACGCATTTTCTATCATATGCCTATGCTAATTATTTTAGCATATAATGGCAATACAGACATTACTGGACATCAAAATAACGAAACATAGCACATTGGTGGATGTACTCCTTTTTACCGGCTGACTCCGTGGCCGTGATGGTTTGATTCCGTACGTTATTCACCCTGAGAGTATTTCCTGGAGCGCCAATGACCCTCTTCGTTGCCCAAGGTGCTCTGAAGGATATTAGATGTCAATAAGCGAGTTCATTTATGTGGACTTCATATGGCGGCTACGGATAGATCCGCAATCCAGCTCAAACGTGATGCGGACACTTCTACGATACCGGAATACTAAATTAACGACATAGGACACGGAAAGATGTCATATAAGGTTAAAAAAAACTAACTTTGGGCTGCCATTTTATGGTGCCTGGAAACGGCACTCATTAAAAAAAAACTTACGCGTGCTATCAAACATCAGTCATTTAACTGCCAAATGATAACAAGATTACAAATCGCTCGATAAATACGGCAACACTGGGAAACCAAAAATAAAAATAAACATCCTACTTTTAACCTCATATCCTACCCCCTTTATCCATGACAAAACACTCAACATGTTTGTCCAGAAACGTAGACCACGCTCCAAGGAACCGAAAGCCGCTTTCCGCGAATAAATCGCTCCAGTGGTTATCGAAATACACAGGGTGCCGACTTAGCCCAACGCCGATTTACATGTTTTTCATCCCTACAGCAATAGGGCTGATCTCAAGCTGGACTGCGAGCGTGCCGAGCGTGCTGCAGCTGGAAAAAAACGAGCATCGCGTGTCAGCAGCGTGCCCTGGGTTCGGCCAGCGATTCTGGCCGGAGCATCGCCGCTCGATAGGGATTATCAAGTTGGAGGACGTGCCGGCGGCTGGTCGCCAACACCCCGCTACTTCACCATCGCAGGGTTACGCCAGCGAATCTAGCCGGAGCATCGCCGCTCGATGGGGATTATCAAGCTGGAGGACATGCCGGTCAGCGGCTGGTCGCCAATACCCCGCTACTTCACCATCGCAGGGTCACACCAGCGAATCTAGCCGGAGCATCGCCGCTCGATGGGGATTATCAAGTTGGAGGACGTGCCGGCGGCTGGTCATCAATACCCCGCTACTTCACCATAGCATAGCCGGCAGTCGCTGGCGCCGCCTCGCACGCGGTACCCACCGGAAGGCGGCGGGCGGCGACGGCGGTGTAACACGACAAGGCACAGCACGGACAGAAGCCGTGGCACGTGGCGGAGCGGTGCAACACACGGCTACGGCTGGACACAAGCCGCGCACAGCCGCCAGCGCCGGCAGCCGGCGCGCGCCCACCTTGATTCGGGAGACGGCCTCCTCTGCCTGCATCATGCGCGTCGCCTTGGTGGGCTGGCCCTCGCAGACGAGCTGCGTCGAGCCGAGGTAGCGGGCGCGGAACAGAACGCCCTCGATCAGCACTGCCGGTTCATGGACGATCACTGCGGCACGGTCGTGCTCCGGTCAGACACGACACGACACGACACGACACGACACGGGCCACTCAGACAATCGTCGGCACGTCAACAACGAGAATAACATAAACACGTCAATAGCTACGGCTTAACAGCAGCCACAGGGGCCTACGTATCTGGGTACGCCTACGCAGCCTACGAAAGAAAGATACTGTCGGAGAGAAAAAGGACTGAACCCTGCTAATCAATGTTATAACCTGAGTTATAGAGCAACGATCGATCCAACTGTGCTACCATGGCCAATCTCATCAGAATCACATACGAAGGTCGGCACTGAATCCACCGTCAAGTACACCTGCTGCTAGTACAATTTCCAATTTATAAGCATGACCTAAGACATAGACGGTCCAGGACCCAACAAGAACCGGAGGCAATCCTGAAGGGGCCTGCAATTTCCACACCTACTGACATCAATTTCATGCCATCCACCTACTGCACAACTTATAACTCAAAAACAAGACTCGGACCTAAGTGCATTATTCCCATCCAAACTATTTTCAAATACATTTAATGAGGAACTCCTATTACATCAGCAGGCAGTTTATTCCATTGACCAACCACCCCTTGGCTGGAAGTCTGCCGGCGTTTAACTGCCCTACATCTTGAGTTGTCTGACCTGAATTGATGATTCCCATGCGATTCCTTAAATTGAAGATAATTATTTTGATTGATATCATATAACCCTTTAATCGCACCACCCCTTAATTTCTTATACTTGAGTGAGTAGATATCTGATGCCATGAGCCTCTCCCCATATTCTAAAGTGCCTGATTGATCGATTGATTATTTGGGATTAGGGGCGCATCAACTGTTACTGGTTATGTAGCGCCCATTGTAAAGTGCCTAAAGGTGCCCACATTCTAAAGTGAGTCACAATCAAGACACCAGCATGGAAAGGCAACTCAAAGAAAGCTAGTCAGAGACCGCGGCGGAGGAAGCTCACAGATCAGCAACCAACATGGAAGCACAACTGAGAGATTGACGGACACCAATTTGGGAGGAACATGCTCACAATTTAGGCGCTGGCACCGGAGCCGTCGAATAGCGTGTATTGATGGAGGGTCGGTGGTGAAGGAATAATGCTACAGCAACACTGCTACCCAAATTTGCTACGCCACACGGTTTAAGAGCGTCTTAAACATCAGCAGTGAATCCCGGTAGGCTCGCCAACGCTACTAAAAGCAGATTGCAACACATTTCGCAGGTTTATGACACCGACCCCGTGTAACTTTGAAACCCAAAATGCAGTTGCGCAATATTTCAAAAGCGTGTAACTTATGCTCTTAAATTACAAACTCATGGTCATTCTATCAGGCTGAAAGCTTTACAGGGAGGTCATAGTGTGATGGGTATCGAGAGGCCGGCATGCGGCGCTTTCAGCGCCCCGACGCGGTGCGCGGTGGCTGCGTCTCCGGGTACACGGTGGCTGCGTCTCCGGGCACACGGTGGCTGCGTCTCCGGGCACACGGTGGCTGCGTCTCCGGGCACACTGCGTTCAGCCGCCACTCACCCGACCGTATCGCAGAGTCCGCACACGACACAGGCGGCGGGCGAAAACACACAGCTGTGTGAATGTCGCGCCGAGAGAGGCATGGATCGAAGCACAGAGAAACAGAGCTATCGGGCGTCACCGCACCCATGGCCATCCCATCGAGCACCGCCACCATCGCCAACATCACCTCTGTCCAGCACCGCCACCACTACTAACATCGCCACATCACCAGTGCGAGAGAGAATGTCACACCACATTCCAAAATTCACATTTCGTCCAGGGTAGCCGACGGTTCAAATAAACAAACTTTTTAGAAGCGCAGTTTGTTTAACACGCAGTGAAAATATTACTGCTTCATATATATGTAAATACAAGCATGTGTCGGAAAACAAATGGCCAATATCGTAGAGCAGTAAAGCTTCAGTGGTGTCATATTGCCAGGTGGGAATATGAGTCGTCGCATCCATTCAGCACTTGCTCCACACAAATAAAACAATAGGGCAGACAGAATCTGCACGATTCAACTAAATATGTTGAAATGAACCGAAATAGAAGAACTTACAGACTTGGCAGTACTTTCACAAGGTGATATCACCATCTTCCAGCACAAAGGAGACCGTTCTTCCTCAACACCATGCACATATTCAGAAATCAATGATGGTGCGTGGTTTTGTCCATTAAAAAAGGGCCGAATAATCAAATGACCGACCCGCCTTCCGACGGAACGGAGTGATGGTCGAGCCGCAAGCTCGGACACAGATATTTATTGGACTAATTCATAGACACACTTCACAAGGACTCTGACAAACATTGCTTTAGCCTGACAGAGAAATCTTCGGAGCTTTCTGCCGAACAACACGCACAATATTTTTAATAAGGCTACGGGACCTCAATACTCCATACATACCGTACATAAAAACCACCATTATCCACACTCATACCCACAAATGCTACACACCAAACAGAAGGCAAAAAAAAACATAAAGAGAGGTTAAAATGAAACTCCGTTTCTGGTCGAATGAATTATAATTTCATCCTGGTTGATTCTCATAAGCCCGTTCCTAGCTCTCCCAATAATGCAAAAAGATCTTAATAACACAATACGCTACATGAAATATAGGATATGACGACGAAGATTTTGGCGATAATCCCGAGCAGGATTACGGCTCCTTTGTTCAACTACAAGCATTGAATTATCGGCGTGCAATACAAGGAATGGAGTCTGAGAAGCACTGCTTCCCCCTTCTTCCATCACCCCACACATCCACACTTACTTGGACGTTTCGCGTTTATAATGGAGCATCTAGATGCAGTTGTGAGTACTGACACGAAATGCCCGTCCCCGACAAGGATCCAGTCCCAAGCATTCACGCAACAAAATGCACATGATTCCACAAGGTGTGTCAGAGCAAGTTTAATGTGCACTATCACGCCACATAGAACACAAGTTTGGTCCAATAGTTAGACAGATCTCTCACACAAAAGAAAATCGTGAACATGATCAGGATTTAACACTGGCAGATTGTAGGCTGTGTTGGAACAAGGCACACACGAAAAAGCTACCTTCAACAAAAATAACTCG
Organism: Ashinkailepas kermadecensis; assembly: GCA_034440615.1. Taxonomy (NCBI): domain Eukaryota; kingdom Metazoa; phylum Arthropoda; class Thecostraca; family Neolepadidae; genus Ashinkailepas; species Ashinkailepas kermadecensis. The sequence goes on from JAOTOM010004114.1 coordinate 48,957, forward strand.
CAGCCAAGTGAACATGATATAATTTTGGATACGGTAGGTGAAGTAGAGCATAACCGGAAGGGTAAAAGGGGTAATCTGACTGTTGACTATGTCGTAAAATTCCCAAAGGCACCAACGACGTTGAGCACAATGTGTTGCGAAAAGTAATTACTAACGTCGCCGGGCACATGCTGCATGCTGATAATGCAGAGTCGTGGAATTTGGCTGCCGAGATTAACTAAGTTGCAGCACAATCATCCAGATGTGCCCAGCATGCCATTAATGCGACAAAATAGTTGAATAAACGCGTGTCGAAGTTTGTCCAATGGTGTAGTTCCAACCCACTAGTTTGGTTCTGTAATTTTGATTCCTTTAAGCATGCGATAGGCAGCATCGCTACATTGAAGTGTGCCATCAAATTGGGAGTAAAAGGTCAAAGCCTGGAGGAGAAATTCCAAAGGACGGAAGGATCTTCACATTAAATCTACGAGCATAATGCAATCACATTTTGTATATTTTACTAAGCAATATTCCTCAAGATAATCTTCTAAAGACACGAAAAGCTCAATTGTGCACAAACCATTGATATTAACCTAGTCGAACTAAAAGGACATCACTATCTTTGATGTACCGACACCGTTTGATATACCCATGAATCGTTTTTAAGGCTAAAAACTGGTAGGAAATTTAAGGACAAAATCAAGCTCGGCAAAAAGGATTGCATACTTTATGGTGGTCGCAGCGGGGCTTTGGCTCTACATCAAGTTACGTACCTTCCTTCGACTTGCTCTTCTTTTTAGCAGAATCGCTCTCCTGAAACAAGAACGGATGATCAATAGACAAGTGCGTAAAAACAACTTTAAAGTTGGTGGAGCGAGGTTCTATTTTCAGCAATTTCAAACGTCCACTCCATTAGTCTAATGCTAACTTGTCTCAAGTTCATAGCAGAGCCATTGGAGTTGGTAGGACTGTTGTTTGTTATTTGGGTTTAAAGGGCGCATCGACTGCAATGGTCATATGGGGCCCATGTCGCGTTGTCTACTTCAATGCCGTCAACGGCCATGTGAGCCTACATGTGGCTGGTCAGAGTTCGTTAGGTAAACAGGCGTTGGCTGACTGACACGCCATTGGTGTCACGAAGCACACACAGCCTGGAGGTAACGATGTTATCGAGTCCGTCAGGTGAGGCTCATTGCACGCTGAAAACGGCCGTCAAAAACAAACAAACTATCACATCCCGCTTACATACGACACGGTTGTCTGCATCATTAAGCTCAGTACTGACTATTTGCTCGGTAAAGATATAATTTCTGCGGCCGAAAATAATGGGGAAGATGCAATGTAATTAGATGAAACATTTCGCTAGAACATAGCTATACCATTTCATAAACCGGAAAATCAACGAAGGTATTTGAATTATTCTATGGCTATTGCATTATTGTACATTTATTGCATTATAATTGCATGACATCACTGTGCGGCTAAACAATTATGGCAGATAGCATAGCGACCATTATGACCATCTTAGCATCAGAGACATTCCGAACTTCTGGAATCTTCTCGTAAACACAGCACTTTTGAATTGGTGTAATTTCGCTTTAATCAGCATATTCATAAACATTCGTAGCCCCATAGATGGCAAAAAAACGTTGTAAGTTCCAACCATCAATGCCCAGCAGCTGATGTGTATTGCATGCCAACCATTATCCGTTTTATTAATGACAAAAAGAGGGATGCACGCAGTGCGGACAGGATTGGAGATTCATCATTTGTCGTTAAAAATGGTCAAAATCTAGTGTGACATCCGGATCCGAATTTTAGTCAATGCTCATGTATGATGAGTCAGACGGTCAGCTGTCACTTAGCCAGTTGCTCCCGTTTTGAATGAATTCTGTAAGCCTTCAAGCAGATACGGATCTAAGATGATAGATTCGATCGCTGATCGATCCCTTTCCTTTCAGATCGCTGGTACCCGGTGGCAAGAGGCTGAATACAATACAAAAGTAAGCAGGTTTTAACTCGAAGTCAGAAATAGGGAGCATATCTCCAAAGCGCAATTACACATAAGACTTAAAAGCAACCGAATATTACAGCTGTGGCCGGAAACTCCACCCACGTGCAAGCAATACGTTCCTGCGGGTTAATATCGTCCTGGCAATTTCAGCACAATGAACCAGCAGCACACATATTTCCAGCATATTGGATACCACCCAACTTTAGCCCGCGGTCATGCAAATTCTAATCGGACGTAAGCTGGCATTCAAAGTAAAATCCTGTCGCGAATGAAATTCACTATCTATGGCAAGGCAGCAGATGGGTAGGCAGAATAGCATGCAACCGTCCGATGGTCAATACTGCGTTATATGACGGGCAAGACACCCGTGGAGCATGACATGCGCCTCACAATGCCCTGACACTTCAAGCAAAACTATTTTTTTCGAGGAAACATATGCAAACAGACAATAACAATCGCATAGGTGCTTCCGCAGAAGTATGCGCCAGTAAGTGTGGATCTGCGTAATAATCACCAGCAGGGCAGGTGGCCTATGCACTTAGTGTAGCAGTCTCTGATCGGTCGAGTGGCCAACTACAACTGGCGTGGAATGCAGATCAGCGTTGTGGCGAACTGCAGCTGAGCGTGAGATGCAGATCAGTGCTGACTGCTGTGGCGAACTGCAGCTGAGCGTGGGAAGCAGATCAGTGTTGTGGCGAACTGCAGCTGAGCGTGGGAAGCAGATCAGTGTTGTGGCGAACTGCAGCTGAGCGTGGGAAGCAGACCAGTGTTGTGGCGAACTGCAGCTGAGCGTGGGAAGCAGATCAGTGTTGTGGCGAACTGCAGCTGAGCGTGGGAAGCAGATCAGTGTTGTGGCGAACTGCAGCTGAGCGTGGGATGCAGATCAGTGCTGTGGCGAACTGCAGCTGAGCGTGGGAAGCAGATCAGTGTTGCGGCGAACTGCAGCTGAGCGTGTGACACACAGCACAGAGCAGGGTGGCACGCGACCCCAGCACGCCACCGGCTGCTGTGCACAGGTGCCTGTGCTCGAATGAATCATACCACAGGCCAGCTGGTGCGACAGCCTCCAACATGTGCATACTTACACACGGGCGGACGCCACTACCACTAGTGCTTCCAAGGGGAGCCAGCCAAAGCTCACTCTCACAGTATACCGTGCCATTGCTCACAGTATACCGTGCCATTGCTCACAGTATACCGTGCCATTGCTCACAGTATACCGTGCCATTTCCAGCAACACAATCTGGTGGCAGGCTAATCGCTGGCAAGTCACCGGCAGACGACACGGTCTGCCGACTGCACTGCAGCGCTCGAGACTCGATCTAGCCTCAGCATGAGCAGACCAGCACACTGCCGCTCGATCTATAGACACTTCGGCCAATACAAGTGGGCTGGGCCACAACCGTGCAGACACAATAAGACTGCAGAACAGGTGGACGGAGCCAGCGACACCAGTCGGTGAACTCGCATGCGTCATCGGCACCAGTCATCACCAGCACCATCACCATCGTCCGGAGCTGGATGGCGTGGTGAGATGGAAGACGGTCAGGACCGTGACGACCCGACCGTCATCTGCCGCTACAAATGCCCGGTGCGGCTCGCCGTGCGTGGCAGTACACCATCGCCACACTGATCGCCGGCGCGCTACACTACGCCACCTGCCAGCGCTGCCAAACAAGACGCATGCTGATCGAGACAAACGACGGCGCGCGTCAGATTCTGTCACATGCTCCGCCGGGGGAGGGGGTGCCAACACACATCGAGTGGCCGTGCAGAGGGTGCGGTGTGTAGCAGGCCAGCACAGGCTGCTATTCACCTTGATCTGGCTATCGCCGCCACTGGGTGAGGAGGGGACCAGATCTCCAGTGGTGTGCGACTTGGGTATCCGCGGCCGTGACTTACGCCAGCTCTGAAGCAGATTCGCTGCGGTCACGTCACAGGCCACAGGAGATCCACTGTTCGGCCACAGGAGAGGATCCACTGGCTGAATAGCGGACACAGTTGATGCGCCCCCAAATCCCAATAACACACAGAGGATCCACTGACTACCACCAGGTCACAGGTCAACAGGGATCCACTGTCGGGGTACGGTGAGGTGGCGGCTAGGTGGTCCACCGGCCAGGCGTTACCAGTGTGGCGTCTCCTCCCGTGACGGTGCCTCACCAGCCGGACCATACAGGCCATAGTCAGGTCACGGGTCACCAGGGATCCACTGTCGGGGTACGGTGAGGTGGCGGCTAGGTGGTCCACCGGCCAGGCGTTACCAGTGTGGCGTCTCCTCCCGTGACGGTGCCTCACCAGCCGGACTGTGCAGGTCATGGTCATTGGTCACTTGGTCAGGTCACCGGTGGGTGCCAATTGGGCAACAGCGCCAGCATGGCACAGCCGTGCAATAGTACACCTCACAACAGGTACTTCCACGTAGAAGAAGAAGAAGAACCTTGGGATCTTTTACGACGCATTCAATCACTAGGTCATATATCGTCGCCAATCTCTCACGTCGATTGATCGCGGGTGGACTCGGTAATGTCGTCGGTTGTGAGATTCGAACCCACAATCTTGCGATCAAGAGTCCGACGCTCTACCGACTGAGCTACCGCGGCCCCAGCTACCACGTACAACTGACTAAATCGTGAGTGATCGATTATCTGGGCTTTTGGGAGCAACAGCTAGTGGTCGAAGTGCGTCCTCATCAGTACGCGTAACATAATAACATTCTACACTTGATAAGCTCATCGTTGCATAGGAACCTATCACCGAACTCTACAGTCTCTACAGCTCTATCGAGACGACCGGTGGTGATGGAGCGCGATTTGTGAGCGGTGAGACACCCGAAAAGGCCAGATGATGGTGTGAGTGCTGGTGGGTCACCGACTACACAGCACACACAGCTGCGGCGGCCACACTCACACCAGACGGCGGGTCACCGACTACACAGTACACACAGCTGCGGCGGCTCCACTCACACCAGACGATGGGGCACCGACTACACGGTACACACAGCTGCGGCGGCCACACTCACACCAGACGGCGGGTCACCGACTACACAGTACACACAGCTGCGGCGGCTCCACTCACACCAGACGATGGGTCACCGACTACACAGCACACACAGCTGTGGTGGCTCCACTCACACCAGACGGCGGGTCACCGACTACACAGTACACACAGCTGTGGTGGCTCCACTCACACCAGACGGCGGGTCACCGACTACACAGCACACACAGCTGAGGCGGCTCCACTCACACCAGACGGCGGGTCACCGACTACACAGTACACACAGCTGAGGCGGCTCCACTCACACCAGACGGCGGGTCACCGACTACACAGTACACACAGCTGCGGCGGCTCCACTCACACCAGACGGCGGCTGCCGCCGTTTTGATGGATTCTCAGCCAACCAAACATGAACCAACTCTGCTTACATACACGGGGCCGGAAGGCTTCCCTGAACAGTTGGCACGGCCAAACAAAGATAATCCCATTCGAGTTGATGGCAACGGAGCCAGAATCATAACGCTATTGGCAAAAGTGCGTATTGCAGGCAACACATTAGCACATGTGTTTTATACTAGATACAGGCCAGCTCCCTGCAATGCCAACCTGTGTTCAAAGTCGTGAGGTCACGCGAGCGCAACGGTGCCGATCTAGTCCTGGTCATCACTGGTGCACAGGGCACCACCACATTAGTCGGCACATGTGACGCGAGCCCTGCCCTCCCACGCCGTCACCAGTGTACACGGCAGCAGCCCGGTCGGCACATGTGACGCGAGCGCTGGCCTCCCACACCGTCACCAGTACACGCGGTGGCAGCCCGGCCGGCACAGGCCACCATTACCGCCCGCATGTGCAGCGGGCGGGCGTGTCGCGACCGTCAGTCACACGCTGCCGCAGACTCGGACCCACAGTGAAGGTGTCAAATAGGCCAACAGTAGGTGCAGAGGCCCGATCGATGTCGGCGGTACCGGCGTATACAGGCAGCCACCGTGTCTCGCCCACACCCACCATAAGCCTACTCCCAGTCGGCTTGGCCCGACCCGGCCCGGCCCGGTCGATGTCGACGGTACCGGCGTACACAGGCGGCCGCCGTGTGTTACCCACATCCACCAGAAGCCTACTCCCAGTCGGCTTGGCCCGACCCGGCCCGGCCCGGTCGATGTTGCCGGTACCGGCGTACACAGGCGGCCGCCGTGTCTCGCCCACCGATGAGGTCAGACAGTCTCGCCAGGTCCCGACGGGCCAACCGGGCAGCGCAGGCCACCGACCACCGACCAGCGGCCATGCACTCTACATTCTTCACCGCCCACCGTCCCATCATGTCCTGGCAGAACTTTCGCACGACCGAGGAGGTCAGACAATAGCCCTTTTCACGACGGCCAAAAAGCACCGGGATGCAATGTCGATGACTTCGTCTAGTATGAAGGGCATATCATTGGAATATATGTACTTTATCTGTATATATGGAATGTTCAAGAAGTTTTAACTATGAAGTAATCAATTCAATATTAAATTTAACCAACATATTCAAATTGTGGCACTGTTTGAAAAAAGCGTTCAATTCACAGAAACAACTAGCCAATCTGGCCGCATTTGGCACCACGGCCGGCAGGTAGTTGTCGGATAGAACATAAATTTGCCGTTGGATTACCAGCAAATATGCAATATTTGGGAGAAAGTGGTAGTATATATCCTGCGGATGAATATTTTTCCTTTTACGTTTTATTTTATGGCTGCGAAGTACCTGTATTATGAATAAATATTGAAATACATCATTTCCAGATGCTACGATTCCCTCTTGACGCTCCCGAAAATATTAAATTCTCTCCACTTTACAAGCGGGTTGTTTACAGTTGTAACGGCATCCGCTGTACCGCACCATACGTGGCTCCGTTTTTAAATGTTGCTGTATTCCTACCTGAATAACCCATACTGTGGGGGGAGGGCAATTGATCCTTGCCTTTGCATATCATACACGCAAGAAAGAACAAAACATGAATTGTCTACAGCACCCAAAAGACCGCAACACGTCCAAAATATGCGCATCTGAGACAAACTTGTTTGTTGGCTCGCCCGACATATTTCAGCTGTAAATGATGCAATCAGAGCACAAATAATGACGTCATTTTTTGAAACATGGATTATGATTCGTCCCAGCTATCATAAAGGACCAATCACGTACTGTAGTTGAAGCTGGCTGGCGATATTGATCAGAGTGGTCAAGTGCTCGGAAAATTTGGCATTTGAAGACCGCTGAATTCGACAAACAGCTGTTGTCATCGAGTTTATTTCCGAAGTCAGGCTCGCTTGGTCTGACTTCCAGATTTCCGACTAGATGACGTCCCAGGCGCGGATGTGGGTGTACATTTTCATGGTTTGTGCATAAACAAGCTGTTACTAGTCCAAAAACTTGTCGTATTACGTAACTGAACCTACCCCGTTTGTTTATTGATATCATAAATTGGTCCAATCTACAGACCAAAAGCTTTCAGATCAACGTAATTATTATGCCCTGACCTCGCCATTGGGATGTCATGACGATTACTTCCCGCTAGTGCACGCGTGAAACCGTCTAATGTCGCCAGGTCCCGCCGACGTCATTGACGACACACATGTTCAGCGGGCTTTCCTGGCATCAGACGGCGGCGGCCGCCGCCGCTGCCATGGGAGGCTGCACAGCCAGCCTCTGGACCGCTGGAGCAATGATGTATGCACACTTCCAGCACGTATTCAGCTTGTGGCGTGTCAACGCTCGGAGAGGCGATCACGAACGCTGTTGCAGTCTCGGGCTGGGACTTGCTAAGTCGCCACGGATGCTGAGTCAGAGGTTTATCCAGATCGCACACGAGGTGACAGCGGCCACCAGGGAAGAGCGTGCCTGTATCGCGTCCACGCAGGTCGTGCTGAGAATGCACGCCGTGGGCGCACAGTATCGCAGCCCATGCCACACGCAGGACAAGGAACAATGCGGTACCACACCACACCGCCCTGCACGACACAGCCATCACGGCACTGCACAGCGCGACGCATCGCTGTGCACCGCGCAGTACGGTACACCTCTGGCATACGTCACAGCCGGGCACAGTGCAGCCCAGCCCAGCCCAGCACTAACAGACACGGCCGCCGTGCTGGATGCGGTGGAGTCTGATTTATATTGGCTTGAGGACAGCCCCCCCCCCCCCCACCATTCTGTTCACATCACACCACGGCAAACAGCACACCTCACACAGACTAGTACAAATGCCAGGAGGAAAGCCCGCCACAATTTTGCTCACAGCACACCACGGCAAACGGCACACCCCACACAAACAAGCACAAATGCCACGAGAGAACACTATGTTGATGCCCACATGTTTGGAACGAGGACTGGACCACGGGGATATGCTTCGTGGCATGGCTGGAGATCCCGGGTGGGTCGTGGGGGGGGGGTTCTGGACCCCCGTGGGTTGGTTCCCTGTTGACATTAAGTTGTCATTTTCCGTATTCAATCTGAAAATATGTCTGGAAAATAAGGACTTCGACCCCCGCTAACTTCGTGAGAGGTCTTCAGCCCTGCTTTGTGGAATGCAATGATGGTGATATTAAGCATCCAGTATGTATGCCAAGGCAAAACAAAAGAAAGAAGATCCACCAGTCCCTACAATATTGTGCAGTCACACCCATAGCAATGCTTCATATGCCTGATTACCGCTCGCTCTCACTCTTTTAGCCAACTAGTCTACAATCGGCCAATGAGTGCTTAACAAGGCGCTCAGCTAAAGGGAACCAGCACTAAGCCATAGGTTGTTGGAGAATGGTAGCACTGTGTTGGTGCCGGTCGTTAAAAGGAAATGATAAAACGTGGTACAGACCGGTAATGCCGTGCTACTCGTATTTTACGTTCAATTTCATCGATATAAATATTATTCGTTTCAACTTCTTCACGTTGTAAGTACAAATTTAACTCATTCATAATAATGATTGTCTGAAGTCATCCTAATTCAATTTGGTTATTTTACACAATTCGCTGGTTACCATAGCCGACTCCTTGACGGGTTCTAACTATTGATTCTGCGATCTCGAAAAAACACCATTAGTTAGTTATTTGGGCTTAAGGGCGCGCCGACTACGAGGTCATTTAGCGCCCGTCAAATTTAAGCTCGACTGAAAATGAGAATCTCCTTGAACATTTGACCTGCAGATTGACGATGAATGTGAAATACTAGGCAGCAGTTCAGCAGGCATGAGTGGCACGGCGTCAAACCAAAATAACTTACCAGGAAACGCAATGTCAAACCGAGCGCAATTCAGGCCGGAAATCCGACCATTTCATTGCCACGTCAAAGCAATGGCTGACATCGCAAACTGCCATTAAAAAAATCACGGGGTCGTGAGGGTATAACGGGAGAAAAATGTGACTGAACATAACGATCACATAAATTATAGACGTGTCAAATAAGTCCAGGAATGCTTGAGGAAGATTTAGACCATCCGGTCAGAGGTAGTCCGGGGTGACAGGATGGGTGGGACATTAGAGATGGTTCGAACCGACAGATGAGACCAGAGGTGGTCCGGGCCATACGACAGGACACCAGAGGTAGTTCAGGCGGTACGACAGGACACCAGAGGTAGTCCGGGCCATACGACAGGACACCAGAGGTAGCTCAGGCGGTGCGACAGGACACCAGAGGTAGTCCGGGGTGACAGGATGGGTGGGACATTAGAGATGGTTCGAACCGACAGATGAGACCAGAGGTGGTCCGGGCCATACGACAGGACACCAGAGGTAGTTCAGGCGGTGCGACAGGACACCAGAGGTGGTCCAGGCCATACGACAGGACACCAGAGGTGGTCCAGGCCATACGACAGGACACCAGAGGTAGTTCAGGCGGTGCGACAGGACACCAGAGGTGGTCCAGGCCATACGACAGGACACCAGAGGTGGTCCAGGCCATACGACAGTGCACCAGAGGTAGCTCATGCCACGGAACTGGATACCAGAGGTGGTCCGGGCGGTACGACAGGGTCCACCTCTGGTACCAGAGGTGATACCAGAGATACCAGAGGTGGTCTAGGCCATATGACAGGATACTAGAGGTAGTTCGGGCGGTACGACAGGACACTAGAGGTGGTCCGGGCGGTACGACAGGACACCAGGGGTGGTCCGGGCGGTACGACAGGACACCAGGGGTGGTCCGGGCGGTACGGCAGGACACCAGGGGTGGTCCGGACGGTACGGCAGGACACTAGAGGTGGTCCGGGCGGTACGGCAGGACACCAGGGGTGGTCCGGGCGGTGCGACAGGACACCAGGGGTGGTCCTGGCCACCAGAGGTAGTCCGCCTAACAGCTCAGACCAGACGTGGTCGGGCGGGGCACCAGACGTGAACGACTCACCGGTGGCCGGCGGACCGGCTGGCCGAGCCCCATACTGTGTCAGCGCCGGTGCGTACACTGACGACCACGCTGCGAGCGGGACCAGCTGTCCCGGCGGCGACACTTGCGCCAGGGCGGCTCCCCTCCCCGCCGGCAGGGTGGGGGTGACGACATCACTCCCGAGATACCGCCCGGTCCAGGGGTGATGGCGTCCACCAGACGGCAGGTACAAGGGTGACGGCATCCCCAGACGGCGGGTACATGGGTGACAGCGCCCCCCAGACGGCGGGTACAGGGTTGACAGCATCCCCCAGACGGCAGGTACAGGAGTGACGGCATCCCCCAGACGGCAGGTACAGGAGTGACGGCATTCCAAGACGGCGGGTACAGGGATGACGGCATCCCCAGACAGTGGGTACAGGGGTGACGGCATCCCCAGACGGTGGGTACAGGGGTGACGGCATCCCCAGACGGCGGGTACAGGGGTGACGGCATCCCAGACGGCGAGTACAGGGGTGACGGCATCCTCCAGACGGCGGGTGCATGGGTGACGGCATTCCAAGACGGCGGGTACAGGGATGACGGCATCCCCAGACAGTGGGTACAGGGGTGATGGCTCTGCCCTCTCACTTCTCCCTCTCCCACAGACAAAGCAGTTGCGGATGAGATGTCGGCATAGCCACCCGAGATAGCGGCGGGCACAGGGGTGAGGGCATAACCCACTAAAACATGAGAGTGCACGAGAAGGGTGGGACGAAAATACTCCCACCGCATGATGGATATCGGGCGAAAATACTCCCACCGCATGGTGGATATTGGGCGTAGTGCGAATATCCGACCAGTGTATTGGCGAATACATGGAGGAAGAGAGGATCGATTGCTGGGCGGGAGTCCTCACACAATGCGTTCCGTGCCCAGCACCACCGCCCGGCCAGTGTTCTGAGAACAGAGCAACCCGCAAACACTCCGTCACGTGCACGGATACCTGGTCGTCTTCTGTCGGACATCCAACATCCAACACAGACACCCTGCAATCATACAGCCAACGCTAGTAATCGAGCCTCTGCATCTGGCACATCACGGGTTGGAATTTGAACCACGATATAATCCTGTATACAATGCACACCGTCCCATAGGGAAAATTTGTTGCATATCATATCATGTCTGCATATACCATCATCCAACTGTCATCCAACTGGCCCAGTCTTGGAAAATGACTGCATATCAACTGCATACCGAGAAGCAGACGCATACACCTAGGCGCACACTGCTGTGTATACATGAGGCGCCCGATATCAAGTGACGTTTCATTACAAATGTGTTGCTCACACATTTATCACAAATCTCATATCCAACATCGAAAAAAAAACGTCCTTCGTACTGATAACTAATGGGCCTATACCGCCTATGTAGCAGAGGAATGACGGCAGAACCGTAGGGTAGGGGGTAAATATCTGAAATACAATCTTTTAATGCAGCAACCCTATACGCAAAGCTACATTTTCAAGACATTAGGGGTGCTTATCCAGGCGTGTTCCCACCTTCAATGTCGAAGCCCATATCGGCATGCACTAATGATGTGACAGGAATTTAGCGCATTTTTTTTCAGTCATACGCTCTGATGCCTCACAGCCAACTTGCGTAGCCCCAACGGAGGAACATTGTTCCCGGAGCCTCATGTCCCACACGGTGCCACTGTCTCTGTCTCTGTCCCTCTCTCTGGAGCCTGGTGTCTGGTGTCCCAAGCAGAACCCTGCGCTCGCGCTATGATGTTCTACACAGTGCAATTGTATCTTCTTGAGGTTGTGTCCGACATAGAGCCACCGTCTTTTCCTGAGGTTGGAGTCCCACATAGAGTCACTGTCTTCCTCAGGCTGGTGTCCCACATAGAGCCACTGTCTCTTCCCGAGGTTGATGTCCCACATAGAGCCACTGTCTCCTCCTGATGATGGTGTTCCACATAGAACCACTGTCTTTTCCCAAGGCCCAATGTCCCACATAGCGCCACTGTCCCTTCCTGGGGTTAAATGTCCCACATAGAGCCACTGTCTCTTCCCGAGGTTGGTGTCCCACATAGAGCCACTGTCTCTCCCTGAGGTTGGTGTGCAACAGACAGCCACTGTCTCTTCCTGAGGTTGGTGTCCGACAGACAGCCACTGTCTCTCCCTGAAGTTGGTGTCCGACAGACAGCCACTGTCCCTTCCTGAGGTTGGTGTCCTACATGGAGCCACTGTCTCTTCCTAAGGTTGGTGTCCGACAGACAGCCACTGTCTCTTCCTGAGGTTGATGCCCGACAGACAGCCACTGCCCATCACTGGAGACGATCCAATCACGACTATCCGACCACTAGGACGGAGAGGAAAAACAGCGTCCCACACGACGTCAGCAGCGCAGGCAGGCTGACAGCTGAGTACCGCACATGACACGGCACGCCACACCAGCGCAACTGCGCTCTGTAGTCTGCCACTGCGGGGTGAGCAGAGCAGGCCGACCGACAGCTGAGTACCGCACATGACACGGCACGCCACACCAGCGCAACTGCGCTCTGTAGTCTGCCACTGCGGGGTGAGCAGAGCAGGCCGACCGACAGCTGAGTACCGCACATGACACGGCACGCCACACCAGCGCAACTGCGCTCTGTAGTCTGCCACTGCGGGGTGAGCAGAGCAGGCCGACCGACAGCTGAGTACCGCACAGCATGACACGGCACGCCACACCAGCGCAACTGCGCTCTGTAGTCTGCCACTGCGGGGTGAGCAGAGCAGGCCGACCGACAGCTGAGTACCGCACAACATGACACGGCACGCCACACCAGCGCAACTGCGCTCTGTAGTCTGCCACTGCGGGGTGAGCAGAGCAGGCCGACCGACAGCTGAGTACCGCACAACATGACACGGCACGCCACACCAGCGCAACTGCGCTCTGTGGTCTGCCACTGCGGGGTGAGCAGAGCAGGCCGACCGACAGCTGAGTACCGCACATGACACGGCACGCCACACCAGCGCAACTGCGCTCTGTAGTCTGCCACTGCGGGGTGAGCAGAGCAGGCCGACAGACAGCTGAGTACCGCACAACATGACACGGCACGCCACACCAGCGCAACTGCGCTCTGTAGTCTGCCACTGCGGGGTGAGCAGAGCAGGCCGACCGACAGCTGAGTACCGCACAACATGACACGGCACGCCACACCAGCGCAACTGCGCTCTGTAGTCTGCCACTGCGGGGTGAGCAGAGCAGGCCGACCGACAGCTGAGTACCGCACATGACACGGCACGCCACACCAGCGCAACTGCGCTCTGTAGTCTGCCACTGCGGGGTGAGCAGAGCAGGCCGACCGACAGCTGAGTACCGCACAACATGACACGACACGCCACACCAACGCAACTGCGCTCTGTAGTCTGCCACTGCGGGGTGAGCAGAGCAGGCCGACCGACAGCTGAGTACCGCACAACATGACACGACACGCCACACCAGCGCAACTGCGCTCTGTAGTCTGCCACTGCGGGGTGAGCAGAGCAGGCCGACCGACAGCTGAGTACCGCACAACATGACACGGCACGCCACACCAGCGCAACTGCGCTCTGTAGTCTGCCACTGCGGGGTGAGCAGAGCAGGCCGACCGACAGCTGAGTACCGCACAACATGACACGGCACGCCACACCAGCGCAACTGCGCTCTGTAGTCTGCCACTGCGGGGTGAGCAGAGCAGGCCGACCGACAGCTGAGTACCGCACATGACACGGCACGCCACACCAGCGCAACTGCGCTCTGTAGTCTGCCACTGCGGGGTGAGCAGAGCAGGCCGACCGACAGCTGAGTACCGCACATGACACGGCACGCCACACCAGCGCAACTGCGCTCTGTAGTCTGCCACTGCGGGGTGAGCAGAGCAGGCCGACCGACAGCTGAGTACCGCACAGCATGACACGGCACGCCACACCAGCGCAACTGCGCTCTTTGGCGCTGCAACTGCGCGATAGGGCGCATTTGTCATGGCCTCAGATATCCACGGCGACCATGGCTTCCATCACCCACCAGGAACTCAGCTAAGCTGAGTTCCTGACACGATGGAACGACAGACACGATGGAATATCGGCGAAATCGCCCAGAATACCAAACCAGTGGAGACGCGATTCGATGTGCAGTTTGTCCAGTAAATAAGCCAGTGGCGTGTTAAATTAATGAGAGGATCGACGCGCTCCACGCCGTCGCAAGCCAACATTATTTGCCGTCGAAGCGACGTGGTTACCTGGCAGCCGCCGCCGATAATGGAGACAGAGTGGCCAGAACGCGGCTCTCGAGGCGCCGCCCAAATGGGCCGTCGCTCAGTTTTATCGGCCATACATTTGCCAACGGCAACCGGCGCGACAAATTTGCGTGAATTGTGTCAGTCAGCCTAGCGGACCACAATGGCTCTACCCAAGAAGCTGAACAGGCACGCGGCGCTCCTCGGTATGATAGTGCAGAGTGTTCACCGGTCGGCCTGAGTTTGCTCCGGGCTCCGCTGCTGCCGAGGTCAAGCCATCAGCCAATTTGTCAACCGCCGGACCCGCTCCCCGTAGGCCGACAAATTGTTACGGAGCCACCACAGGTCAAACAGGACACAAGCCGACACACATCACCACGCTCCAGCACATGGAACATAGAACCCAGCAGAGGACGTCAGAGGATGTCAAATGACGCCAGAGGACGTCAGAGGACGTCAAAGGACGCCAGAGGACGTAACCTGAGACGGCCGCGCGGGACGCCAGCCAGCCAAGGTACCACAGCCAATGATAATACTTGACATTGCCGTGCACTTTCACCACCTTCACGACCAATGACAAGACTTATTCGGCTGAGAGCGGCGAGCGGGCGCGCTTTGAACATTCCATGTACCAAAGTAGGAAAGCCTGGCATCAGTGGCATACAGAACGCCTCCTGCTCGACTAAGATCTAAGATCAGAAGAAGAAACGAACAAAGATGCTGTTATTGTCTCAAGATACGCGGAACTGCGACACAATCACCAGAACGCTGCAGAACCGCAGCACACTGAACACTGGGCCCATGCATTGACAGTGAGCATGACAATATCGATAAAATATGCCGCACAAGGAAATCTGTCATCTGCCACGGGTCACTGAGACGACAACACCGCTGTCACGAGTCCCTGAGGAATCACCGCCCCTGCCACGACTCACTGATACATCACCGCTCTTGTCAGAAGCTTCTGAAACACCACCGCTCGGCCTGAGATCAGGACCACTCCTCGCGCGTGGCCTGAGACACCACGACTCGTCCAAGGCACCGACAGTCTATCAAGGCATCTCGTCGTCTCGCGACACACCTGCTACTATGCTGGTGTCAGTCACAAACATATTGCTGGCGGGTACGGTGCGCTATCGACGATGCACGTTGCCCAAAGCTGGTGCTGTAAGTTACAACCTGTCCCGATCCAGTGCAGTACCTACATCAAACACCTTATTGTGCGCTAGATTTGTCATTTTACGTCGTGCTCTTCTATCTTCTTGTCAGCAATGTCTCGTCGATTCCTGAGGTGGGATGTAGACAGCACAGAGGTAAGGTGGACTGTCAACACACCTGGTCTAGTGGTGGGCTAGGTTGTCGGGAGCACAGAGGTAAGGTGGACTGTCAACACACCTTGTCCAGTGGTGAGGTGATCAGTCAGTAACACCCCTTGTCCAGTGGTGGGCTAGGTTGTCGGGAGCACAGAGGTAAGGTGGACTGTCAACACACCTTGTCCAGTGGTGAGGTGAGCAGTCAGTGACATACCTTGTCCAGTGGTGAGGTGAGCAGTCAGTGACATACCTTGTCCAGTCATGAGGTGATCAGCAACACACCTTGTCCAGTGGTGAGGTGAGTTGTCAGTGACACACTTATGCAGTGGTGGGCTAGGTTGTCGGGAGCACAGAGGTAAGGTGGACTGTCAACGCACCTTGTCCAGCGATGAGGTTGTATCGGAACTGGCCGCGTTGGTCCGTTGCTGTCCCAGCAGACGGTCTGTCTCTTGGTCTGTGTCGGCACCTTCCTCTGTGGAGAACCCAGCGAACCCGTCAGATCGTACTGCATGACGCACTTGAAACTCTTAGTCCTACCCGGATTTTCCGTTATTGACACCGATGGAGAGAAAACGGACCAGGCGTAAAGCATTGGAACATCGTATATTGGACAGAATATGTCCAAAATTAATATATTTGCAATAGTGGTCACCTATCACAAAAGTTTTCTATAGTATTTTGATTTATATGTATATGATACCACTGTTCTATTTTATGGCAATGTGAGAAACTCGTATGTCAACTCAGGATTCCGGTGCAAAGTGCAGAATACAAATTCAACCATCGATAAATACTGATAACGTTGCCAGCAGAATTGCATAACATTTCATTTTGGCTAGGCGATTTCGACCGCTAAAAATGAAACACGGTTCGCTTAATTTATTAACATCTTTGTCAATATCGAATGGTCTTTTTCTAGCAGCTAAATAACCGACTAAAAGAGCTCCAACCGTAACAACACCAGCAAACCGGGCATCAAATCACTCAAAGGTATCTTCAAGCAAAATTGGAATATATTCTGAATAACCACGTGAATCTACAGCAACTAAAATAAATGTGGGATTCACGAAATGGTCGAAAGCAGAACAGCTTCCAGTAGCACTTCTAAATAAAACAGACATTTCCTATTGTTATACATAAATGCGTTAGGCATATTTCTTCCAATGAACGAACGGAAATGTTTCCTACATTTTACCACGGCAGATTTATGGGTTATTGCACCTTGAAGTTCACCTGCGGTATGAATAACGGGAAGGATCGACATCAGCCCAAAGCATGTCGAGGAAAATAAATAACATTCTGGAATTCTCATAGTGTTGTCTTCTTTTTTTTGTTGTCTTCTAAGGGACAACCCGAACGTCAAACTAGAACTAGGCCATATTATGGAGTTCTCCATAGCTTGTTTATTGTTAAAATGGTAGGTTCCAAACATATTACATGGATGACACACCAGAAAAGATAACAGATGTGTTTTCCCTTGCGGTCCAACTGCGTCGCAGGTGACTGAACTCCGCGCCTGCTTATGACATATTTGTTGCGAAACAGCGGTACCCGACGGGCTTGTCAAGATAAAAGAAAAGAGACAACAACTGGCGGGCATGGAAGTGGAAGGATAACAGATGGCGTTGAGAAATTGCTGGCCGACGGAAATATATAAAAACGGCTCCGGTGGGAGAATATTCGCCAGCGCACAGGCACAAAGCCGGCGGCCAGACTCTGACGGGCACGTGAAACGACTGGCTACGGTCTCCAGAACAAGCAACACAAAACTGACGGTCCCCACCGACAAACAGAGCGAATCGTAAAGTTAGTTAGTTATTTATTTATTTGGGCTTTGGGGCGCATCGACTGCACTGGCCATGTAGCGCCCATAACAATACTAGTTATTCACAAGTCGATACCTCGCATATTCTAGCAAATCTGCAGAATGATGAGTCATAAAGTCATAAAGTGTTAAGGCTTAATAAGAGCCGCAGGGGCCCATCTGGGTTAAGCCTATCTAGAAAATATACTAGAAATGTACATACTCTCACCCCAATCAATCCTTTATCTCAAATTCCTAGGGAGCTATATATCCCAGCCTATCTAGCACCATTCACTTGATATTGCATAACACACTCAACAATTACAAACTCCTCCAATCATACCCATTGTGCTACCATAGCCAATCTCATCAGTATCACATCCCGAAGGAAGGTACTGAATCCACTGCTAGGTACACCCTATATAAAGTTATAAAGCGTTTAGACTTAATAAGAGAACCAAGGGCCCATCCAGTTAAGTCTGTAAATTGAAGATACCATAAGCCTGGTAAAAAGACCCACCCCAACCATCACCACATCCTGAAGAAACCATCCACCAATATCCCACACACCTATCAATGCCTATCTACCCTAGCTATCCAGCCCTATTCCCCTGATCCCTCTTAACACATGTGGATTGAATGCCTTATCAATAATTTTCAAACTGCATCCATGCCTGCTTAAAGGGGTCTGTGCCGTGCACACTTACTTAGCATAAATCTCACCCCATCCAACACAAATTAAAACTCAAAAACAAGATTTTCCTGTCTAAAAAAATTGTCCACCCTACTTTTAAATACATTCAATGGGGAACTCCCCACAGCATCAGCAGGCAGTGGATAAAATAATGTTAAAGGTAAGAACACATGTCACGGCATAACATCATCGTTTAACCTGTTCCACAAGGTACATATATTACGGAGAATGATATTTCGGTGAGATAGTCAAAAAGTCGCCCCGATTGGACAATGCTAGAGTCGTCACCTAAAATTGCATCTAGTGACATCGGTTGCATGCGTCCAAAGTGACGTCTACGCTCCTCGTCATAGCCAGAGCAGGAGAGCAGGATATGACGCACAGATAGGTGGACGTGACATTTCGAGCAGCGTGGTATGTCATTACCACATAGCAGGTAAGAGTGAGTCGCGTATGTATGCCCTGTTCTCATGCGGCATAACGCTACTTCGTCTCGCCTATTTCTACGTGAGCATGAACTCCATTTTTCGAGGCGATGCTTAATTACTCTCAGCTTATTATAAGCAAGTGAGTCCCAGGAAGCTTGCCATTTGGCATGCACAAACATCGAGATTGTGCGAAAGTGGTCCCGGGCAGGGAGAGGTAAGGATCGCGTGCATGGAGCATGAGACGCACGTTTTGCGGCAGCATCGGCTAATTTGTTCCCGGAGATACCCACGTGGCTTGGGATCCAACACAACACTACTCTTTTACCCGCATTGTGCACAGCGGTAAGACGGTACAAGACATCCAATAAAATGGGTTTAGATGGGTCAAGGATCCTCAGCATCAGAAGGCTACTTAAGGAATCCGTAAAAATAATATGTCACGCATCACAGTTGCATGCAGAAGTGAGCGATTCCGCACATCACGTACACAAGTACATCATGCGTATAACGAGGAAAGAACATGGGGCAGCTAAGCATACACTCCCATGCATTGCACGAATGCAGTTCATACCACTGGACCTTAACTTCAATTGTGCCAATCGCTCCTGCATTCCAGACAGCATTACAGTGACTTCACTGGCTGAGATAGAACGAGCCGAGATGACTGAGTGCCAGCGGGACCGTTCTCGGACCTGAGCCCGTGCGTCAGTTACTGACTGGGTCGCCGACCTACCGGTCCAAATTATCCGACGCCATCTAATCATGGCCCAGGGACACCGCCACACCGTTCAATGCATATCAAACAGCAGCGGCCGCTTTACACCACGGCTGAGGGAACTGCGACACACCGTCGCTGGAAGGAACTGCGACACACTGTTGCTGGATGGAACTGCGACACACTGTTGCTGAAGGGAACTGCAACACACTGTCACTAGAGGGAACTGCGACACATTGTCACTGCGGGAACTGAGGAATACTCCCACTGATGTAACTGAGGCGCGAGACAGTGTCAAGGGGAACTCCGACAAACTGTCGCTGGAACGAACTGCGACACACTGTCGCTGGAGGTAACTGTGACACACTGTCGCAAGAGGGAACTGCAACAGATTGTTACTGCGGCACATTCCCGCTGAAGGGACTACGACACCCTGATGGTGGTAATACTGCAGCACACTGCCACTGGACGAAACCGCGACACGCTGCTGTGAGCAAGGGAACTGCAGAGCGCCGGCGCTGGTCGGAAATGCGGCAGCCACCAGCGCTGGAGTTACACTACGGACACGGCGCCGTGGAGCTGCCGTAATCACGGCCGCCGGGGAAATCCCAACCGACTCCGACCGTACTGAACCTACGGCAGAGCCGGGCCGGCCGCCGCCCCGACGGCAGCGTCCATGGCGACAACTAAGCCATGGACAGTTTACGCGCAATCAGTGCTGGCTTGAGTGCCGGCGATGTAGAATAAATCAGCGCTGCCAATGCAGGGCAGAAGCTGCGACGACAGAGGTGCCAGCTGTCAGTGCATTGTCCATCTTGCAACAGCGAAGTGCTAAATTGTTACCTGAATGTTCGTGCGCCTACGAATATGGAGACGCACGAATATGGTAACTGAGCACATTGCGGTACGAAACGCACCGACATGGGTTTACGGACGTGTGGGGATACATCCGTAACCGGATGCATGGCTGTATGAAAGACGCCAGTATCAGTGTACGAACATCAAAGGTACCACGTGAAGCCTGTAATTAAGAAGCCTTCAACTTCCTAAGAAGCGGTTGCAAATTATTACCGGGAACCGAGTCGAGGGTGTTGAGCACAATTAATTAAGACGGCTTCCAAGTCCGGTGCAAATCCGTGAAGTAAGGCACCAGCTGATAGTGGCACTCAGGCCTATCTGAAGGTCATTGAATCGACCTTGCAATAATTGGCACTATGCGATTCATCTCTGCCAATGTCGGGGGAAGAATACTGTACTGGTGTACTCACCTGATATTCCTCCCGAATCCCTCTCCGGAACGAATGCAATGAGCCTTTTTAATTTTCAATGGCCTACTTTCGAACCTTGGCATACTTCCGCCAATTTCAATACACTTCTATGTCAGATCACGGAACTATGACTAAGTTATGGATGTCATGCTCGAAGCAATCGGCAGGGGAAAACGTTTCCCTGTTCTCGAAGTGATTCTGTATGGATCTGTTGACGCTCTTCGATGGTTTAAATATCTCCTGTCGGACACATAATGACCCGTCTTACTAATGTTGAGCCCAAGATCATTTAAAGCAGAGGTTAGCGTTCGTTTAACTTGTTCGAGAACGCATCCCTCGGGGAAGTATAATTGCGAACTGTGTTGTCAAACGAGATGTTGATTACAACCGTACCTCACATGACCTTATATTGTCATTTGGAGGTCAAGGTTGCGTATGTTCAAGGTTTCATACGGTTAAGGTACGCACCCTAATCTAAAGGTGCAACCGAAACTGTTCAGAACATATGGAACACAACACACATAGAAGAAAACTAGTGAAAATTAACGAACTAGGCCATGATTAGATTGATTCCAGGCTCACCACAGCGGATGAAATGGTAATCTGGAAGCCCAATTCGTCGAAATATTCCGACCTTAGACAGTATCCATCACATTAAAAAATATTTACGCACCCAAAGAATTTGTAAAATTGCAACTAAGTAGGAAATTGTAACAGAAGACACATTTTCATTGCCAGGGTTCTCTTTGAAGTGACAAAAACGTAATTGATTGATCCCAAGTCGACCCGGTTACTACACGCTTCCCAAAGCGATCGTTCTATGCTCTCACGCCACGATGATTTCAACAATGATTTGAAGAGCATGGGTCGCATCTCGCCCACCTCCACTATCGATGGTACCCGAACACCGGTGGCGATCTGACGGCACGGCATTGCGCCGGTGCTAAACAGCCATACGCATACATGCTGACGGAACGAAAAAACAAGATCATGGTGTTCCATGCTGAGAACACTGGCCTCGTATTTAGATGAGTTACTGTTGCTTCACAACACACGTTATGATGGTAAAATTTATTTCGCTGGCCGTGCAATGCGGTCAGTACCTCACGGACACCACTAACATCGACACACAATGCCTCCACAGTCACACACCGGGCGCATTCAAGTGCCAATCATCACGCTGACGCACACAGCATCTATCCGTATATGGCAATTATGAACCAAGTGCAAAATACGCACGATTTCCTACCTATTTGTTTAATGGTAGCTGAAAACAATGCCTGCTGAAGTATCATTCGTCGATGACTGCCTCTGCTCCTTTAACCAGCCCGGTATCCAGCAAACAAAGGAAGAGATGACCGCCCACGCGCCGGCCTCGCAATGATCCGTCACAAGGTCAGCACCAGCTGCCACCAGCTCGTTGCGTGACTATCTGCTAGAGGTGGCAAATACCTCCAAAATGTTGGGACCGAGGCCCGGCCTGCTGTGGCCAGGCCCGACTGGAGCCCGGCCAAACTGCAGTGAAGCCCAGGCATAAGGACGGCATATTTGCAGTGCATATAAGGTGGTACCATTGCGTTTGATTGTACTTATATAAAGGCGAGATTGCCAATGAAGGCAATCTATACCAATTAAATGTCGGAGTTATTCGCCGCCTATGTATTTGATAACCTGTGATTTTTAACAATTCTCTAGTCAAATGTCATTGGACTCCGCTTGTCACTTGTTGCGAAGTGACACAGATGTCACTTCGCAGACATTTATGGTACGCCGTATATGATATGCCTAAGGCATATGCCTAAGGCAATGATAATGCCTAAGGCACTACAAAGGTATTTCGGCAACCCTTCACTCTTTCCAATTCCTCAGTTTTAGCACCTTAACTCCATGATATCACTTCAGCATATTCCAAGCAAAAGGAATGCATATACAGCTTAGTACTACTGCAAATTCCTATTTTTGATTTTTTTTCTTAGCAAATTGAGATTGATACCAATCTACATTTTTGCATGGAATGATGATAATAATTCGTGAGCATGATAGAAACCATGAATTGATCAAGTGGCAGAACTATATATTGCCCAATATTTTACCATTACCCCTAATAACCCAGATCTGTTGAAAATATTTTGAACTTCCAGTTTTCCAATGTTTGTATAAAAAGAACAGCAAAAGCAAAATCTTGCCAAACTGGGTCAAGCCTCATCATTACGAGTGTGCATTGAATAGAAAGGAATATGCAGGAACAATTTTCAGCACGTCATTTCTTGTATTGTCTAAAGGGTTTATACATCTTAGAAATAGGTCATAAATGAAAGATCTAGAAGGTCTCGCAAATCCGTTAGAAAGGCCAAAAATGTCTGAGGCTTAGCAAGCCTGGAAGGGTAGCTATAAAGGGATATCATGAGAAGAGAAAGAGGCTGAAATCCCTCAATAAATACGTAACCTTTAAGATGTACATCACATGCCTGTCATGTGAGCTAAGATCTATCCTTATTGTCACCATTCCACCTTCCTGCCACCAACGCCTAATTACCATCCGCCGAGAAGCTGAATCAAGCAAAGCGTGAACCACTCGACACTTGCACCACTGGTGGCAGAATTGGGAAACTTTCGCAAATGATATATATACTATTTAAATTAAATGAATTGCGCTACTAGAGGACGCTTTACGAAAAATTCAAGGGTAAAATTGTTAGGTCGTGATTTTATTCTCTATGACACCTACTATGATTTACAACATTTCTCTTTGGCTTCCTTTGGTTCAATGTCTACCCGAATTCGACATTAACTCCAAGCAATGGAATGCTGACAGCAATTACTTTTTTGAGGGAACATGAATATGAAAACGTGGCAAATATGGATCAGCAGGCGAAGTTGAAAGGGCATGACTATAGACATCTTGTTAATGGTACGGGCATCGGTGGAGAAGCTTGGACATTTTTCATGGGGCCAATGCATGGAAGCAATGAGCGCTGCCAATTTGGTTGGTCAGACCCACCCCATTGGGTCCCATCTAAAGAGAGCAAGAAGTTGCTGGGGCCCAGGCCCCGGCAAAAGTATGGGAAACTTCATCCCTGGGTATGGGTGATACACTATTGACTTTGCATCCCTATTAATTTGCGCATAACAATTATAATCAACAATGGGGCTCCAACACACTAGTAATTGTAAACTTACGGCGTCTGGTAAGACAGCTGCAAAGAAATGGTGAGCCATCGATGCTGATGTTTTGAAGTTCGATTTTCTACTCAATGTTGACGTAGTCGGCAAGAATGCACCTAAACTTGACAAAGGTTTCCAAAAATTGGCGGACCACCAATGTATGCATGTTTGGTTTTGCATGCAATCCAGATGGACATTGGTAAATTCAGAGGGCAACGGGGAACATATTCCTTCCTTCCTCCCCCATCAAGGGAGGAAGGAAGGAATTCTTCCTTCTTTCCTCCCCTCCCCTCTGACCAGGAAAAGATGCCGCTACGGGGAGGCTTGAGTGCTCCCACTCCCGATCAACGAAATTTTCGGCCAAAGAGGACTAGAAGTTGGAGTGCACCCCACCCTCTTTCAACAAATTGTTATCAGTCGTAGCATTGGTGCACCTCTGAAAGGAATCCTATGGAACGTTCGAGTACCACCCCGCCCTCCCACGAATTTTCAGCCGAAGAGTGCCTGTCCAAAGAAATGGAGCTCCTTCAGACAAATACCTGCCCCCCCCCCCCACATGCACGTTCCTGGATCCACCCCTGAGGTAATGAGACATGTAAACTTGACCAAGGCCTCCAAAAACTGGGTGGGCTAGTAATGTTCTTAACTTCGGTTTCTATGCAAAATTGGTAGGTATGGTCATAGGATTGAGCAACCACCTATAAATTCGCCATTTGAATCGTGCAAAAGTTCCTGTTGGTCAGAGGTATCGTGCCAATCTGCTGCTTTTCTTTGGTTCAAACATTGCAATGACAGGACACAGCATTTCAATGAAGGGCTTATTGCATACAATTATTATATTTGGTTCAGTTTTGTCAAACAATGTAAGTTGGTGCTCGACGAATTTTTCAAGTATTTGGACAACAATTGCAAAAGTCTGAGATTGGATTACATAAATATCTTCTATACAAGCCATATGAAGCGACACGTGGAATTGTAGTTCACATGTGACATAATGGTGGTCGTAATTAGCTTAATTGAAAGCATGCTAGTATTTATTTTCTGCTGCATTTCAATATGGGCTTGCAACGGACTGGTGAAAAGCCTGGTATCAAGCCCAGTCAGGTTTTAAAAAATGCTACCGGTCTTGAACTGGCTTTCTGACCGACGTTTCTGTGTTTACCTGCGCCACCTCTAGTGTGTGACCATGCCGACCCCACCTACCGTCCGACGACGAGTCGTAGCGGATGTACAGTCCGTAGATCATGTTGTCCGTCGGAGCGGGTTCGAGCGGGTCCGAGCCGGAGAGGATGAGCGGATGAGCCGGCCTGGCTGACCTCGGCCGCCCCACTGACCTCGGCCCAGCTGCCGGCCCACTGCTGTGCGTCGACGGCGACGGCGGCCGGCCGCGCGACGGTGGCGACGCCCACCGCCCGCCGACCGACGTGGCCGTGAATCGACGCACGGACGCGTCCTAGGCGGCGGGGCGGCGACCGCGACCGGGCCGCCGCCGTCCCGCCAAAGCTCAGCTGGTGCGGAACGACAAATCCGGCCCGGCCAGATGGATGTGGCAATCGCCGGCGGCGCAGTGACCAGGCGACAAATCATCGCCTGGACCACACATCACATCGGCCGCCTCCAGCTGAGCCGGCCGGCGGTCCAGTGACCAGGCGACAAATCACCGCCGGTGGACCACACATCACATCGGCCGCCTCCAGCTGAGCCGGCCGGCGGTCCAGTGACCAGGCGACAAATCACCGCCGGTGGACCACACATCACATCGGCCGCCTCCAGCTGAGCCGGCCGGCGGCCCAGTGACCAGGCGACAAATCACCGCCGGTGGACCACACATCACATCGGCCGCCTCCAGCTGAGCCGGCCGGCTGCCCAGTGACCAGGCGACAAATCACCGCCGGTGGACCACACATCACATCGGCCGCCTCCAGCTGAGCCGGCCGGCGGCCCAGTGACCAGGCGACAAATCACCGCCGGTGGACCACACATCACATCGGCCGCCTCCAGCTGAGCCGGCCGGCTGACGTCAGCCCGTCGGGTCAGGTCAAAGGCAGCCCAGGTCAGGCCGGGCCAGAGGCGTACCAAGTCAGGTGGCAGAGGCGGGCCAGGTCAGGCCGGGGGCGTCCCAGGTCAGGCCAGAGGCGTCCCAGGTCAGAGCACAGGCGTACTAGGTCAGTGGCGGGCCAAGTCAGGTTAAAGATAGCTCAGGTGAGCTCAGGGGCGAGACAGAGGTGAGTTCAGAGGTCGGAGGCTGACCTGGCCAGGTAAGATCAGAGGCGTACTGCATCAAGTTAGTTCAGAAGCGGACCAGATTATGTCAGAGGGGCGTCATGTTGGGCATTAGTATTCCGACTTGTGAATCAGTGCAGGTGTCCCGGGACCAAGCAGATCTCCACAGGTTTTGACTGAAGTGTTCCAACTCCTAGGTCAGGCCAGTGATAACCCAGTTCCCAGTTCCTCTGCCAGGAGAAAGACATTTCAGGTCAGGACAGCTACTGCAGACCATCGACGCTTGGTGTCGGTCATGCTCCAGCCATACAACTCTCAAACCATGCTCGTGAAGGACGTCGGCAACCGTCGTACTGTTCTGGTGTAATCCCGAATGCTCTGGGCCGCACGTCCCAAGGTCAGTGACAGAACAATGGTACTAGAGCCGTCCAACCATACTGTTTCCAGCACCCAACTCTCATATGTGATCTCCGGGATCGTTGACCACCATGACCCGCAGGGTACCGACTGTCGCGGACCATGCACGGCCGGGGAGGAAAGTCCAGCGGCAAGTCTCCCACTGTCCGAGAATGTCACACGGCCGTCCGTCCATCGTCTAAAATCGCCCGATGCCACTGTAAGAGTCGCCCAACGATACAAACATAGCTGGCGAGCTGTACTCACTGAATCTACACGGCGCGGGTGGGGCGAGCGTCGGAGGCGGCGCATTCGCAACACAGCTGGCGTTCGTCTCGAGGCCCGTCATCAGTGTGCTGGGAGCCATGAGACGCGCAAGCCTTCGCCGCTGGACCCGCCACTACCACTGCCGCACCGGCACAGCCATCAGGCCGCCGCTGGGCTGCACCGGAAGCCAGCCGACTCAGCGACCTTGCCGCTCGGCCGTGTCGAGCTCGGCTCTGTGGGACGGCCTTGCGTGTCGTGGCCGCCGCCCGGTGTCGACGGAACCGTCCGACACCGCCGCGCCTGCTGCCGACTGGCGCTCGGTCTGCTGTATGACTGCTCCGGTGTGACAGCATGGCTACCAATGGCTGGGCAGCCGTGTCTGCTGCTGAGTGGCGCTCGGTCCGCGGTATGACTGCTCCGGTGTGACAGCGTGGCTACCAATGGCTGGGCAGCCGTGTCTGCTGCTGAGTGGCGCTCGGTCCGCGGTATGACTGCTCCGGTGTGACAGCGTGGCGACCAATGGCTGGGCAGCCGTGTCTGCTGCTGAGTGGCGCTCGGTCCGCGGTATGACTGCTCCGGTGTGACAGCATGGCTACCAATGGCTGGGCAGCCGTGTCTGCTGCTGAGCGGCGCTCGGTCTGCTGTATGACTGCTCCGGTGTGGCAGCGTGGCTACCAATGGCTGGGCAGCCGCGCTTGCTGCTGAGTGGCGCTCGGTCCGCGGTATGACTGCTCCGGTGTGACAGCGTGGCGACCAATGGCTGGGCAGCCGCGCTTGCTGCTGAGTGGCGCTCGGTCCGCGGTATGACTGCTCCGGTGTGGCAGCGTGGCTACCAATGGCTGGGCAGCCGTGTCTGCTGCTGAGTGGCGCTCGGTCCGCGGTATGACTGCTCCGGTGTGACAGCATGGCTACCAATGGCTGGGCAGCCGTGTCTGCTGCTGAGTGGCGCTCGGTCCGCGGTATGACTGCTCCGGTGTGACAGCATGGCGACCAATGGCTGGGCAGCCGTGTCTGCTGCTGAGCGGCGCTCGGTCTGCTGTATGACTGCTCCGGTGTGGCAGCGTGGCTACCAATGGCTGGGCAGCCGCGCTTGCTACTGACTGGCGCTCGGTCCGCGGTATGACTGCTCCGGTGTGACAGCGTGGCTACCAATGGCTGGGCAGCCGTGTCTGCTGCTGAGTGGCGCTCGGTCCGCGGTATGACTGCTCCGGTGTGACAGCGTGGCGACCAATGGCTGGGCAGCCGTGTCTGCTGCTGAGTGGCGCTCGGTCCGCGGTATGACTGCTCCGGTGTGACAGCGTGGCTACCAATGGCTGGGCAGCCGTGTCTGCTGCTGAGCGGCGCTCGGTCTGCTGTATGACTGCTCCGGTGTGGCAGCGTGGCTACCAATGGCTGGGCAGCCGCGCTTGCTACTGAGTGGCGCTCGGTCCGCGGTATGACTGCTCCGGTGTGACAGCGTGGCTACCAATGGCTGGGCAGCCGCGTCTGCTGCTGAGTGGCGCTCGGTCCGCGGTATGACTGCTCCGGTGTGACAGCGTGGCTACCAATGGCTGGGCAGCCGTGTCTGCTGCTGAGTGGCGCTCGGTCCGCGGTATGACTGCTCCGGTGTGACAGCGTGGCTACCAATGGCTGGGCAGCCGCGCTTGCTGCTGAGTGGCGCTCGGTCTGCTGTATGACTGCTCCGGTGTGACAGCGTGGCGACCAATGGCTGGGCAGCCGCGCTTGCTGCTGAGTGGCGCTCGGTCTGCTGTATGACTGCTCCGGTGTGACAGCGTGGCGACCAATGGCTGGGCAGTCCTGGTTCACGACTCCCAGTGGGCTTAATACCACGTCTAGAAAATCCGTCGAAAATGTGCTTCTGCCCTTCAGAAATGGCGTGCGAGGCCTATTTGCAGGCTCCAGATATAAACCGAAATCCAATTATGTCACTCACACGCAGTCAACAGCGACCGGCTATAAGGAACACGAGTCAGCCTGCCACCAGCCGCCAATTGACGGCCCACCGCCAATGAGCTCCAGCTGAGATCGGCCGGCCGTGGAAATAACGACACGACACCAGGCATCCAAATCAGACGGCTCGGCAATATCTGCCGCCGACGTTCTGCTTCACTGCCCGCCAGAATTAGCAACGCATGGATGTTGCACGCTACGAGAAATAATGAAGCGAGAGGCGCATGGTAAAGGTTCACTCTGCGTAGGCCATACGCCGTTTCCTGCCAATGTGTTGTGTCACCGATGAGGACGTGGCCCGTATCGTGCACTCAACGAGCCGACCATCGCGCACTCGTGCATCGAGTCGGCCCTTCGTCGGTCCGTCACTGCCGCGCCGGTGCGGCGGACACGATCGATGGCTGGCCAACCGTTCCAGATTTTCGCCGTACGAAGAAAAGGCTTCAACAATCGATCGACCTTATACAGCGGAGAGCTCCGCTCAGATTGAGCTCGACGCAGCTGCGCAGGTTCCAAAAGGGGTCCGATAACACAACCAAAGTCAGATACACTTACCAATAGTCGAAGGATAAAACAAACATTCCAGCAGTTCGTTATTGTCAAGTGAGTAGGCTCGCGATAATTCCCATTGCATCACCAATTGTCATGGGAGTGATGACGATTTGATTCCATCGAACAAGCAGTGCAAGGCACACACTGTTGTTGTTATTGGGGTTAAGGGGCGCATCGACTGCATAGGTTATACAGCGCCCATAACTTCGTCAGTCGAACTAGGCGTTAACGTATTGGCGTCAAGTAGATGAGAGGACTCAAGATTACAACATGCTATGACAATTCGTAGAAGTTATTTTGCGATTTCATAAAATATTTAGTGTCCGTATGCTAGGTTTGTTTGCGGGAGTACATCACGTCAAATCCAACCGCAGAAAGGAACGGTAAGAGTTCAGCAACATAGTGTGAACCATCGCTCAATAGTTCCACCAGGGTGTGCGATAGAGTTCCAAAGAAGCGACGACGTTCCGTTTCAAACTGATGACACGTGATGAGAATATGGGCCACAGACGGGTTACCGCCGCAATGTGGACAGGCTGGTCGTTCTTCCCAACCAAGAAGGTAGCAATGTGAAAAATATGTGTGTTCTAGACGTAGACGACACATAATAACTTCCTTAAGCCTCGATCGTCGCCAGCAAGACTGCCATACACCCAGGCGATGTCTTAACGCTTTCAGTTTGTTGGCCAGGACAGCATCCCAGGAAGACTGCCACTTGTTGTGCAGGCAAGCAGATGTAAAATACTGGGGTAAAAGTATCTTGCAGGAAATGGAAACCGACGTGTGTACCGTGTATTTGCCGAGCGTTTGCCGGCTGCATCAGCGAGCTCGTTGCGAACAATTCTCAAGTGGCTTGAGATCCAGCACAATACCACACTTTTCCCCTTCTGAGCTAGAGAAAAGCACACACTGTATTATTGCTGCCAGTTCCATGCAGGCAACTTTGTGGCCGCCATATAGCAGACGTTACACCACATTCCGAAAAAGAAGGATAAACTCAGTCTGTAATTTAGGACCATCACAACTGAGCATGCGCTTAGATACGCTCATTAGTAGGCTAGCGAAAGTGCAATGATGGTCCATTCAAATAGCAGGTGCCAGGTCAGTGCGAGGTGGAGTCGTTCAGAGTAGGGTCCGTGCAGAGGAGTTGTTCCGTCCAGAGGAGAGCCAGTTCAGAGGATAGGCGGTCCAGAGGTGAACCAGTTCAGAGGATATATCGTCCAGAGGAGGGTCTGTCCAGAGTAGGGTTTGTCCAGAGGAGGGTCCGTCCAGAGGAGGGTCCGTCCAGGGGAGGGTCCATCCAGGGGAGGGTCCGTCTAGGGGAGGGTCCGTCCAGGGGAGGGTCCGTCCAGAGGAGGACCAGTTCAGAGGATGACCGGTACGGCTCAGCACGGGGAGGGTCCGCTCAGAGCAGCGTTCATTCGGAGCTGTCCAGTGCCGGGGGAGGGCGTCTGGTTGGTACAGAGTGGGGAGCGAACATCAACCGATCGGCAGCTCGTGAAAGTCGACCTAGTGGAACTTTATTCGCCAGGAATAGCCCCAGAAATTGAAACCACACAGCGAAGCTTTCATCCAGGGCGAAGGTCAATGTTTGAAATTCCACCCGAACGTCTGATCAATACACCTCATCTGACGGCAGGTCTCGGCCCGGTGCGGTCTGATTTGAGGTTAACGAGCGCATCAATTTCTGACTGGCCTTCTCGCCTATGGAGGCAACGTATCCGCACCAGCGTCGGGCCCACCTCCGTGTGAGGGGTGGCGCGGGCCGCTCGGTTGTCCGGCCCGGCGGCCAGTTATTGCCTGTGTCGGGCCCACTTCCGTGTGAGGGGTGGCGCGGGCCGCTCGGTTGTCCGGCCCGGCGGCCAGTTATTGGCCTGTGTCGGGCCCACCTCCGTGTGAGGGACAGCGCGGACCGCTTGGCTGTCCGGCCCGGCGGCCAGTTATTGGCCTGTGTCGGGCCCACCTCCGTGTGAGGGGTGGCGCGGGCCGCTCGGTTGTCCCGCCCGGCAGCCAGTTATTGGCCTGCGTCGGGCCCACCTCCGTGTGAGGGGTGGCGCGGGCCGCTTGGCTGTCCGGCCCGGCGGCCAGTCATTGGCCTGTGTCGGGCCCACCTCCGTGTGAGGGACAGCGCGGGCCGCTTGGCTGTCCCGCCCGGCAGCCAGTTATTGGCCTGCGTCGGGCCCACCTCCGTGTGAGGGACAGCGCGGACCGCTTGGATGTCCCGCCCGGCGGCCAGTTATTGGCCTGTGTCGGGCCCACCTCCGTGTGAGGGACAGCGCGGACCGCTTGGCTGTCCGGCCCGGCGGCCAGTTATTGGCCTGTGTCGGGCCCACCTCCGTGTGAGGGACGGCGCGGGCCGCTTGGTTGCCCGGCCCGGCGGCCCGTTATTGGCCTGTGTCGGGCCCACCTCCGTGTGAGGGACGGCGCGTCCAGCTGCCCGTCTCTAGCGCGACCACATCGAATCACCGCTCGGATGACAAATGAAATCAGCTCGCGCCGGCTAATACGGCCGGGGCCGCCGCCGATCCGCTGGGACCAGAATCCATCAGGCCGTCCACCCACGGCCGGGTCGCAGCTGGGCACCGTGACGCCGACATGGCGCCGACGTGACGCCGACGTGACGCCGACGTGACGCCAACATGGCGCCGACATGGAGCCGACGTGACGCCGACGTGACGCCGACATGGCGCCGACGTGACGCCAACGTGACGCAGATGTGAGGCCGTAACGCCGGTGTGACGTTGACATCAGATGACATGCTACCGCCGTCCGCTAAGCCTGGCCCAACTTGGCGTCGCTCCTCCAGGTAGTGTCCCGGTGCAAGCAGCTGCTGAGGTCATTAGATGCCACCAGTGTTCAGCGTCGGCTGGCCACCGATGGCGAGGTTACCAGAGACCAAGCCTGGCATCAAAACCGTAGGCCCTCGAGAATTGGGTGTCGAGACAACTGATAGGACCGGTGTTCTGAAGCTTTGACAAGCAGTGTTGTGGCAGCAGGTCGCAGATGCTCCTGGAGACCCTAGTCCATGTGTCCGAAATGATCAGTACTACGTTGCCAATGTTTGGATGAAACTCCACTGTACCAACGGTCTCAACGTTTATAAGCGTGGATGAACTTTAGGAGCTCTCGGCGACAACTTGAGCGGAAACCGAAACCACTCGTGAACCTGAACTTTCTGAATCGTGCTGCGCGTTCGGAATCATCCACCAAAGATCGCAGTTTCGAATCATAACTTCGTCTAAACTTCGAATATAGACACGTAAATGTAACAGGAATCGCGTCACAATACGTGGAATCACGCTCGGAGTCACGACCGGAATTCAATTCCGGATAGACATTGACTGCGATACAAACACATGACGCACAACCGGAATCACGTTACGGTTCCGGCTGAGACCGTGCAAAGAATCTGACCCGAATGACGTCACACTCCGGACTAGCATCGCTGAAGGTCAGCATTGGCCGAGCTTCAGCCGGACTCACCCGATTCCAGCCGAGGGCCCGACAGCGGATCGTCGCACTGCGTCGACAACTTCTTGTAGCCGGAGCGCCTGAAAAAAAACCCGCATTGGTCTGGTTTGTTGCGACACGAATACCTCACCGGACGTTTACGTCGTGGACAACGATCAATATAAACATGCAGCATTAAATTCACACTATAACAATAACATTAACATCACTCGCATTGACTACAGTAGGTGATGCATTTATTTGAGCACCTACAATGTTTATAGAGAGCTGTTCGGGACCTAGGGACCTAAACTAGGGAAGACAAAACACAAACGATGCATAGAAGAAAAACAATCTGGATAATCTGTGAGTCCGAATATTGTGAAGTGGTCGTGAAGTATATGATTTTAATAATGAATGACGAAGTACAAATTGTTCTGATGTAGTTCCAAACAGTGGCTGGACACATATATATCAAGATATTACTCAACATCCAGTGCATTAATTGGAACGTACTAGGCACGGCAACTTGATGTGGTTAACTGTCCAAGTGTAGAAGTGCAATCCCTACCTAAATACGCCATCAACGTACTACAACATGCCCCGCATGAAGCACTGACATTGACGCTGTGTGGCCATAACAGTCGATGCGCCCCTAAGCCCAAATAACCAACCGAAGCACTGACATTAAGGTATAGATGGAGATTTCTATGTCTTTAGAGGAGCTCGAGTCGCTTCATTGCTTGTTTGATCCCTTCAATAATTATCAATTTCAACATGGAACCATACAGGCCAGCCCCTCTCAAGCGTTTTAAGTTCATCAGCTTTAGCCTTGCTGCTTGCTTCCAGTAATTCACATACAGCTCCGTCTCCCAAATTAGGGACGATGATTGACAACCATAATATCAGGACATTGCAGGCCCCCGTCACCTACCGCACCTTGGCAGCGAAGAAACAATACGTCCCGATCACCACTCACTGTAAAGCTCAATAGCACACCGTTGTCACAATTGATCACACCGCCACCTATCCGTCCAGCTCAAAACCTGCCGCTTGCATACGGCTGCATCGTGAGACCGAACACACAAA
The DNA here is from genome assembly GCA_034440615.1 of Ashinkailepas kermadecensis. Taxonomy (NCBI): domain Eukaryota; kingdom Metazoa; phylum Arthropoda; class Thecostraca; family Neolepadidae; genus Ashinkailepas; species Ashinkailepas kermadecensis. The sequence goes on from JAOTOM010004114.1 coordinate 82,861, forward strand.
TCAACACCGAGCCCGGCCAATACAGAACGGAAGGCGTTGCGACGGTGGCCAAGCAGGACCAATCGAAAGCCCTACAGAGGTTGTTAACAATACAATCAGTACTGACTGTCCGGAACGGGCACGGTACGGTACGGCAAGCGGTACGGGCTATCCGCGACAGCTGAGGATGACTACTCACTGGGATGGAAATCTGCACGAAATGTAAATGGACATACCCCGCCAAACCTGGCGATCCATACCTGCCACTCACGCATACCGACTCGTCTGTAAGGCAACCCTTACTCGGCATCCCGCTACTCTCACCTGGGTCTCCCAACTGTCACCAAAGTACCCGCCTTCGAATGTATCTCGAGTTTCTCTGACTGATATGTGGGACGTGCGCTACTCCGTCTTTCTTGTCTTCCACACATGGTTAGGCTTCTTAAATTCCAGTTTTTGAGTCTGAGGGATTTTTTAGTACAAACAAAAGAACAGCATGCGGTTTGCAGTGGATGTTTACTTCGAGGAAAATAAAAGAATACAATAATTAAATATAGATATATTAAACTGGCAAAGACATTAAATTACAGCCAATGCCAGCAAAATGAACATATTTATTTTACTTGTGATGCAAAAGGTTATGGTGCTCAAACACGAAAATGTGTATTCCAGCCCTACTTCCAAGCCCATTTGACCGCATCCCAGCAGCCCGACGACCGTGTCTCAGGCGATCCGTGTCGTTACCTAAGCATATAATCGCCCAGGACATAGTGGCACCTGGGTATCCAATCCCCCATGACCTAGTGGAGCCTGACGCGAGCAGTCACCTGTGTATCCGATCCCCCAGGACCTGGTGGCGCCTGACGCGTGTCGTCACCTGGGTATCCAACATCCCCCATGACCTGGTGGCGCCTGACGCGAGCAGTCACCTGTGCATCCGATCCCCAGGACCTGGTGGCGCATGACGCGTGTAGTCACCTGGGTATCCAATCCCCAGGACCTGGTGGCGCCTGACGCGTGCAGTCACCTGTGTATCCGATCCCCAGGACCTGGTGGCGCCTGACGCGTGTCGTCATCTGGGTATCCAACATCCCCCAGGACCTGGTGGCGCATGACGCGTGTAGTCACCTGGGTATCCAACATCCCCCAGGACCTGGTGGCGCCTGACGCGTGTAGTCACCTGGGTATCCAACAGCCCCCAGGACCTAGTGGCGCCTGACGCATGTAGTCACCTGGGTATCCAATCCCCCATGACCTGGTGGCGCCTGACGCGTGTAGTCACCTGTGTATCCGATCCCCAGGACCTGGTGGCGCCTGACGCGTGTAGTCACCTGTGTATCCGATTCCCCAGGACCTGGTGGCGCCTGACGCGTGTAGTCACCTGGGTATCCAATCCCCCATGACCTGGTGGCGCCTGACGCGTGTAGTCACCTGTGTATCCGATCCCCAGGACCTGGTGGCGCCTGACGCATGTAGTCACCTGGGTATCCAATCCCCCATGACCTGGTGGCGCCTGACGCGTGTAGTCACCTGTGTATCCGATCCCCCAGGACCTAGCGGCGCCTGACGCGTGTCGTCACCTGGGTATCCAACATCCCTCAGGACGCGTGTCGTCACTTGGGTATCCAATCCCCCAGGATCTCGTGGCACCTGACGCGTGTCGTCACATGGACATCCAACATCCCCCAGGCCCTAGTGGCGCCTGGCGCGTGTCGTCACCTGGGTATCCAATCCCCCCAGGACCTCGTGGCACCTGACGCGTGTCGTTACCTGGGTATCCAACATCCCCCAGGACCTAGTGGCGCCTGGTACGTGTCGTCACCTGGGTATCCAATCCCCCCAGGACCTAGTGGGGCCTGACGCGTGTAGTCACCTGGGTATCCAGACGGGCCGGTCGCGCCGGTCCGACTCGCCCTCGGGCGGCGAGTTGCGCACGGGCAGCGCGCGGGTACGCCGGATCGCCTGGCGGATGTCCTGGATGGCGGCCTGCACCGACTCGTCGGGCCGGTGGCCGGGCGACACGACAGCTGGAGGCTGGCCGTCCGACGCCGACCGGTGCGCCACCTGCTGCTCGCCAGGTGGCGGCAGAGAGCCGCCCACAGGCCCGCCCGGCGACGCCGAGCTCGACACGGAAGCCGGCGGCGGTGGCGGCGGTGGAGGAGACGGACCCGCCGAGCCTGTCGGAGGCACCGGGCGGTCAGAACTGCTGCTGGAGAGGGGTAGTTAAAACCGCTGCTGGAAAGGGCTGGTCAGAGCTGCTGGTGTACAGGAGAGGTCAGAGTCCTGAAGGTGAGGAACTGGTAGAGGCGCCATTAGCCGTGATCGTGCAAAAAGTGCGTCGAGAACCACCCAATAAAGGAACTGGTACAGCTGCCTGAAGGACGGAAGAGTTGGAGCTCATGGTGGAGAGGGGTGGTCGGAGCCGCTGGTGTAGAGTAGAGCTCACAGTGGTGAAGGTGAGATACTGATAGAGCTGTTTGAAGGACGGAACAGTTGGAGCTCATGGTGGAGAGGGGTGGCCGAAACCGCTGGAGTAGAGGGGTGATCAGGGTGCTGGAGAAGAGTTGTAAATATAGCTGTTGGAAGGGGATAGTGGTGGTGGAGTGGGGGGGGCAATGCTGCTGGAGGAGATAGGCAATCAGTGCTTCAGAGTAGTTGTTACTGAGTATGAAAGGTAAGAGACGCTGGTGGGGAGAGTGGTTGGAGCTGTCGATGGAGATTGTCGGTTACGGCGTCAGAGGACAGAAGCCGTAAGAGCTGCTAGTGAACAGCTGCAACATTGGAACAACCAGATGTGGATTGATGTAAAACAGGGCATTCATGACAATCACGCTAATATGCATGTACATGGAAAGGGGTAGCATCTGTCAATAAACTTAAAAATGATGACTTTATGGACACTAGAAGCAGTAATGTTACGATGCACATATTGAGAGGCATGGCTTATGTTCGGAAAACGTTTTGGATGACTTTGCTTATGGAGTGTAGGTTTAAAAAAAAATATAATCTACCTGAGAAAATAAATTTCTTGAGACCGTCAGGCTAAAAAATATACTTAGAAATCGAATCAACACAACTGATTTTCAGCTGACATTGACAGCTGATAGTTTTTTTTTTAGAGATACAGGAAACTTTCTTCATTTGCTTGGTGTAGTTAATACAATTTGTGCCCTCTTTTTAAGCAGTTTGTTGCTCTATCTACCACTGCGTTCTGCATTTAGATGAACACTGAGCAGATGTTAGCTGATTTATCTATTTTTAGAACTTCAGACATAGCTGAGCTAGAAGATTCAATCATAAACGAACAAAAATATATAGATGTGCAATCTTTGGCCACCGACATTTACCGTGACTGTCGGTCGGTTGTTGCTTTACAACGCACTCAGCAGCAGAGACAGTATGGCATCACCTGCTTCTCACCCTGGCGGGAAGGGCGGCCACCGCGGGGAGATAACCGTGACTGGCGTATGTGCAACTACAGTGCAACAAGTGACTGGATCACTGGTACAATAAGGTGAATGAAACCACTTTACAAAATTGGTGCCAACGTACTAGAAATGAATGCATGACCAATACATCATGTTATTGTTGTGGTTGCTTTTGCTCTCTATCTTCCGAGGAGCCATGAAGTTACCAAAAGTATACAGACAACTGGAAATATATGAATTGCGGTGAAAAGGGCGTTGTTATGCCTTGAAATAATCATTGAAACGGCTCAAGTACTTGCACTAATCTTGCAACAATCTTGCCACACTTCGAGTTGTCTGATGGAAAACTCTGATATACGACAGGATTTCCAGTGCCTTGAAAGCCCAAATTTAACCGACTAAGACTATTATCAAAATAATATTTTATCATGGTGTGATTTGATGTGGTCTAGAGAACACAGATTATATCGTAAGATATCTTTTTATGTGCAGAAAACAATTCCCTCTAGTAGGAAACTAGCTTATAAACCTGGAGGACGTGGCCGACCCGACCGAAGACAACGGCCAGCTTTGTGAGCACGCGAGGTCATACAGTACAGCTTTTTATGGTAAAACGCGCCACGTGCTCCAATTATCGGCCTGGCTGGCCACTAACGGCTTGATGTGGATGATATCCAGGTGACGACACGCGTCAGCTGTAAGGGATCTCTGGAGGTCAAGCGTCTATAATCTAGGCTTGGAGAATACGCTTTCTAAAAGCGTTCCATTTGTGTGATGCATGCTAAGCTATATTATCTTCCGACCGTGCAGTACAATGTAATATTGATGTAAAGAAAAGCGTAGGGAAATTTTCTTCCGCCAACCCTGACATCTTTCCTAAGCTCCCAGCCACAGAGTACTTGTTACTCGAGAGCGTGATTCATGACTAAGAGGGATCTCTCGGGGAGGTTTCCAGCTTGGTTGACCAGCCGTTACAGTGACTAGCGTGACAGAGGTGACGTATAAACAACTGACTTTCACCAACCCATATTGATTGAGCTGAAATATTCAGTCCGCTGTGGTGCAAGGCAAACAGCAACACTACACACAGTTTCAACAATTAGATACTTTCGACTTCGATCCGTTTGGCGTTGGTCATCGTGCAAGGTGCATTATGGTGTGAATTAAACCGAAGATACATACAAATCAGCCAACTTTTTGGCGGATATGTATTATTCCTGCCTGGGACCGGAAAATTATCTTTAAATTAACCAGATTTTCTTTTCTGGTTGGACAACCAAGGTTAGTTAGGCCCCGAAGTTTACCAATAAGAACACCAGGTGATTTTAATCATCATTATCAGTCAAGAGTGGGATATTTTCCGTGTGTCGTGATAGCACGAGTGATAGCTTCAAACTTAACTGCATAGTTTAAATGATGGAGAGAGAAAGGTCCACTTTTGATCTGAACCCAGATTTAGATACAATTGATCAGCAAACGACGGAAGTTGTTGAACAAGCGAAAAGTCATGAATCTGTAGGAAAAACAAAGTTTTTGAAGACAAGACTTTACATTATGTGACATGACTAATAGAAGAGCAATGGAGCACCGTGAATTTAACAACCCAAACAAGATGTGCAGAAGGAGCGAAAAGTGACGCCGAAGTAACTTTTCGATTGCTGTATGACAAGGTGTGGTATAAGGGTGTGGTATAATGCGTTATATCATACCTCGGTTCAAATTTGCATTTACCGCATGTCTCGCGCAACAGCAATCGCGTATACCGACATGCGGGAATGAGCTGGTGCGACGATTATAAAACAGCAAACATTATCTGAGCAGATATCAAAGGCACATGATGACATCAAACTTCAGAATTGGCTTCAGCTCCATTTGCTACACTTACGAGGCATGTGACTCCCTCCCCTGCCTGATAATTCCGAATCAGCTCTCTGAGAAAAACCTACCATTAAAACTGAATTTGCGAATTGGATCATAGGACTAGGTCTCATCTCACTGGCCCTGCTCAGCATGGATCCGGATTTTAAAAAAATCATCCAGGCAAACATTCACTTCTTTAGCGCCGGGGTTTCAATTAAGCAGACGCTAATTGCGATTCTTGAAAACACCAATGCGAACCAGGGTACCAAGAATGAATGTGGTGGACACATACGCTGTTTTTCGTTCGACTAATCTTAACTATTCGACAGTTATGCGCTATAAGTAGTATAGTTAGAGATGTCCGAAATATATGTAGTAAGTTGTTCAATCATCCACATTAACCTTTCAGCGCAAGACATCCAAACACTCTGCAGCGTGGCAATCTCATCCCAACAGAACATGAAGCGCAAAATATGCAGCGACATTCACATTTAGGTGTGCATTGACCCCTGAGCCCGCTGCATAGACTGGCCAAGTTATTCCAACGGGGCCATTCCGCAGACAAGCCTGCTTCCTGGACGGCACATGAGCCGGAGATCCACATTCTCAGGCACGTCAGCCGTCACCGACTGGACTCACGGGCCCCAGGTCACATCGTTAGCCACATCTAGAGATAAATCGAATCGGCTGGTGGCGCAGCATCGAGCCTTTACGAGCGCGTCCGGACGGCGCGTCCAGCACGATTGTAAATGGCTGCAATCGCACGAGCCGGCCGCGCGCATCGAGAAGCGCCGGCAGGCGTGGCGTCGGCAGCGCCAGTGCCAGGGCGCCCACTCAATAACGGCCAGTGTGAGCAGGAATGCATCCGACATCAACAAGTTCGACATAGGCATGCTCAATCACCAGTGGAACATCAGAGAGGAGGCGCCCGCTCCCGATTTCACGATATTGCACGTAGCAGGGGAAGACACCTCTCTCTATCTCTATCTCTCTCTATCTATCTCTCTATATCTATCTATCTATCTATCCATCTCTCTATCTCCTATCTCTCTCTATCTCTATCTCTCTCTCTCTCTCTCTCTTTCTCTCCCTCTATCTCCCAGCAACAGTCGCGAGTTAGAAATGGAAGCTGGAAGAGAGAAACAAGGCACGAGCGAGGACAAGAACAAAAATCAGAGCGAGATCGATACAAAAAGATAAAACCCAATTATTTTGATCTGTCGAAGTGGTGAGGAGAGGTTCTGGGCGTTTCTGCCGAGAGGATCCACAGGCCTTGCCCTACAGAGAATGGAGCGCTCCCTAGCCTCTTCCTGACGACAGAGGAGGGTAGTTATTTAACCATCGGTCACGAGAAAATTAGCTGGCGGACGACTTCTTTATGTTGTTGCTAATTTATTCACCAACTGAATTGACAATGATCCCCAATCATCGGGCCTTAAAAATGCACTTTCAGTGAACTGATCACATGCCAGCCATATCAGAAGTTTCTCATACGCAGCGTCTGTACAGTGGCACCCTAGCGGGGCTCACGGGGCGCAGTTGCCTTGGCTCAGTGACCTGATCTGTGCACGAACAGGGAGTGACGACCGTCGTCCTTATCGGACGCTGGAAGCTACTGGTGTGTTAAAAATCGACAGGAAACAGAAAATAGGTTCAATTTTGGTCATGTCAACCTGGTTTGTTTATCCTCCTGTGTAAAAAAAAAAGTATGTAACTTCCGCTGTGAGCGGGTTATGACCCAATTTTGATCCCATAAATAACCTCCTGCCGGCTGCGATCTAGCATTCGCAGCGTCACATTTTGGGAAAACTGTCGGTGTCCCACCGAACAAACATACAAATCACTTTCAGCGACTGGCCAGATTCAGCGCAGGGGTCACGCAGTACATCAGCTGGCGCCTATGACAGCATGAACGCCCTGGGGCGGGCCAGCTCCGAAGGTATGCTGTCGAAATAACCCGCCCGTTTACTCGACGTTTCCCTGAGAGGTTCGGAGGGTTCTGGCGACACGCAGCGCTTCACTCAGCCGCCACGGCTACCCAGCCTCAACGTCCAGTCCCCACCTGGCCACCTGCGCTGGTGGAAAAACAGCACTGCGTGTCCTCACGACGTGGCCGTCACCAGCCGGGCGTGATCAGGGCCGTCTGGGAGCCTCCTGAAGAGCCGTGCTCTGGTCATCGTCGGCCGGGCACAGCACCCTCACGGGAGGCGGCGGCGATGGCACGGCCGGCCGACAGCCGAGGCTGCCACCGCCGCCGGCAACAATAGCCGGCCGGTCGGCACAATAGCGCCGCCGCCCTCAGGCGCCGCCAATCAAAAAACAAACACGCGCACAATGCCTGATGAAAGGGCGGCCGTCCCGAGCGCAATCTTGCCAAGCTTATTTGTCGAATACATAAATGAGAATAAAGGTCAGAGCTGACCGGCGTCGACATCATCAAAATTCAAGGAGGTGAAGAGCGACCGGCGCCGACGGTAGGCAGACGCCGCCGGCCGCCGGCAGCTGCCACCAGCAAAGCGATAAAGCAGCCAGACAGTTATTCCGATACCAGGTAGGCGCCTACCTACCTTCACAGAGGGCCGGGGGATGGCCCAGTCCCAAACACAGTCAGTCCGCAAAGTACCTAATGCGATCTGACATGTTCGTGAAATTGTCAGCAATCTTGTAGGACGAACGAATAATTCCCGATGGTCATTTTGCAACGTCCAACTGTCACAGGTTTGTGATTCTGGACAGGAAGTTCCCGGGATCCCAGAGATATAAACCCATCTTGGTCTGTTGTGAGGTTGACAGATTTTTGCGAGTAACTGGTGTTTACCGGTGAATACTACTGGTATGACAAAAATGAGTTTTTGCCAGGCTCTAGCATTTTGCCAACCCTGAGTAAAATTGAGATGATCAACATGCAATTTACCTATAATGACTTATTATCATTTAACACCAACATTTTCTTTATTGCGTGGTTCACGACGCACTTTATGCCTACGGCTAATGGCGCCGCCCACACTGTTTCGCCGGTCGGACGCGGGATTGGAAATATCCAAGTGGTGCGAGTGCTCAACCCGGGAACTTTGCATCCAGAGCCCACGACCTTAACCACTCGGCCATCCCCATCCCTAACACCAACATTGTAAGTTAATTTCCACTATCCGCAGTGTACACGTGCACCATTTTTGCATTTGCATGTCCGTTCAATTCCCCCCCCTCCCCGAAATATTTGAATTTTACCTTCGGTCAGCAACGGTGGATCGAAGACCGTGGAGATTGGGGCTGGATAAGTTCCAGGGCTTAACAATACTTTGCGACGATACATAAAGATTCCGACCCTCCCTCCCCCCCCAAAAAAAACACTGCCCACACCCACACCCACACCCACGCCCACACAGACCGACAGACCGACAGACCGACAGACCGACAGACAGACAGACAGACAGACAGACAGACAGACAGACAGACAGACAGACAGACAGACAGACAGACAGACAGACAGACAGACAGACAGACAGACAGACAGACAGACAGACAGACAGACAGACAGACAGACAGACAGACAGACAGACAGACAGACAGACAGACAGACAGACAGACAGACAGACAGACAGACAGACAGACAGACAGACAGACAGACAGACAGACAGACAGACAGACAGACAGACAGACAGACAGACAGACAGACAGACAGACAGACAGACAGACAGACAGACAGACAGACAGACAGACAGACAGACAGACAGACAGACAGACAGACAGACAGACAGACAGACAGACAGACAGACAGACAGACAGACAGACAGACAGACAGACAGACAGACAGACAGACAGACAGACAGACAGACAGACAGACAGACAGACAGACAGACAGACAGACAGACAGACAGACAGACAGACAGACAGACAGACAGACAGACAGACAGACAGACAGACAGACAGACAGACAGACAGACAGACAGACAGACAGACAGACAGACAGACAGACAGACAGACAGACAGACAGACAGACAGACAGACAGACAGACAGACAGACAGACAGACAGACAGACAGACAGACAGACAGACAGACAGACAGACAGACAGACAGACAGACAGACAGACAGACAGACAGACAGACAGACAGACAGACAGACAGACAGACAGACAGACAGACAGACAGACAGACAGACAGACAGACAGACAGACAGACAGACAGACAGACAGACAGACAGACAGACAGACAGACAGACAGACAGACAGACAGACAGACAGACAGACAGACAGACAGACAGACAGACAGACAGACAGACAGACAGACAGACAGACAGACAGACAGACAGACAGACAGACAGACAGACAGACAGACAGACAGACAGACAGACAGACAGACAGACAGACAGACAGACAGACAGACAGACAGACAGACAGACAGACAGACAGACAGACAGACAGACAGACAGACAGACAGACAGACAGACAGACAGACAGACAGACAGACAGACAGACAGACAGACAGACAGACAGACAGACAGACAGACAGACAGACAGACAGACAGACAGACAGACAGACAGACAGACAGACAGACAGACAGACAGACAGACAGACAGACAGACAGACAGACCTCAGAGTGACTGAGCACCACTTAGCTTTGAGAAATTCAACATTAGTGCCTATGGGGATCTGTCGAAAAGCACCACCTAGAAACCACAAGACCGTGCAAAAGCACCACCTGAAATTCTCCTAAGACTTCATAAAACTCCACTGGTCAACGTTACATCTATTTTTGTGCGAAATCTAAATCGGAAGGGAACGCCTGCAAACAGACTTTCTCCTATGCAAAGTCCGAATCGCCCAGGAATGCGGACGCTCATGGAAAATAAGCCCACGTTAAGGTCCATATAATAAACAGATGTCAAACATTCCAACACGCATGATCCCCTTATTTCGTTGGAATTTTCAGCTATGGACCTATATTCACGTGCAGTAGTGGTAGCAGTGAGACATCACATTTTGAGATTAGCTTCCACACCCACGAGATAAAGGCCCTTCGACGTCCGATAAAATTAAGTAATGATCGTCACATATTTTTTAATAAATAAATTGTATTGTATTGTGTATATTGCTAGCACTTGATAGAACATTACTATCATGCGCTCTACCGACTGAGCTATCAGGGCGATTACTGTCCACCATCTGCCCATAGCACTCGTCCGTTTTTTTCCACCGACGCATGGTTGAGAAGAGCGTTATTATCTATTCGCGATACTTAGTTGTCGTGAGGTTCTATGGATGTCACGAGCGAACTATATCTTAGCAGGGCATCGTCGTCTCTACCGCCTCAACCAACAGTTGTGTTTCAAAAGTTTCAACGATCTCTTTGGCTCAATGTCAGAGGGAACACTTTCCAGATAGCTCTAGCAATGCTTTACAGAAAGCCAAAAGGCATAAAACCCAAGGAAAAGATTCGCAGCAACAGCAGTTTAGTTAGTTAGACAACTAACTAAACTGCCACCACAGGCTAGCGGAAATTAGCCATACTATACCATGGATAAACATATCACGGAAGGACAAAGAATCGAAGAGACAAAGCTGTTGCTGACATAATGCACCACTAACCAGATGCCGGCATCAAAAGAACATTACACGCGGCCTTTGTGCCGCCATCTGCAAGTTGCATTTTCTTGTCGTGTGGGTTGATGGTAGCTACCAAAGCACAGCTAATACCCAAGCAAATGGATACCTAATGTAAATGGACCCGGTCGCGCGTCACGTCACGAATACCAGCCGCAGGCAGGTGTCCAGCTGCAAGTACGTACCAAGTGGATCCAGTGACCTCAGGTCGACATCGCCGTTCCCATAGCGGACTCTGTACGACTGGTGCTGGACCTGGGGCTGCTGCTGATGCTGATCTTGCTGTTGTTGGTGGTGATAATGCTGTTGCTGCTGCTGCAGGTGTTTCTGTTGCTCCTGAAGGAGGTGCAACTGGTGCAGCTGTTGTTGATGGTGATGTTCTTGCAAATGTTGTTCCTGCTGATCCTGGTGTAGTACCACCTGTTGCTGCAGCTGATGCTCCTGTTGTTGGTTTAGATATGTATCCACCTCCCTCGGCCGGGTAGGCGTGTTATTGGCCAGTCTGCCATCGGCGTACGACGGCGGCGGCGGTGGCGGCGGAGGTGGAGGCGGAGGCGGAGGTGGTGGTGGTGGCGGTGGCGGCGGTGGCGGTGGTGGTTGTGGAGTCGCCTGGGGCAGGTGGGGCCTTCGGTCCGCCTCCAGTTGGCTGAGGTGGTGTCGGATGAGTGTGGCGGTTGGGTCCAGCTTGGTGGACAGGCCTGACGTCGGCGGCGGTGGCGGCGGCGGTGGCGGTGGCGGTGGCGGCGGGTCGGCCTCGTGCTCCGACTCGGTGCCGCCGCCGTCTGACAGTCCGTCCTCCAGCACGGGCATGGCCGAGCAGAGGCGGCCACTCGACGGCAGGCTGCCCTCGGACAGCTCAGACTCCACCTCGCCAGAGTCGCACTCGGTCGTCTCCGGCGACAGGGTGAAGTTGCGGCTCGGCTCGGCGGCGGCCGCACCACCACCGCTGCCGCCGCTGGCGTAGTAGACGCCGGCACCAGTCTCGGCGTCGGCCGCCACGCCTGACTGGGTGGCGTCGGTGCCGAGCGACGCCGGTCCGGCATGGCCCGGCCGGTCCGTCTCCGAGCCGGCACTCTGCGTCAGCTCACGCACCTCGGCCGGCCAGAAGTAGTGCTGCTGCTGCTGCTGCGGCTGCGGCTGCTGCTGCTGCGGCTGCGGCTGCGGCTGCGGCTGCGGCTGCGGCTGCGGCTGCGACGGCGGGTCGGCCTGCTCCACCACCTCACGCTCGGGCCGACGCTGCTCGGCCTCCTGCCACACGCGCTGCGGAAAGCCGGGCCCGGCCCGCGTCGACGGCTTGGGCCCGTATCGGCGCGGCGAGCCCTCGTACTCGGCTATGGGCAGTGAGCCGATCACGCGCTGACCAGGCCGGGCTGCGTCCTCATCGGCGCCCGTCGCGTCCTCGGTGGGCCCGTCGATGCGCGGAACCTGTGACGGCGCGCCGCCGCCGCGGCCGTTGTGGCGCGCCGGCTGCACCGCGCCCGTGTCGTCAAACACGACACGGCCGTCGACGACCGGAGTGTCGCCGACGCCGAAGCCGTCGCCGGCCATGTCCGGCTCGCAGCCGCCCAGCGTCGTCTCGCGGATCGGCTGGAAGCCGAGAATGGCCAGGTGCAGCGAGTTGGTGGCGTCGGCGGGCGCGGGCCGCTCTGCCGGCAGCTCGGCCAGCGGACGGCGGTCGGCGCGCGCCCCCGTCGGCCGCCGCTTGCCGGGCCGACTGCGGCTCTGGCAGAACAGCTCGCGGCCGCCGGCCAGCTCGATGCGCGAGTCGCGCGGCGGCGCGCACGGCTGGCCCGAGCTGGAGTCCGAATCGTCACCGGGCGGCTCGCACGAGCCGCGTCGCCGCTCCTCCATCACCAGCGGGCGGCGGTGGGCGTTGCCGTTACGGTCGTGCCGGCCGCGGCAGGTGGGCACGGCCGGCTGGCGCGCTGGCTCCGTCAGGTCGATCAGGTCGTGGTTGGCGTTCACATCGGCGCCGCTACTGTATGCCGACAGTCGGCACTTGGGGAACAGTCGGCTGATCTCGTCGTCGCCATAGTTGAGCAGGTCAGCCATGCTGCGACATTCTGGGCGGCGTGCGGCTCGCCCGCACAAGTCCACCTGGCGGCACCAAACAGAAACCGTGCTACAAAACGAGACGCCAGGCGGCTAAGGCCCCACGGACACAAGTGGCGGTACAGCGTGGATATGACGTCATCATGCACAACATGAAGATATTACGTATCGTATATAACTATAACTATATAACATATCATGTATATAACTTGGGGAGAATATCACTGGAAATGTAGAAAGATTTAACCGCAGACCTCTGGGTGACAGAAGGATGATTTGTGGGTGGCAATAATCGGGTGGCCGTTTGAAGGTCTACTCAACCAGCTTGACTTAGCATTGGCTTTGATCTAAGGAAGACAGCCATTTGACTCTCAGGTAAATGTATTTGCAACGGACCGTGTGTACCATGAAGCATTAAATTCGTTCACCAGCTTAAATTTGTTCCGACCAACCACAACCGAGCAGATGCGAAAAGTCCTTTTCAAACATATCAACTAATTGTCGCACGTTCCAGCCGCTGATTTCCATTTCAGGCAATCCCAAGGGTGTGGCAGACCGCTGTGCTTTGACCGGAACGGTGGTAGTTGTGAACAGCGTGAGGCAAGTTCTGGACTGTCAAATCCGACGCTGCGGCTTTCACCGTTCATTGGCTGGTCCGGACGTCCACAACCAATCCAATCTCCGGTCGCCCATCGCTATCTTCCATAGGCACTAGGCCAACACCGAACGGCGTCGTTTGCCGTGCCATTAAACTATATCACTGAGGTGACCCGGCGGCTGTCCATCGGCCCACAGTCAGCAGCCACCACTGGGAGCCGCACGCGGCCACCGTCTGGGCTCCCCACTCCCACCGTCAGCAGCCACTACTGGGAGCCGCAAGTGGCCACCGTCTGGGCTCCCCACTCCCACCGTCAGCGGCCACTACTGGGAGCCGCAAGTGGCCACCGTCTGGGCTCCCCACTCCCACCGTCAGCGGCCATCACTGCGGAGCCGCACGCGGCCACCGTCTGGGCTCCCCACTCCCACCATCAGCGGCCACTACTGGGAGCCGCACGTGGCCACCGTCTGGGCTCCCCACTCCCACCATCAGCGGCCACTACTGGGAGCCGCAAGTGGCCACCGTCTGGGCTCCCCACTCCCACCATCAGCGGCCACTACTGGGAGCCGCACGCGGCCACCGTCTGGGCTCCCCACTCCCACCGTCAGCGGCCACTACTGGGAGCCGCACGCGGCCACCGTCTGGGCTCCCCACTCCCACCATCAGCGGCCACTACTGGGAGCCGCACGCGGCCACCGTCTGGGCTCCCCACTCCCACCATCAGCGGCCACTACTGGGAGCCGCACGCGGCCACCGTCTGGGCTCCCCACTCCCACCGTCAGCGGCCACTACTGGGAGCCGCACGCGGCCACCGTCTGGGCTCCCCACTCCCACCGTCAGCGGCCACTACTGGGAGCCGCAAGTGGCCACCGTCTGGGCTCCCCACTCCCACCATCAGCGGCCACTACTGGGAGCCGCACGCAGCCACCGTCTGGGCTCCCCACTCCCACCGTCAGCGGCCATCACTGCGGAGCCGCAAGTGACCACCGTCTGGGCTCCCCACTCCCACCATCAGCGGCCACTACTGGGAGCCGCACGCGGCCACCGTCTGGGCTCCCCACTCCCACCATCAGCGGCCACTACTGGGAGCCGCAAGTGGCCACCGTCTGGGCTCCCCACTCCCACCGTCAGCGGCCATCACTGCGGAGCCGCACGCGGCCACCGTCTGGGCTCCCCACTCCCACCATCAGCGGCCACTACTGGGAGCCGCAAGCGGCCACCGTCTGGGCTCCCCACTCCCACCGTCAGCGGCCACTACTGGGAGCCGCAAGTGACCACCGTCTGGGCTCCCCACTCCCACCGTCAGCGGCCACTACTGGGAGCCGCACGCGGCCACTGTCTGGGCTCCCCACTCCCACCATCAGCGGCCACTACTGGGAGCCGCAAGTGGCCACCGTCTGGGCTCCCCACTCCCACCGTCAGCGGCCATCACTGCGGAGCCGCACGCGGCCACCGTCTGGGCTCCCCACTCCCACCGTCAGCGGCCACTACTGGGAGCCGCAAGTGGCCACCGTCTGGGCTCCCCACTCCCACCGTCAGCGGCCACTACTGGGAGCCGCACGCGGCCACCGTCTGGGCTCCCCACTCCCACCATCAGCGGCCACTACTGGGAGCCGCAAGTGGCCACCGTCTGGGCTCCCCACTCCCACCGTCAGCGGCCACTACTGGGAGCCGCACGCGGCCACCGTCTGGGCTCCCCACTCCCACCATCAGCGGCCACTACTGGGAGCCGCACGCGGCCACCGTCTGGGCTCCCCACTCCCACCATCAGCGGCCACTACTGGGAGCCGCAAGTGGCCACCGTCTGGGCTCCCCACTCCCACCGTCAGCGGCCATCACTGCGGAGCCGCACGCGGCCACCGTCTGGGCTCCCCACTCCCACCATCAGCGGCCACTACTGGGAGCCGCAAGTGGCCACCGTCTGGGCTCCCCACTCCCACCGTCAGCGGCCACTACTGGGAGCCGCAAGTGACCACCGTCTGGGCTCCCCACTCCCACCGTCAGCGGCCACTACTGGGAGCCGCACGCGGCCACTGTCTGGGCTCCCCACTCCCACCATCAGCGGCCACTACTGGGAGCCGCAAGTGGCCACCGTCTGGGCTCCCCACTCCCACCGTCAGCGGCCATCACTGCGGAGCCGCACGCGGCCACCGTCTGGGCTCCCCACACCTACCGTCAGCGGCCACTACTGGGAGCCGCAAGTGACCACCGTCTGGGCTCCCCACTCCCACCGTCAGCGGCCACTACTGGGAGCCGCACGCGGCCACCGTCTGGGCTCCCCACTCCCACCATCAGCGGCCACTACTGGGAGCCGCAAGTGGCCACCGTCTGGGCTCCCCACTCCCACCGTCAGCGGCCACTACTGGGAGCCGCACGCGGCCACCGTCTGGGCTCCCCACTCCCACCATCAGCGGCCATCACTGCGGAGCCGCACGTGGCCACCGTCTGGGCTCCCCACACCTACCGTCAGCGGCCACTACTGGGAGCCGCAAGTGGCCACCGTCTGGGCTCCCCACTCCCACCATCAGCGGCCATCACTGCGGAGCCGCACGCCGCCACCGTCTGGGCTCCCCACTCCGACCGCCGTCGATGGCTCTCAACGCCCACGGCTGCAATCAGACGTCTCGATCCGTGGCTGGACACGGTCGCCCCGGCAACGTGTGCCGCGCCACAACAGAGGACGGAGGCGGCCGCCGCACCTGGCCAACGCCAGCAGCGCGACTCGACGTAATCAATAGGCACGCCGGCCTGGCCGTATGTGGCCCCTACCCGCCGTGCAACAGCACGCTATCGTAACAGCAACAACAAACAGCACGCCGGCCGACGGCCGCCGGCAATCCAGTCGCGTCACGTCACGTCGGCCGCCGGTCAGAGGCCGGCCGAGAGCGACACCCCACGACAGCCCGAGAGCGACACCCCACGGCCGGCCGAGAGCGACACCCCACGGACGGCCGAGAGCGACACCCCACGGCCGGCCGAGAGCGACACCCCACGACGGCCGAGAGCGACACCCCACGGCCGGCCGAGAGCGACACCCCACGGACGGCCGAGCGACACCCATGGACGGCCCGAGAGCGACACCCCCATGGCCGCCCCGACAGCGACACCCCATGGCCGGCCTGACAGCGACACCCCACGGCCGGCCCAAGAGTGACACCTCACGGTCGGCCCGAGAGCGACACCCCACGGACGGCCGAGAGCGACACCCCATGGACGGCTCGAGAGCGACACCCCCATGGCCGCCCCGAGAGCGACACCCCATGGCCAGCTTGACAGCGACACCCCATGGCCGGCCTGAGAGCGACACTCCACGGCCGGCCCGAGAGTGACACCTCACGGTCGGCCCGAGAGCGACACCCCATGGTCGGCCCGAGAGCGACACCCCATAGCTAGCCCGAGAGCGACACCCCACGGCCGGTCTGAGAGCGAGACCCCATGGCCGCCCGAGAGCGACACCCATAGTCGGCCCGAGAGCGACTCCCCACGGCCGGCCCGAGAGCGACATCCCACGGCCGGCCCGAGAGTGACATCCCACGGCCGGCCCGAGAGCGACACCTCACGGTCGGCCCGAGAGCGACACCCCACAGCCGGCCCGAGAGCGACACCCCACGGCCGGCCCCAGAGTGACATCCCACAGCCGGCCCGAGAGCGACACCTCACGGTCGGCCCGGTGCTGTCACCGGCACGCAACTTCATCTTGGTGCATTTAAGCCGTTTGGGTTCTGATGGCTGGTGGTCCGAAAATCATGAGAGGACGGCTTTGAAATGAATTAAGCGAGGAAATTCCACGATAAGCGCTAAGTGCCACGAGGAAATTCCACGATAAGCGCTAAGTGCCACGAGGCACAGGCACAATATGACGCCGCTCGCAGCGAGGTCCTGCGATGGCCACGTGACGGCTCGCGACAGAAGGTGACGTGGTCTGGTGGTCTGGGCAGGAGCGACAGGTCAGTGCACGGCGCACACTGACATAAGGGCCAGGAGCGAGAGGTCAGTGCACGACACACAGTGACATGAGGGCCAGGAGCCACATGTCAGTGCACGGCGCACAGCGACCTGAAGAAGGCACCACGAGTAGCACATGGACATTGGACGCGCCGCGGTGCTGCTGTGAGATGTGGCGCCTCTGTGGTGTTTCTCTGGAGTCTGGGGCGGCGTGGCTGTGAGATATGGCGTCTCTGTGGTGTTTCTCTGGAGTCTGGGGAGGCGTGGCTGTGAGATATGGCGTCTCTGTGGTGTTTCTCTGGAGTCTGGGGCGGCGTGGCTGTGAGATATGGCGTCTCTGTGGTGTTTCTCTGGAGTCTGGGGCGGCGTGGCTGTGAGATATGGCGTCTCTGTGGTGTTTCTCTGGAGTCTGGGGCGGCGTGGCTGTGAGATATGGCGCCTCTGTGGTGTTTCTCTGGAGTCTGGGGAGGCGTGGCTGTGAGCTGTGGCGTCTCTGTGGTGTTTCTCTGGAGTCTGGGGAGGCGTGGCTGTGAGATATGGCGCCTCTGTGGTGTTTCTCTGGAGTCTGGGGGAGGCGTGGCTGTGAGATATGGCGTCTCTGTGGTGTTTCTCTGGAGTCTGGGGGCGGCGTGGCTGTGAGATATGGCGTCTCTGTGGTGTTTCTCTGGAGTCTGGGGAGGCGTGGCTGTGAGATATGGCGTCTCTGTGGTGTTTCTCTGGAGTCTGGGGAGGCGTGGCTGTGAGATATGGCGTCTCTGTGGTGTTTCTCTGGAGTCTGGGGAGGCGTGGCTGTGAGATATGGCGTCTCTGTGGTGCTTCTCTGGAGTCTGGGGCGGCGTGGCTGTGAGATATGGCGTCTCTGTGGTGTTTCTCTGGAGTCTGGGGCGGCGTGGCTGTGAGATATGGCGTCTCTGTGGTGTTTCTCTGGAGTCTGGGGAGGCGTGGCTGTGAGATATGGCGTCTCTGTGGTGTTTCTCTGGAGTCTGGGGAGGCGTGGCTGTGAGATATGGCGTCTCTGTGGTGTTTCTCTGGAGTCTGGGGCGGCGTGGCTGTGAGATATGGCGTCTCTGTGGTGTTTCTCTGGAGTCTGGGGGGGCGTGGCTGTGAGATATGGCGTCTCTGTGGTGTTTCTCTGGAGTCTGGGGCGGCGTGGCTGTGAGATATGGCGTCTCTGTGGTGTTTCTCTGGAGTCTGGGGCGGCGTGGCTGTGAGATATGGCGTCTCTGTGGTGTTTCTCTGGAGTCTGGGGAGGCGTGGCTGTGAGATATGGCGTCTCTGTGGTGTTTCTCTGGAGTCTGGGGAGGCGTGGCTGTGAGATGTGGCGTCTCTGTGGTGTTTCTCTGGAGTCTGGGGAGGCGTGGCTGTGAGATATGGCGTCTCTGTGGTGTTTCTCTGGAGTCTGGGGCGGCGTGGCTGTGAGATATGGCGTCTCTGTGGTGTTTCTCTGGAGTCTGGGGCGGCGTGGCTGTGAGATATGGCGTCTCTGTGGTGTTTCTCTGGAGTCTGGGGCGGCGTGGCTGTGATATGTGGCGTCTCTGTGGTGTTTCTCTGGAGTCTGGGGAGGCGTGGCTGTAAGATATGGCGTCTCTGTGGTGTTTCTCTGGAGTCTGGGGGGGCGTGGTTGTGAGATATGGCGTCTCTGTGGTGTTTCTCTGGAGTCTGGGGAGGCGTGGCTGCACAGTGCACAGCTTGGGGGATCCGCTGCTGCCCCGGCTAAGCTGTGAATATTTGGCGCGAATGTTGTTCACATTCGGGGACGGACCCAAGAGGAGGCGAACCTCATGATTGATTGAATATTTGAATTTAACGTTGCATCGACCATATGGTCATGTGGCGCACAAACCACAAGATAAACGAATTATAGGAGAATCGTGATTTTCTGCGATTACCTTCTATCATAGACGCAATGTTCACGTAACTCCACAATGCAAACGATGCATCCTTTCACATTAACGGCTTCGCTTCGAAACACGACTAAAATATAACTCCTATACATCCACTGTACCTGACCGGGCGCATACATAATGCACGTCCCCAGTCCTTTTGCTTCACATATTGAACTTGACAAAACCTGATGCTTTCTCATCGGTCACCGTCCTTGGTGATTGGACAGTTTCATTCCACAACATCCCCACTCTCCCCTCCCACTTCCTACCTATACTCCTCCCTCACACTTCCTACCCATACTTCTCCCTCCCACTTCCTACCCAAATTCCTCCCTCCCCCTTCATCATCTCGTCTCCAGCACCAGGATACCTCCCTGACGTCGGGGCGGGCAGCACGCACAATAATGGCAATTCCTCCCGCATGCGTGCACGGGAATGTCTCTCGACAGAGACAACACCATGCCGAGCAGAGTGGAGGCGTGCAGACTGCAGAGCACCGGGCAGCCGTCAGCCCAGTGTCGAGCCGAGTCGGTGTACTGCGGCGGGCGGCGGGCGGCGGGCGGCGGGCGGCGGGCGGCGGCGGGCACCGCATCCTCCACTGCCACACGCACACGAGGCGAGCTCGCAGCGCTGCTCGGGCGCCAACATCGACTCCCGTTATTTAACACACCTCCCGACACCTAGAATAGACAGGCGATCGATGGGCATACGCTCCGACCCGACCTGGGTAACTTGGCCAGCTCTAATTTGCGCAATTTCCGACGGCGGAGCGGCTAAGCGGCTAGAATGGCGCTCCTCCTGTCGGCCGGCAGTCGGTCGGCGGCCAGCCGCCGCCGCGACCGTCAATTATTCATAGCGCGTTCAGCTGATGCGAAAGAGCTGAGCGGCGCCGAGGGGCCAGCCGGGACCAGTGAAGACGGCACCCAAACGTCTCGCGTCCCAGGGCCCCCGACTTGGGCCGGGACCAGTGAAGCCGGCACCCAAACGTCTCGCGTCCCAGGGCCCCCGACTTGGGCCGGGACCAGTGAGAAGACGGCACCCAAACGTCTCGCGTCCCAGACTTGGGCCCAGACGTCGGCGAACACGGTGCAGACGCCCATCTGAGCTTATACTACGCGACGGCTAATTGCACGGCTAATTAAGCCGTTTCCCGGGTACACCGGGTGCACTGACGTATATTACGATAACTACCATCATTTTATGATAGCGATTAACACTGTCAACGCGGAGAAGTAAGCAAGAGAGAAATAAACGCGCACCGTTGTTAAATGTCAGCAATCAAGCAGGTGTCAGAGAGTAGCGTTCCCCAGTAACAATGGTGAGAACTAGTTGCGTTAGTTATTAGAGACATGGGTTGTTTGGAAAGTCACTACAGCCAAGCATTGTCAACAAACAACAACAAGCACAGACGAAGGCACCAGGATGTGAAGACACACGCAGGCATCGACGCCAGCTGGCAATGGTGGACGATGTCGCCAAACGAAACAGCCACTGATGGTGGCCATACCACAGCGATAAATTATTCGCGAAATAGGGTGGAATATACCACCTACTGAACACTGAATCGACATCCTTTCCAAGTAAGTATCGACATCGTGCTTCTTGGTGCGTGTTTGTGAAGTCTTCATGCCTCGTTTCTAATTGTATTCCATGTACAAGTATCATACTTATGCTCACCATAACGGATCCGGGATCGTGATAACCAACATCCCTTAGGGCAGTTCCAGTTGAAGGGATTACCTAGGATGAGCCATGCTATATAATGCCAGTTTATAGCATAGGTGTTTGTATCGTTATAATTTATATCGGTATACCCCAAATAGGTACCTTTCAAAACACGCAACACGGGAACAGTCCTATGCACGGAATTGTCTCAAAACTGGGTTTGCAGGACTTAACAAGATTTTATTTAACATTACTTCCATGGCGATTTCGACCTCCTGCTGCACTCGTTTCGACATCTCACACCTAACGAGAAATCATTATTTTAACACTGCCACACCAGACCCCCAGTTCGGGAAGCCACTGAAGGGCCTCGCTAGTGACGGTCCCACCAGGAAGGTGGAAGGCCAACCTTCGCTCCTTCGCTCCGTCCATATGCGAGTCATGTGCTGCATATGAGCTGTGCCTATTCTTTCCGTCTGACTGGAGAGAAGTTGTGGGCCGGGTGGCACATCCTACACACATGGTAGAAAACGAGGGCGCCGATTCGGTGTCTGGAATAAGAGTTCTTTGCTATCGCTTAAAGGATTATTTTGCTAACATTCTCGCCAAACGGTAGACCTCATCAGAGGCGCCCTCCCCCCCTTAACATCAAAAAATGCACTGGATCAAACGAGAAAGTTTGAGATTTTCACCACGCAAGACCCTAAACGTTCCGTGCGCTTCGCGCGCCGGAAGCTTTCTCTATTCCATCATTTTTTATATCGCCCACTCCCCAACTTAGGAAAATCCTAGCTGCGTCACCGGTCCTCATGAAGCTACTTGGGCACATTGGGAACTCGTTAGTTAGTTAGTTATTTGGGCTTTAGGGCGCTTCGACCAGTTTTGACATTGGGAACTCGAAAGGCACACCGGGACAAAATGCTACCTCACTTTAGGAAAAGGCCAGATATGTCGCCATGCTGTTTCCCCGTGCTGTACCCCTTTCGTCGCTACATTGTGTGACGAAGATCGATCAGTGCCTTCGCTACAGCGGACTCGGATTTGTCGTGCATCACTGTCCTTGTCGTGCATCGGATCTGTCCTTGTCGTGCATCACTGTACGAGATCTGGTTCGATTTCTCAAAGCTTATGTCGCAGCTTCTCTGGGAGTTCCATCGCAATTTTCTGTCGATATGCTGGGTAATGGCCAACTTATACCTCAGTGTTGGCATGATTATTCCATATCGCAATCTTCTGCTTTTGTGCTAAAGTCGTGTGTAACACTTGTTTATCTGCAGAATTCGAGTGATCTTGTGGCACTGTGGTCTGTGCAAATGGCGGGCGATGCGCGGCCTCCATGTGGGCGGACAGGCGGGCGATGCGCGGCCTCCATGTGGGCGGACAGGCGGGCGATGTGCGGCCTCCATGTGGGCGGACAGGCGGGCGATGCGCGGCCTCCATGTGGGCGGACAGGCGGGCGATGTGCGGCCTCCATGTGGGCGGACAGGCGGGCGATGCGCGGCCTCCATGTGGGCGGACAGGCGGGCGATGCGCGGCCTCCATGTGGGCGGACAGGCGGGCGATGCGCGGCCTCCATGTGGGCGGACAGGCGGGCGATGCGCGGCCTCCATGTGGGCGGACAGGCGGGCGATGCGCGGCCTCCATGTGGGCGGACAGGCGGGCGATGCGCGGCCTCCATGTGGGCGAACAGGCGGGCGATGTGCGGCCTCCATGTGGGCGGACATTCAAAGCTCGACAATTGCTAACGTCGCGTAAACAGAGCGAGATAAACATCCAGGGAGTGGCTGAGGTGGCCATAGTTCGCTCCCAGAAAGGTTCGTTCGTCTCTTCAGACACGTATTTTTAAACTGAGTTCGGTAGGGCGAATCCACGGGAAAATACCCACTTTTGGCGCGCATCCTTTTTTGTTGGCCTCGTTCAACTACATCTTTTTTTCTACGTTTCCGGTTCTCATTGAGTACCTTGACCCCTCCGACATAAGTTCCTGGGTGCGATTCACACAGAGTCTGCTGCCGCCACAGCGGGGCCGCAGTCCAACCAACAGAATCACACAAACTCGCGGCGCAAGTGGTGGTTTACCGGCACCGAGCCCACCCATGAATGGCACAGTTTTGTCGCCAATCCAGCGGGTGTCTAGCAGTGGTTTCGGCACGTCGCTGCAGTCTACATTTTATCACCGCCGGGCCGACAACCCACACGCAAGAGGCATACCAGAGAGGCCAGTCCAGCATAGGTCTGGCCTCGGTCTGGCTGGGCCACAAGCGGCACCGGACCGCCGACGGAGCGTCGGACGGAGCCGCCTTCCACCCCGGTGCCCAGCGTCGATAATCACGTCGTGTACATGTGCCAGGTCGGCCACGCCACCGCACAGACGGCCAGCGCGCCGGTGTGGCGTGCCGCTGCAGCCGATCGAAGGCGGCAGATGTCGGCTTCCCCCGGTGTGTCCACAGCATGGAGTCCATGCATGTGTCCGACGCACGAGCCGGCTGGGTGACGGGGCGGGGCTGGCTGACGAGGTCGGCCGCCGTCCGGTCAACACTCGCCCGGTGTGTGTATACATCCCACACACGAGCCGGCTGGGTGACGGGGGCGGGGCGGGCTAACCAGGTCGGCTGCCGTCCGGTCAACACTCGCCCGGTGTGTGTATGTCTGACGCACGAGCCGGCTGGGTGACGGGGCGGGGAGGGGGGTTGACCAGGTCGGCCGCCGTCTGGTCAACACCCGCCCGGTTAGTTGGGTCACCATCCATCCGCCCCAGGATGGTCACGATCAGCTTGTCGACTACTTGTTCATATTCAAGCACCAGAGGTGATCTAACCCGTCTTCATGCCGCGCATTCTTTCACCCGGCGCCTGCTTCACCTAAAATCGCCGACAAATGGTACATCGGCATACAGTACACCCGGCCACCATCCGTTTAAAGCCTGGCTCGCACCGGAACCGGAAATACTTGTCCCGGAAACTGACCACGGTGCGGTGACGACCCGCGGGTGGAGACGGTCAGGCCGGCCTCCGTGCCGTGAACCGCCGACGGCGCAGCTCCCAAGTCAGGTCAGAACAGGTCAGGTCTGACCACGGTGCGGTGACCACCAGCGGGTGGGGCCGGTCAGGCCGGCCTCCGTGCCGTGAACCGCCGACGGCGCAGCTCCCAAGTCAGGTCAGAACAGGTCAGGTCTGACCACGGTGCGGTGACCACCAGCGGGTGGGGCCGGACAGGACGGCCTCCGTGTCTGAGCAGCCGACGGCACAGCTCCCAAACAAGTCGGAACAGGTCAGGTCTGACCACGGTACGGTGACCACCAGCGGGTGGGGCCGGACAGGACGGCCTCCGTGCCGTGAGCAGCCGACGGCTCCCCAAATCAAGTCGGAACAGGTCAGGTCTGACCACGGTGCGGTGACCACCAGCGGGTGGGGCCGGTCAGGCCGGCCTCCGTGCCGTGAACCGCCGACGGCGCAGCTCCCAAGTCAGGTCAGAACAGGTCAGGTCTGACCACGGTGCGGTGACCACCAGCGGGTGGGGCTGGTCAGGACAGGACGGCCTCCGTGCCGTGAACCGCAGACAGCACAGCGTCCACAAATTGGCGCCCACCGGGTGGCAATAGCGTCGCGCTGGCCCAACACAACACCACCGGACGTCTCATCACAGGGGGCTCTCAAGCCAGATCGACCGGGCCGGGCCGCCCCGGCGCGAGGCAGCCGCCGGTGCGAGGTAGCCGCCCGCCGCCCACAGCCGCAGCGGCGTGCCTGGCGACACCGCTCACACACACGGACACCGGTGGCCGACACTCTGTACACACAAAATGATTTCATACCCGGAATGAAATTAATCCAGCTCTATTCTGCTCTAGAATGCAGTCAGTCACTCCGGCGATCGTGAATGATCAGCTAGGCCGGGAGGCACAGGCTTACTACAGGTTGCTATCAACGAAAAACATTGACCAGCATTTCGGTTTCCCAACAATGCTCGGTTCGACCTTTTCAAGTCCAGCAGGGCAATATAAGAAATAACGTAAATATGGCAAGTACAAACAATTAATTATTTGGGCTTTAGGACGCCTCGACTACCATAGTCATATTGCATGGAACGTACAAACAGCTTGGAACCTCATGAACGTGTGTGGTTGCACGAAGTTAAAACTGACGCGGTTAATCACACAGCAATAATATCGGGCAGTGATGACGTCATGGCAGTAATGCTGCGTGCAGTTTTACCGTGGCAGTTTGGTCACAAGCAGTGAATGTACGCAGCATTATTGACGTGAAACCGTGCTGCATGTGCGTTTCCCTCCCGTGCCAACTATTCCCTTTGGCCGCGATATGACTGAGCCGGACTCATTCACTCTACGGTAAGCTGCTAATTCAGAAGACGTGCTGAAGCATCTACACGAGTGCACATCTCTAGTGGCAGCCAGATTTTGTGGGGGGAATTTGCGTTCGAAATCGTGGGCTGTCGCGCATTACAGGTCTACCATCCGCCACGAGGGGACGAGTAGTCTAGGGGTAAGTTGCCCGTCTCACAATTGAAAGATTGTGGGTTCGAGTCTCACCTGTCGCTACTCTTCGCCCGCGGCCAATCGGCGTGAGAGACTGGCGACGCTACATGACTCAACGGTCGATGTGTCCTAAAACCAATAACCAACCAGCCAACCATCCGCCACGAAACCACCGCAGGAAAGGCTCACCAATCAACTATATTGCAACAGTGTACCAGCCATTTGGAAAGACACCCATACAACTTTGTTCCGGTCAGTGTCCGTGTTTGCCGAAAACGGACGCGTGACGCGGTATTGGTCGGCCAGCGGCCGCTGGCGATCTCTCAGACACTGCCGACGGGCGGAAATCTCGGCTCTCGGCCGCCGGAAGCCCCGCCCCGACTGGCGACCATCGCTTCTAGTTGATGATGTCAGGTAGAAAAAGATAGCCACCAGAGGCGAAAAGAAAGCCCACTAAATACGTGGAGAGCGCGACGCTCGCCTCGCCGGCAATTTGAGGCTGCTCACAGCGGTGACCAGCCTGGCGCGACGTCAGCGCCGTCGCCGGCAATGTGAGGCTGCTCACAGCGGTGACCAGCCTGGCGCGACGTCAGCGCCGTCACCGGCAAGGTGAGGCTGCTCACAGCGGTGACCAGCCTGGCGCGACGTCAGCGCCGTCACCGGCAATGTGAGGCTGCTCACAGCGGTGACCAGCCTGGCGCGACATCAGCGCCGTCACCGGCAATGTGAGGCTGCTCACAGCGGTGACCAGCCTGGCGCGACGTCAGCGCCGTCACCGGCAATGTGAGGCTGCTCACAGCGGTGACCAGCCTGGCGCGACGTCAGCGCTGTCGTCGGCAATGTGAGGCTGCTCACAGCGGTGACCAGCCTGGCGCGACGTCAGCGCCGTCGCCGGCAAGGTGAGGCTGCTCACAGCGGTGACCAGCCTGGCGCGACGTCAGCGCCGTCGCCGGCAATGTGAGGCTGCTCACAGCGGTGACCAGCCTGGCGCGACGTCAGCGCCGTCGCCGGCAGTGTGAGGCTGCTCACAGCGGTGACCAGCCTGGCGCGACGTCAGCGCCGTCGCCGGCAAGGTGAGGCTGCTCACAGCGGTGACCAGCCTGGCGCGACGTCAGCGCCGTCGCCGGCAATGTGAGGCTGCTCACAGCGGTGACCAGCCTGGCGCGACGTCAGCGCCGTCGTCGGCCGGTGGTGGAGCCGACACAAGACTACGGCCCACCGCCGGAGCTTCTCTT
The DNA here is from genome assembly GCA_034440615.1 of Ashinkailepas kermadecensis. Classification (NCBI taxonomy): domain Eukaryota; kingdom Metazoa; phylum Arthropoda; class Thecostraca; family Neolepadidae; genus Ashinkailepas; species Ashinkailepas kermadecensis. The sequence goes on from JAOTOM010004114.1 coordinate 109,603, forward strand.
CTCTTCTCTTCTTCCAGCGTGCAGCGCATCCGGCTGGATTTTCAAGCGCATTAGTAGTGAATTTTTAGACTTCCGTATTGTAGTGAAATGCCTGGCTGCAGTATCTGTTGTGTATGGATGTATGTGTGTATATGTGTGCAAAAGTATGTATGTGTGCGTGCGTGCGTGCATGTTGATAGCCATATAAAGCTTCCTGGTATTCTAACTGATGTAAAGATGACCTCTATTGGAAGTCACTAATGGCATGACAAGGATTCTCCCTGAAACCTCCAGGTTCCACTACAACTGACGAGTTGGAGTCTGCTATCTGTGCCAGCATGTGGTACTTGAGCATACCTCGGATACAGGTTGGACATCACTTTGCTGTCAGGATATTCCATCGACAGGTATTTCCAGATACTTAGTAAATACTTTGTAAATGTGGATAATCTGTGATATTCCATAATCTTCGCATGGCCATGGTTGCCAAACTTAAATAAGGTGTATCATGAACGTATCATCCGAAGCTTGTCTGCGAGATATGACTTTCTTATCATTCTCGAGGCTTCCCAGATGCCGATGATGTTCATTCAATGCATACAGCGGTATCGGGCCCCCTTTTCGTCGAATCCAGCGTCGGATTCAATGAGACTAGAATGAGTGACGTACATTATGCATACCAACACGTAATCGTCAATTCCAGCAGACAAGGAAACAATGAACAAATAACGCACCAGTACACAACCATGAAGACATTGAAGCATAACAGAACCGTTCCCAAAATCATTATAAGCCAATCACAATCCTTGCACCCAAATTAATTCACATGAGTCCGCAGAGTTCACAAGAGGACATGCCAGAAAATAGAGCAGGTCCTGCCGTGTCGTGCCGATAATCGAGTTATATTAATGCAATGGACAGTGGCGAATGGGTGTGCTAACGTCCGCATACGATTCGGAGGGCTTCCTGGTGTTGACGTCCAACGCCCAGCGAGGACGTAACGGTGTATTCGGAACAACGCTGCCTATATCCACCCGGTCATGCTATCGAGTGAGAAATGCTTCACAACGCGGCGCCGTGACAAGTGGTAATTCGCCGACAGGGAGAACTGACGGAGTGCGGGCAGCACCGAGCCAGGCGGCGCATCGGTCAGTACGGGGCCACAGCTGGTCCTGGCACACGCTGTGGCGGCTTCCAGATAGGAGAGCGAGAGCGAGAGACAGCGAGAGAGAGAGAGAGAGAGAGAGAGAGGGGGAGAAAGAGAGAGAGAGAGAGAGAGAGAGAGAGAGAGAGAGAGAGAGAGAGAGAGAGAGAGAGAGACAGAGAGACAGAGAGACAGAGAGACAGAGAGACAGAGAGACAGAGAGACAGAGAGACAGAGAGACAGAGAGACAGAGAGACAGAGAGACGAGAGACAGAGAGACAGAGAGACAGAGAGACAGAGAGACAGAGAGACAGAGAGACAGAGAGACAGAGAGACAGAGAGACAGAGAGACAGAGAGACAGAGAGACAGAGAGACAGAGAGACAGAGAGACAGAGAGACAGAGAGACAGAGAGACAGAGAGACAGAGAGACAGAGAGACAGAGAGACAGAGACAGAGACAGAGACAGAGAGACAGAGAGAAGAGACAGAGACAGAGAGAGAGAGAGAGAGAGAGAGAGAGAGAGAGAGAGAGAGAGAGAGAGAGAGAGAGAGAGAGAGAGGGGAGGGGAAGAGAGAGATATAGAGATGGAGATGGAGATGGAGATGGAGATGGAGATGGAGATGGAGATAGAGATAGATATAGAGATAGATAGATAGAGATAGATAGATAGAGATATATAGAGATAGATATAGAGATGGAGATGGAGATGGAGATGGAGATGGAGATGGAGATGGAGATGGAGATGGAGATCGAGATGGTGAAAATGGAGATGGAGATGGAGATAGAGGAAGAGACGGAGGTAGAGGTACAGGTATAGGTACAGATAGATATAGAGGTACAGGTATAGGTACAGGTAGATATAGAGGTACGGGTAGAGATAGGATATATATTTTGACATAGAGACAGAGAGAGAGACAGAGAGATAGAGATAGAGATAGAGATAGAGAGATAAAAATAGAGAGAAAGAGCGGGCCTTCAACAGCTGTACCATTATCAGTGGTACGACCACGGTGCAAGTAGACAGACAATTAATCGTCGTGTCTGGTGGCTGAATTTCCAGCAAAGCCTAACAAGACTAGCTTAGCTGTCCAAGGAAACAGAGGTCGTTTTCTGCGGGAAAGATGCCATGGTTATAGCAATGGTGTTTTATGCATGCAATGGCAAATGTACACTACTGTACATCTCAGAGTTGAGAAGCGAGCAAAAACCACAAGAGCTTTCTTTCCATTGGACACTCAGGGTAAAAGTTAAGGATATCCGACGTTGGGAGTCACCACTCCCTTGACTCACCTCCTTCACTACTAGCCTTGGACAACTCCTGGACGAGGACGAATGTCATCCATCAGTGGTCCTTGTGTCGGACGGAGAGTATGGTGTGGTCTTCAGGGTTGAGCCAGCAATATTTTGGGCAACCGAGCAGTGCTAAGGTTGATTAATTTAAATTGAATTGGGCTGGCTCGCCCGTTGCATTTTACGTTCAAATATTTAATTATCGGAGGCAGTCGAGCGAGCATTAAAGGGCCTCGAGCTCCTGTGTGCGTGTGGTTTGGACTTTTGGGCGCATCAGCTGCTTCGGCTATATTGCGTCCATAACTAAGGCCTCGAGCTCCTCCAAAGAGGTTGGTTGGTTGGTTATTGGTTTTACGACACGTCGACCGTTGAGTCATATAGCGTCGCCAATCTCTCACGCCGATTGGTCGCGGGCGAAGAGTAGCGACAGGTGAGATTCGAACCCACAATCTTTCGATTGTGAGACGAGCATCTAACCCCTAGACCACTCGTCCCCTCCTCCAAAGAGGCAGGAAGCTCCGTTGGACGTTGGACGTTGGACATCCGCTCACGAAGGCAGTCCTGGACGGTGAACACCTAGAGGAGTACACTTGTTTTCCAGCTATATCTACAATGCATAAGGCCAGTAAACCTGATTTACAAAGGCTTCAAATTCAAGTTAGAGAATACCAGCGTACCTAACATAATAATGCTAATAATATGCTTTCAACATTGGCATCTTTCGGAGCACCTTCTTTTTCAATCTGGCACAATAAATAACTTACAGGCGAAATTTTCAACAACTAAGACTGTTTTTGGACCAGCTATTGAAATTTAAACAAGTGAAAATCGATGAGCACGCTTACTCTCATTTGTACGAAAAACAAAATATATCGCGCCCCATTAAAGGTTAACTTTCCAGCACTACTGGCGGTTCAGACCTACTTTACCACTGCAGAATAAGAGTACTTCTGAGAAATGTGATGAAAATCGGTACAAAATATTAACTAAAGCCCACAAACATGCATTCAAGTTGGAAAAACCTTCATGTTGCGGGTCGACCGAGTCGAGCACAAGCTTCCCACCTGGCTGAAATAGCATACACAATCTTATCGCCAACTATGGATGGATAAGTTTGAGAATTATTGATGCGGCACAATGCATGGAGGAAATGAATGTTGCCAATTTTATTGGTGGAGCCCACCTCATATGGCCGTCGTTAAGAGAGCACGACGTTGGTGGAGCCAGATGCGGATCCACCAACCATCCGACCACCTCACCAACCGATCAACCATCTGATGGGACAAGTCCGACCTGCCAATCAACCAGGCCATCATCCAGTGGGAAAAGTCGAACTAGCTCATCAACTGGTGGGAACAGCTGGCCCTCAACAAACAACGGTTCTATTCACTATGTTTGAGCAGGACTAAGGGTGCACATATGTGCTGCGAAGAACAACGGAGTACTACTATTTCGTGAATAGCATCAATAAACTATTTTACCAGAGCCGATGTTCCACGCACTAACTCCGAATTTGCGGAACAACTGCCACATGAATTATCGCTGCCCAATTGGATATAGGATAAGAATGTGTAGGAAATGGATGTATATGATGGCAAGTATAGGAAATAAGAATTATACTGATTTATAATGGTGACTTCCCATGTAGATTCTCATAGCTCATCTAAACAGACAGATGAGAAAACACATGTGTAAACGTGTCCGATGAAACGTGAACTTCTCGGGAGAATTGGTGCTAACATCCACAACTTCATTTCAATAATCAAGCAATATCGCCATCGCAGGAGCAAAGGAACCAGTGCAACTTCACCGGCGGACCATTTCGATCCTATAATTACTTCGGATTACTGCACTTGCATGTGTTGAATTGCACCATGGCACGGGAGAGCAGCGGCGTCCCTTCGGCGCGGAGCCGCAGCTTAGCCACGGTTGTACTCGCGGCACTGACGTTATCGTGACCACAGCAGACAGATTCCAGGGCGTACACGCTGCGTGCATTTCAGCTCAGTACCGGGGAAAATCACCCGCGAAACACTATGCGGACGTGAGCGGCAGCGACACGGCACATCACAGCGGCAGCTCACGTGGACGGCGAGCACCACCAGTCGAGTCGACACGGCACATCACAGCGGCAGCTCACGTGGACGGCGAGCACCACCAGCCGAGTCGACACGGCACATCACAGCGGCAGCTCACGTGGACGGCGAGCACCACCAGCCGAGTCGACACGGCACATCACAGCGGCAGCTCACGTGGACGGCGATCACCACCAGCCGAGTCGACACGGCACATCACGGCGGCAGCTGACGTGGACGGCGAGCACCACCAGCCGAGTCGACACAGCACATCACAGCGGCAGCTCACGTGGACGGCGAGCACCACCAGCCGAGTCGACACGGCACATCACAGCGGCAGCTCACGTGGACGGCGAGCACCACCAGCCGAGTCGACACGGCACATCACAGCGGCAGCTCACGTGGACGGCGAGCACCACCAGCCGAGTCGACACGGCACATCACAGCGGCAGCTCACGTGGACGGCGAGCACCACCAGCCGAGTCGGCACAGCACATCACAGCGGCAGCTCACGTGGACGGCGAGCACCACCAGCCGAGTCGACACGGCACATCACAGCGGCAGCTCACGTGGACGGCGAGCACCACCAGCCGAGTCGACACGGCACATCACAGCGGCAGCTCACGTGGACGGCGAGCACCACCAGCCGAGTCGACACGGCACATCACAGCGGCAGCTCACGTGGACGGCGAGCACCACCAGCCGAGTCGACACGGCACATCACAGCGGCAGCTCACGTGGACGGCGAGCACCACCAGCCGAGTCGACACGGCACATCACAGCGGCAGCTCACGTGGACGGCGAGCACCACCAGCCGAGTCGACACGGCACATCACAGCGGCAGCTCACGTGGACGGCGAGCACCACCAGCCGAGTCGACACGGCACATCACAGCGGCAGCTCACGTGGACGGCGAGCACCACCAGCCGAGTCGACACGGCACATCACAGCGGAAGCTCACGTGGACGGCGAGCACCACGAGTCGAGTCGACACGGCACATCACAGCGGCAGCTCACGTGGACGGCGAGCACCACCAGCCGAGTCGACACGGCACATCACAGCGGCAGCTCACGTGGACGGCGAGCACCACCAGCCGAGTCGACACGGCACATCACAGCGGCAGCTCACGTGGACGGCGAGCACCACGAGTCGAGTCGACACGGCACATCACAGCGGCAGCTCACGTGGACGGCGAGCACCACCAGCCGAGTCGACACGGCACATCACAGCGGCAGCTCACGTGGACGGCGAGCACCACCAGCCGAGTCGACACGGCACATCACAGCGGCAGCTCACGTGGACGGCGAGCACCACGAGTCGAGTCGACACGGCACATCACAGCGGCAGCTCACGTGGACGGCGAGCACCACCAGCCGAGTCGACACGGCACATCACAGCGGCAGCTCACGTGGACGGCGAGCACCACCAGCCGAGTCGACACGGCACATCACAGCGGCAGCTCACGTGGACGGCGATCACCACCAGCCGAGTCGACACGGCACATCACAGCGGCAGCTCACGTGGACGGCGAGCACCACCAGTCGAGTCGACACAGCACGTGGACGGCGAGCACTACCAGCCGAGTCGACACGGCACATCATAGCGGCAGCTCACGTGGACGGCGAGCACCACCAGCCGAGTCGACACAGCACACGTGGACGGCGAGCACCACCAGTCGAGTCGACACAGCACACGTGGACGGCGAGCACCACCAGCCGAGTCGACACGGCACATCACAGCGGCAGCTCACGTGGACGGCGAGCACCACCAGCCGAGTCGACACGGCACATCACAGCGGCAGCTCACGTGGACGGCGATCACCACCAGCCGAGTCGACACGGCACATCACGGCGGCAGCTGACGTGGACGGCGAGCACCACCAGCCAAGTCGACACAGCACATCACAGCGGCAGCTCACGTGGACGACGAGCACCACCAGCCGAGTCGACACGGCACATCACAGCGGCAGCTCACGTGGACGGCGAGCACCACCAGCCGAGTCGACACGGCACATCACAGCGGCAGCTCACGTGGACGGCGAGCACCACCAGCCGAGTCGACACGGCACATCACAGCGGCAGCTCACGTGGACGGCGAGCACCACCAGCTAAGTCGACACGGCACATCACAGCGGCAGCTCACGTGGACGGCGATCACCACCAGCCGAGTCGACACGGCACATCACAGCGGCAGCTCACGTGGACGGCGAGCACCACCAGTCGAGTCGACACAGCACACGTGGACGGCGAGCACTACCAGCCGAGTCGACACGGCACATCATAGCGGCAGCTCACGTGGACGGCGAGCACCACCAGCCGAGTCGACACAGCACACGTGGACGGCGAGCACCACCAGTCGAGTCGACACAGCACACGTGGACGGCGAGCACCACCAGCCGAGTCGACACGGCACATCATAGCGGCAGCTCACGTGGACGGCGAGCACCACCAGCCGAGTCGACACAGCACACGTGGACGGCGAGCAGCACCAGTCAGTCGACACAGCACGTGGACGGCGAGCACCACCAGCCGAGTCGACACAGCACACGTGGACGGTGAGCACCACCAGCCGAGTCGACACGGCACATCATAGCGGCAGCTCACGTGGACGGCGAGCACTACCAGCCGAGTCGACACAGCACACGTGGACGGCGAGCAGCACCAGTCGAGTCGACACAGCACACGTGGACGGCGAGCACCACCAGCCGAGTCGACACGGCACATCATAGCGGCAGCTCACGTGGACGGCGAGCAGCACCAGCCGAGTCGACACGGCCGGACGGCGCCACCACCGTAGATATATCTCGAGTCATCTCCGCGGCTGACGAAAGCCACTTGCATCTTCTCAAACAAGCTGATCGGAGGAGCCCGTCAAACTCGTCGACAACTTTTCTGCCCCGTTATCAGCAAACCATCCCCGCCATCATCTCCGAGCCACTGCATCAGTGGGGACGGGCCGGGTCAGGGATCGGGGGGGGGTCGTGACAACGACCGCCGCCCAGCCGGCACGTGTCCGCGGACCGAAGTGGAGCTACTCTCAGCAGCAGGTCTGCTCGGAAATACTGGCCGAGCGACCGGCGGACCACACCAGGCCTGCCTGCACCGAAGCCCAGCGCGGGACCGACCAACGGTATCGTCAGCTCCTCCATGCATCGACACGAAATAATGGGACATTGATAATGTTTTCTTCACGATGAAAAAGCGCGGGGAATATTAATAATTAGACGAAATAATTATCATCCCATAGTAGAATGCCTGACGAATGAAATACCGACGACTGAGTGGGAATTTCATGCATAGATGCATTGAAGACAGTATTTCACCACGGAACATCGCCGGTTTCTTGCGACTCATTTGACTGCCAAGCTCAGTTAGCATCTGTTACCTTCATACCTATTAGTTACGGGAGGGTCGATAAATCCAGCCAGTATTGATGCCCGAAACGCATGCCTCTCGAGCCGGGCACGACAGAACAGCTAGCAATGCCACAAACCAAGAAAATGCTACCGAGATCATGAAGGAAATATGTCAGTTTCTTTTTATTATATTTCAGAAACACCAATGACACGGAGCTTTCGCACCAAATATCCATGCTCATCCCTAGAAAACACAACTTTGGAAAACCTTCCCTTAAGTTTGGCAAAGATAGACATATGATCATCCCAACGACGGTGGGATAAACACCCTTAAAATACGCCGGATTTTAAGCATGAACATACAACAGTCCGCGTAGGGTAGTGGAGAGCAAGTTATCCCGGGATATACAGCGCAACGACGAGCCTGAAAATAACTTTGATGAATGGCACATGCAACTTAGAATGGATACGAAAAAACAACGTCAAAGTAGTGCAAACATAGAGTTGGTGTAAATCATCGTATGTATGCAGGAAATCTGCTCGCCGCGTCCCCCCCACACACCGAAAACAAAAAATGCAGGAATTTGAACGTAAAACGTATGGAAACGTATGTGGGAACGTAAAAGAAGTCCGCATTCTTCATGTAACTTATCTACTCCGCATCCAGTGTATCGGGTAAGAAGCATATTTTCTGACGAATGATTTGGTTATTAAGCACTGAGCACCTACATGTGGCCATGGCTGGCTACACCCACCTACTACCTACACATGGCAACCATGGCTGGAAATAAACACCCTCCTAACTCCTTAGATTTCATAAACGGCTCCAAGTGACAACGACAATTGACGGGTTCATACTGCGGTTTCAGAATGCAACAATGTATGAGAACAGCCTACTTCTAGTAGCCATTGCGCTGGTTTCCCTAGAAAATGGTAGCGGTCTGCATTGAGGTAGGTATCACAATGGCATCGACTTGATGACATTATCGGTTCCTGGAGTATCAGGAGAGCGAATGGCGTTCCCTTCAGACCCGGACAGGCCATTTCAGAAGGCTAACTGCTCACACGGCAATGAACCAGCCATCTCCCCCGAGAAATGGAGCACGCCCGTTACAGCGCTAGATCCAATTGCATCTGGTATACGGCAGCCATCTCCGCCGAGAAATGGAAGGCGCGCGCACAGCCCTTCCCGGCTCCAACTGCATCTGGCATACGGCAACCATCTCCGCCGAGAAATGGAGGACGATCACACAGCCCTTCCCGGCTCGAATGGTATCGGGTGTACGACAGCCGACACCAGCCAGGTCAGACGCCGCCGCGCTACTCAAAGCGCAACGAAAAGCGATGGAGAAAAAGAACAACCCGTCGTCTGTACACCACGCCCGGCCAGATAGATAGTTCCACCAGTCCATACATCGGGAGAGCACCGCCGGAAAGCTGTTCCATGAATCAATGCAACGTAGCAGGAAAACACGAGATGTTGAGCGCTGCATGGGACCTCGGAGTTCGCCGTTGAATGTCCGGCCCACGGCGAATCAGTCCAGCCCATCTCTGTCACCATCGCAGGGGCAGGGTCAGTACAGCATCTCTGTCACCATCGCAGGGGCAGGGTCAGTACAGCGGTACATTCTGTTACCATCGCAGGGGCAGGATCAGTACAGCGGTACATTACGTCACCATCGCAGGGGCAGGATCAGTGCAGCGGTACATTCTGTCACCATCGCAGGGGCAGGATCAGTACAACGGTACACACTCCCATCCACATCAGGACAGAGCAGCACATTCTCTCTCCGCCACCGGAGCACAACCTGCATACTAAGTCCCCTCATCTCCGCCGGGATGGAGCCTGCATACTGTACAAATGAGCAGCAGTAAATCCTCTCACAACGCCATGGAAAAAGCCAGCTCGGTGGTACGCCCTCGCATCCGAATCGGTGCAGAGCTAGCACAGCAGCACATCCTCTCACCATCATCAGGACAGAGCCCGTGCATTGTACAATGTACAGCAGTATATCGTCTCACCACATCGGGGACAGAACCAGTGCAGCAGCGCATCCGCTCACTGTCACCGGGACAGAACCTGTATAGCAGTGCATCGTCTCACTGTCGCCAGGCACAGAGCCTGTACAGCAGTACATCGTCTCACTGTCGCCGAGACAGAGCCTGCACAGCAGTACATCGTCTCACTGTCGCCGGGACAGAGCATGTACAGCAGTACATCGTCTCACTGTCACCGGCACAGAGCCTGTACAGCAGTACATCGTCTCACTGTCACCGGCACAGAGCCCGTACAGCAGTATATCGTCTCACTGTCGCCGGGACAGAGCCCGTACAGCAGTACATCGTCTCACTGTCGCCGGGACAGAGCATGTACAGCAGTATATCGTCTCACTGTCGCCGGGACAGAGCCCGTGCGGCAGTATATCTGCTCACTGTCGCCGGGACAGAGCCTGTACAGCAGTACATCGTCTCACTGTCGCCGGGACAGAGCCCGTGCGGCAGTATATCGTCTCACTGTCGCCGGGACAGAGCCTGTACAGCAGTATATCGCCTCACTGTCGCCGGGACAGAGCTTAAATGCACTGTACAGAGCAGTACATCGTCTCACTGTCGCCGGGACAGAGCCTGTACAGTAGTACATCGTCTCACTGTCGCCGAGACAGAGCATGTACAGCAGTATATCGTCTCACTGTCGCCAGGACAGAGCATGTACAGCAGTATATCGTCTCACTGTCGCCGGGACAGAGCCTGTACAGCAGTATATCGTCTCACTGTCGCCGGGACAGAGCATGTACAGCAGTATATCGTCTCACTGTCGCCGGGAGAGCCCGTACAGCAGTACATCGTCTCACTGTCGCCGGGACAGAGCATGTACAGCAGAACATCCTCTCTGTGTCGCCGGGAGAGCCTGTACAGCAGTACATCCTCTCACTGCCATCAGTGCGTCCCCTCACCTGGCTAGGGCAAGAGGCGGCGACACAACATAAGCCAGGTCCCACTCTTCGAACACCAGTCCAACTAGGTGTGCACCCGGCGTGCAAGACATGTGGTACAAAAAAAACCGGAATAAATCAAACTATTGGTGATGAATGATCAGTGCGATAATGCCTTTTGAAATTCCTTAATACGGTCATTAGTGCTGATAATGAAATAACAATGCATCAAAATACCACAAGCACCACAACACAATGTTTGCACACAAGATTTTCACCTGCTTTGCCAGTTCTAAAATCGGAGGACTCCTTTCAACACAAATAAAAATCAGCTATGCTAGTCAATCTTGAATAGTGAACAGGACCTTCGCCTCAGCCTTGGCTAAAACAAAGCAGCTTTCTCCACGGTTGAATCCGAATGGCATGCAGGCTGCCTCGATAAAAGCTTCCTAGAAGACACAATACATGTTCCTCGAAAATATGAAATGAAGTATACAACAATTTAAATAACATGTGAAATAATAATGTTGAAAATCGCTAGTGGGGAGCCTAACTGGTCACATCATCATATTGCCATTGGTACTTCCAATACTCACCATCGTGCTGGTACAACATACAAAAATGTACATACAATGTACAAGATAAATGAACATTCATTGCATATGATTGGCAACAATCTATCTCTGGCTAAAGTCGTACTGCCTCTCCTTTTATAAGTACGTTATTTTGGCATTACACGGGACAAATCACACTTAATCGTATAGTCATTATCACGTCGCATGTTCCTACGACCTAGTCCCGCCAGACAAAATAATTGTAAGACGCATTTGCGACACAAGAGGCGGCGTATCGGTTCGCTGATTCGCAACACCAACTGCAAAAGACTTTATATGAGTTCTGCTTTGTTGTTACAATTATTTTGTTCGTTTCAGTGGAAAACACTTCATGTCATGTAAACTAAATCATATTGATTAAAATTATCTCGTTCAAATAACTTCTAATATTACATTATCGTGAAATTATTCACTTCAGGACCTGTGAGTTTCTAGTTCCCGAAAGATGGCAGTTCTACCCCGCATTAGCCAAACCCTGTCGGAACAGAAGTGAAGCCCATCCCCTGTACCCCCCCGGATCGAAACAGAGACTATGCATCAGTCCTCTCACCCCTGTCGGGACAGTGACTGTACAAGTGTCCTCACACTGTGGTCGGGACCGAGACTGTACATCAGTTCCCCCACCCTGATCGGAACGTAGACACAGAACAGTCCCCTCACCCTGGTCGATACACATATTAAGGACCATATCCTTACCATGGTCGTGATTAGAGTTGGCAAACACCACATATTTGGATCGAAGCCCAGGCTCAATTTCAGCCAGGTCAATACGTGATGGAGCTCGGCTGGTTACCCCCCCTGCCCAAAGGATGCGATGGGTTTCTGACCGCACCAGTCCGGCCCACCATTAATGGTGCCGCCAACCCGTCGATCACCGGCCCTTGGCCAGGCGACCTGCCCAGTCACACCCACTCTACGGGTGGAAGCAATTACAGAAAGTTACTCGATTCCGGCAGCCTGGGGATGGACAGAAAGTTGCTCGATTTCACACTCCGCAGGCAAAGGTTAATATTGTAATATAAAGCTAAATTAATTGCATTCATAAAAGAAGCTATTCTTAAAGTTCAATTGGTTAACTTTGAATGTGGCACATTTATAGCTTTGATATATGCTATCAGTGGCGCAGCCACGGTGGTCCGCCCCCTCCCCTTGGCAACAAAAATACACTAAACTAAAAAAGACATTTTGAGCTTTTCGCAACAAAAAAACAGGAATTTTCGGCGCACTTCACGCGCCCAAAGCGTTCTGTTTCGTGGCATTTCCCCCCCCCCCCTAAAAAAAATCCAGTTGCGCCACTACATGTTATGTTTTATTATCATTTTCTGTGGCTTCATTTTATTCAATGATTTACCGATATTCGACCAGCTTGCAAGCAGTGGAATACCAACAGCAATTAATATTTTGAGGCAGTTGTGGTGTGGCAACTGATCAGCAGGCAAAGTGGAATGTGACAACTATAATACTATAAGGTATCCATCCAATGATGTGTGATATAGTGTTGACTTTGCGACCTTTTTAATTTGCTTATAATTTAATCAACTGAGGGGCTCCCACAAACTAGTAAGTATGAGCAGATGGCATATGCTAGGAATGCTTTAAAATTATTAGGCCACCATTTTTTTAAAATGTTTTTAAGCTACAGTTTGTGTGCTACGCTGACGTAGGCAGGGAAGTACCTGAACTTGGCAAATGCCTCCAAAAATGTGGTGGGCTACGAATGTTTTAAGTTTTGGTTTCTATGCAGTGTAGGAAGGCGTGCATCTACGCTTGAGCAATGGCCTATAAATTCGTCGTTTGAATTGTACAAAATGCCCTGTTGCAGAACAGGGCCTTACAGAATGCCCTGTTGACATATATCATGTCCATTAGCGATACCTTTCTTTGGGTCAAGGCACTGCAATATTAGGACACAAAATTGTAACGCATGGGGATTGTTTCGTATTATTGAGATAATATATATATATATATATATATATTAGATATAATATTCGTATTTCGTATTATATATGTATAATTTGATGATCAAATTATACCAAGTATTGTCAAAAAGGTAGGTTGGTGTTGAACCAATTTCTGAACAGAATCTCGACAACCATTGTAGAAGACTGAACTTGGATTTGAATATCCAACTTTTACACAAACCATGTAAATGCCAAGTATAATTGAAGTTCAATGTGACATGATGATGATCATAATTAACATATTTAACGGCATGTTAATAATTTTGTCTTGTTCTGATATTCTGACAGCTGGCAAATGACCAGTCAAAAATCAGCCGGTCTTGAACGAGTTTGTTTTAACGAGCTTTCCGTATTTACACTTACCACCTCTAGTCGAAACAACCTGTATCTGCATCCTGCCCTCCCATGGTCGGGGCAGAAACTCGGCAACAGAAGCTCCGCGAGCCCCGCCGGATTGGGACGGGGCGGGTGCCACAACGCCGCCGACCGTCGACCAGACTAATAAAGCTGGATTTCGTTGTCGGAGCGGGCGCGGGCGCGGCTCGCGGCCGTTACGACCCCGCTGGGAACGTGCGGGGCCGGCCCGCACCGGTCCGACTGCAGCCATCAACATACGCCGAGCTAACCGGCGTCCACGGACGTCGAGCCAACTGGCGTCCAGAGACGCTGGACGAACCGGCGTCCGCGGACGCCGAGCCAACTGCCGTCCACGGACGTCGAGCTAACTGGCGTCCAGAGACGCCGGACGAACCGGCGTCCGCGGACGCTGAGCTAACTACCGTCCACAGACGTCGAGCTAACTACTGTCCGCAGACGCCTAGCTTACTACTGTCCGCAGACGCCGAGCTAACTACTGTACGCAGACGCCGAGCTAACTACTGTCCGCAGACGCCGATCTAACTACTGTCCGCAGATGCCGAGCTAACTACTGTCCGCAGACGCTGAGCTAACAACCTCCTCGTACTATAAATGTTTCCAGCCTCGGCTATAAATGAGCGGCATCAGGTCTGATAAAATGTGTGGCGAACAATCATCCCATCGCGCGGTAAATATCGCTCGGTGATATTCGTGAGTAGGACGATCGCCTCGGCACCCCGACAACATCTGCATCCTGCAACATGGTGTCTTGTTGTCCGTGATTGTGTTTTGCTACCCACATGGTCTACGAGTCTGAGGTGTTAGTCATTGAGATCGTACGGCGCATCAACTGCATCGACTATGTCACGAGCAGAACTGTCCCACTTCTTGCTCAAACGGAGATATCCCGATCTGAACTGTATTTCCTTGTCTGATAGCATGTGAGTTGGCGGTGCATAACTCCGGCAGCTAACCCGCCCTAGAGCCAACATTTATCAACAATAAACAATGGAAGCCAGACGTCACTACTCGAGGCACAGTCGAACTACCTTGAGCCCTTCGTATGGTTTGCTCAAAGCCAACCAATCAGCGACTGCCCAAGTACAAAGCCCAGGCTTACAATGGAGCAAACAGATAGTACTGAATTCGTTCCGACCGCCCACGCCGCCAAAGCTCCGGGGGTTCTTCGACGAGCGAGTTATTGGAAGGCATCTCAGAGGAGGCTACTGCAATATATCAATAAATGCGGTGCCTGTGTTTGTTTTTGTTTACTGGAATTGGTTATCGACACAGCTCATCCTGACCTACTTAAAGGAAAACAAACAGGGAACCCTTTATCTCGAGTTCACAGGGTCTGTATATGATTTTCTTATCGACCGTCATGTACTAATCGACGTTTTCCAAGAAAAGTATACACATGCCACAAAACTGATATTCGTGCGGATCATTAATCATGGCTTCCCTGCTAGTTAACTGATAAACAAGGACTCCACAAAAATGAGAGTTTATAATTGTTTGGTGATGTATTGGCACCACATACGCACAAGCGGATGTGTTGCCTGGATTCAGGGAGAGACAATACACCTTGATAAGGTACTGAATAGTTTATGGTCGCTAGGGATTGAAGAAAAACACCACTGCACTCCATGAAATAGAGGAAATCGCAATAGCTTTCAGCGAGGTTAATGCATTTTTAAGGAAAGGAAGGCACAGGTGAATCTGGACTGTGGGTTGCAACAGCAAACAATGGCGGTAGGGAGGGCATGTGGAGGCTAAAACGCATTACTGATTGATTTTCTGCAGCATAATTTAATTTCCCATGACTCAACACACCTGGTTGCAGCTTTCCCAAGCAGCGAAACGATCACTGATGATGAGGAGCAGGCGACACCGTCTACGATCCAGCGACGCCGATCGCTTGACACCTGCTGATGAAGCCGGCATGCACTGGACCAAGGCCCACACCCACATTCCGAGGCGACCGACCGCTTGGTTCACATGAGGTCATACGGACCTGCACGCCCTTCCGGGATATTGTGGTTGACGAGATGTGCTGTTCCATCCCCCCCCCCTCCCCAACACTGAAATTGGCACCACACAACGGGGGTCTCAAACTCCATAAGTTCGTCATCCCGGGGGCGGCCGAGGGAGCGCGGGACACTGATAAAAAGGAGCGGACGGATGAACTATGAGACTTTTCTACCTTCTCGTGATAGGGTGTGGATGCTATTCTCAGGACGGACGCGAACTTGGTCGTTGGTGAGACAAAGAACAACAGTAGGGAGATGGGTAAATAATGAATGGAGCTCCAAGGATCTGATCTCCGATGACACGGAGCGAACGGATATGCCTTGGGAGACAGCCTGCCTGCTGGTGGGCAAGTGGGCTGGGGAAATATTGATGGATTGATGAATACAGGACGAAACGAGAGGAACCGGTTAAGAGATGGATAGAGACTACAAAGAACCCCCAGAAACATATTTTCACCTATAAACCATATTTCCTCGAAGGAGCGTGCTCAATCCGAGGAAGCGTTGATCTCAAACCACTGACCAGCCGAGGAACAATGGCTGCCAGTGGCTGCCAACGGCTGCCGCTGTCAGGTCTTTGTCCTTGTCTAAATATTTATCACTATAATAATTATTCGTGATATGCGTGTTATATTCAGGTGTTCTTGTTGAGCAGTGATTGCGCACCGAACAACATCAATTAGGAGCTAAAACAAGGCTAGCATGGGTTAAGACGCTATTATCCGATAGATTAAACATGTTTCTACATGCTACACCTCTATCATATCTTCGCATGTAAATATGGGGGTGCAAGACGCAAAGAAGGAAAACTTGAGGCACAACGACGTCATCCTACCAAATGGACTTTGCTCAGGGTCGTATTGATCATTCGATGGGCGGCATCGCCCACAAATCTTCACTGAAATGTACAACCAGCCAGGCGGCCTGCACCAAGGGATACACATTATTTGCGAAATATGCTGGAATACACCACTTCCTGAACACTGAATCGACGCGCGCCTGGTCACCACAGACTACAGAGGAGCGGAGCAAGCGGGCACTGGTGACCGAAACTCATCAAAAGTCACCGACGAATGTTGCCAAAGCCCATCGAGGACAGATATACACATACATAGAGCAGATTACCAATTATTGACCAGAGGCTGGCTGACCCGTCTCAATGGTCCGCCAGCCTAGTTTGTCTGCCACAACTGACATCCAGAGAGAGTAGCGTGGGAGTCAACAAGCTGGTGTCAGCGCTTGTCGGCGGGTCTGCAGCGAACAGTTCTCAACCGTTCGGTCCGCGTCAGACTGACTGGTATATGGAAAATGGTGCGGCGACTCGAGATCAAAGGAGCCCGGGGCCGGCCAGTACGCGGTGTCGACAGTTTTGCCCCTCGGCTGACGACGCGGCCAGAGCTGCTGACTTGGCGCTGATAATGCTATTCGCAAATGTTGCTCCCACAAAAACGGCCCGGCCACACACGCCGTCACCGACTGTGGCGCCGAGTTCCCATCGGCAGCCCATGGAGAGCAACAGCGGACAGCGGCGTTTGCGACAGACCAGCCTTTCGTGCGGCCCCGCTGGGGCGACAAATTGGCATCACTAACGCGACCGTGGTCGTATCGCCGTCGGCGTTATGGACCACGACTGGGGCATTAATCGTCGGGCTGCGCCGGCGGCGCTGCCGCCGTGACATTCGAAGACCAAAGGTCCATATTAATGGGACGTGCGCGGAATGTGGGCGGCGGCGGGGCCGACCAACATCGCCGGGGGCGTGCGGAAGTCCGATAACCGAGCCACCGACCTCACATGTCACGACCGACCTGAGATCCACACAGCACCGCCCACCCACTGTCGTCGATAGTGAGTATAGGTTGAAGCATCACAGTGGTGTCATTAGCAGCCCTAGACACAGAACACCAAATGTTCTGCTGTATGCTAGCTGGTTTATTATTATTATTATTGTGGTTTAGGGGCGTATCGACTGCACAGGTCATATAGCGCCCATAACTCAGTTATTTATACACAAAAGCGCGTGAACGCCATTTCGGACGAGTTATAAGACCATGTCGAATCTGTTCATGATAAAACTGGTACTAACCATCATTTGGATCAGTATGCTAATGGCCGGTGTAAATCACGGAAAATCTAATTTCCAAGAGGAATTTGAAAAGTTGTCCCGAGTGAACAGCGTCAGACTCGTCCCCTAATACTTCCCGAAGCGAGACAGGGGAACGTCCAAAGTGACGTCTCCGTTCGTGGGCAAGCCGGGGACATGAAACTAAAATGTGTCGCACAGACAATGGTGCCGTGCATTTCTGGCACAGCGGCGTCTCGCCGCCACCCAGAAGATATCGGTGTGTTGCATAGGTATGTCCCACGCGCAGGCGACACAGAGAAACCTCGTGACGTCTGTTTCGCTGAGAGGATGAAGCCCAGTGACCAATACAGGGCTTTACAGTTTTCAACTTGTTGTTTGCTAGGGAGTCCCAGCTTGCCTGCCACTTACTGAGAATAAATCCCTTCACATCCGAGTAAAAGTCCCTCGCAGGGAGGGGCAGGGAACGTGTACACGGGGCCCGTGCACCTAGTTTCGCCGCAGCATCCGCGGCCTCGTTCCCACGGATTCCCACATGTATGCTAGCTGGTCCACAGCTGCTTCAGACTAGATGCAAACTAGCTCCTCCGTGGTCTCTTAATGTTGGTTTAATCAAAATTTTAGTTTGTACTGTACAAGCTTTAGCCCTCGACCCAGTTCGAATCACGTTCCCAAACACTCCATGAGAGCATGGAACCACTTTGTCAGTGGCCTACTATCTTGCAGGGGACTCGATCACCTTCCCGTAGCAATTCGACGTGACTGGTGGCGGTGGAATTGATCGCCGTGGCCATGTGCTTTTGCCGAATGCATTAACTAAGAGCAAGAGCGAAGCCCGAGTGAGTCTCCTTCGTGTATCAATAAAACAAGCTCACATGAGCAACCGACTCTACCATCACACTTGATTAATTTTAAAATATGTTTGCTAAAGCGTTCCAGTACACATCTTCTTCACTCAAAAATAAAACTAACTAACCAAGTTTGTATTTTCCCCCACTTCATCACATTTCATCTGAATTACTCACATTCTTCCTTCAAAGAATGGGTTTTGCTGCGACAATTCCGGCACCTGATCACTTGACGTCTTTCTTCGTTGTATTAAACAAGCATTGATTGTGAAAAATTCCTAACAAAAGAAAATGGTAATAAAGAAGTGTCAAAATCGCTGGCGTAACACCGAAATCACCCCAAAAGGGTATCATACTTGGGCAAAGTGATGTAGCCCCTCTCTGGAACTGTCCATGACGGAGATATGCCTCAGTTACTCCGGGGAACTGCTAACCGTTGAGACAATTCTCCCCCGGACAACGCGCGGCATCTTGGGGGTTCTCCCCCCCCCCCGCCTAAGGTATTTCGGGGCAGGGAAAAAATGGCGCGCGGCAGCGCGACGAAATTTGGCACACCTTTTCCCACAACAATTTGAGGTGAGAAAAATTTGACTTCAGGTCATCCACGGTCACCGAGCAAGATCAAGTGAGGTCACCTCCAGACATGTCAACAAGTCGTCACATTCCAACGAGTAGATATTTGAATGAAACGTTGAGTCTAGTTTTCTTTACGGACGCAACAAAACGCACCAGAGAAATGTGTGAATTTGTGCGCTTTTCAAGGCTTATATGTTTTGCATATTTGCCCATTAGGGTTAAAACAGAAGATTCTGGCTACGGAAAGCACTTTTTATTAGGCTGAGTTTCCTAAAAACAACGTTTCTCGGTGCGCTCTACCCATTAGAAAAATAAAAGTTAAAAATATAAAATTGTACCTATATATTTTTTTTTGTGTGGGCAAACATTTTGGGACCATGGTCGATTTCACCTTCCCGATTCAAAATCGGTTTTTTTTATGTTCCCCAAATGAACCACCCAGAGCCAAACATATGACGTCAGTTGTGACCCACATAAACCTCCCTAGTGACGTCACTGTTTTAGTGGAGAACATTCTGTGGGTCGTTTCGAACTTTACTCGTCGAGCGCTTTCAGATGACGCCTGTTTCGTTTTCGTACGACGTTTAGTTTGGAGACTAGAGAGGGCATATAGTGCCCCCCCCCCCCAAGACGGGGGAGAAGTGAGGATCTGACCGGAAAGACATAGCACAGGGTTAACATAGCTCCGGTGTATAGCGATAGGAAAAGGAACACTGGATGCATGTGCTAACCTACTATCGCCTCTTTGGCAGTCAGCACACGTCCACAACCGCTCGGCACCTCCGCGGAACAGCCGAACTAGGCCACCATCACAATGGCCATGCCATGCAGCCTTCTGTCGCCGCTCCGCGCATGCCTCCAGCGCCTGAGTATTTGGCCACGACCGCTGAAAATCGCCTGAGGGTCTCTCGTTCATCCCGTGCAACACACTTGCAGGTACATTCATGCTACGGGTTGAAAGATTCACTGCCTGTGGCAACGTCATCATACATCGGCAAATTGGATTGATGGAGCGCCGAACATAAACGACGTCAACAGCTGAATGTGAAGTTAAAGAAGTTCAAGTTCGTCTCAAATTGCGTGCATGTGATGCAGCATGAAGTCGCTTAGCTGGCTCCCGTTTCCCGGCTAGCATGGCTGGAGATCCGGGTTAGGTCTAAGGGGGAGGGGTGACCCCCTGAATTTGAGAATGGGCAATCGTGGGGATCAGGAGGACTCACTTCAGTACAAGTGGTTCATGCTGTGACAGAACCCATGAGCTCGTTTTAAAGACTCGGAGATGCGTGGGGTTGCTTACATCGCCTATTTATTTCATGTTATAATCATAGTGGAGTGGTGTAGGCAAGTCCGCTTATGGTATTCACATTTTATTTGATGTGCATGCGGTTTATTTCATTTTTAATCAAGCTCAGCGACTTTTTCTCATTTCGGCAGCATTTCACAGCAAGGCACTCGGTGAGTTAAGCATGACGTCATAAATCATACTTGCATTTCACACCATCAAAGTGGCATGTGATGTCGTCAGATGCATGAGGTCCGCTGGGGTCTCTGGGTATAAAATGATTTCTCTACAGCAATAGCCAGCAATAGCAATAGCCATTGGTATGGCAGGAACGCCAACCCGCAAGGGTCAAAGTATGGAACCCACGTAATAACTTGCCATTTTATGGCCGCGGGAACGTTGTTTTCCTCTACGACGGAGAGGTGATGGGATCGGCTGCTTGTGTCTAGACTACACAGGAGCATGGCAACATGGGAAGAGTAGAGGCTGAGCTTTCGAGCAGCTGAACTGAAGATTTTGCTCGTCGAGCAGCTGAACTGAAGATTTTGCTCCTCACATATCCAATCTGGCTTTAAAATCGTTCCTGCTCACCTGGGGTTGAACGCCACATGGAAACTCAAGGTGGCGATGCCATGATGCAATCATATTTTACAATATAATAATACGAATAGCTGGTAGCGAATTCCGTGTGCAGGAGCAGATACAGGGAAGGGCATTGGGGACATGTGTCCCCCATGGAAAGGTAGTGCCCCTCTGGCTGGGAAAAGATGTCACTCTGGGATGCTTGAGTGCAACACCCCAGATCAATGATAACAGATCAATGATAAATTATTCGTGAAATAGGGTGGAATATACCACCCACTGAGCAACTAAGGAGATATCCTTCCCAAATAAGTATCGACAATTTGCCTTTTGATGTGTGCCTATGAAGTATCCACGTCTCATTTCTAAAGCTGTCTTGTGTGTAAGTAGCATGCTTATGCTCACCATTACATATCGTGATACATAAACATCTCGTACCTATCGCTATTTCAGCGAAAGAGATTACCTATAATGTGGTCTACCGTTCAATATAATTTGCTGATAGCATGGCATCCTTATCGGTGCCATTAACATAAACATTTCGATATCAGGCGTCTCCCAAAAATAAACGAAAACGATGCACATATAAGCACACTACGTGCTCAAAATTGAGTTTGAATGACTTAAACAACGATATTCTAAACGATATCGCTTCCATATCGAAGTTAGACATCTCACTGGACTCGTTTCTACATCTAACACCCAACGAAAAACCATTATCTTAACGCTGCAAAAGATTATTCAGCAAACGGCGTCCCTCTCAAAGGAAGAGGTCTCGACAGTATGCTCGAGTGCACCCCTCCCTTCAACGAATTTGTCAGCAAAAGGTACTCCTCCGGGGTCTTACGCAGCGTTGTCCCTCCGAGGAAATCGCGCCGTCCCAAACGGGTGCTCCTACCCCATCAAAATTGCTGGATCTGCCCCTGCTGGTGCGCACGTGTCGGTGGCACTGCGGTACCTAGTACCTCTGATTATCATTGTGAAAAGCTTCGTATCATTATAAATAAGCTCGGCAGCTTCCTGTTGAGCATGTCCAAAGAGCTGCACCATGTGCAGACGGTTCGTATTCGGGCGACCCATAGATCCATACTGGTACCCGTGTGGGGCTCCGTCATGGGTCCATGCGTAATTACGACGATTAAGGCAAAACAAAGTCCAATACTTGAAGCATCAGCTTTTTACATTTCGTTGACACAGAACTCCAAGACTGGTTGAAGTAAAGCACCTACGAACAGGAGCAAGCACGTCAAAATAAACACCTTAATTGGGCCGCACGCTTCGTGGCGCCGACTGCTTCACGCGGTATTGTTCGGTGTCGGCCTGCAGCAGCAGCCAAGCCGCATGCCACCGCCATGCGTGTACCATCTGAAGCTCCCTCGACCTGCCGCAGCAGCCACGTGACGTGCCGCAGCCACGTGGGTACCGTCTGATGCTCACCACACCCGTCCAGTGGCCACCTACAGCACGCGTCACCAGAGGCTCAGCCGAGAGCCGAGAGCCCAAATAACGACACGGCGTCTGAATCTGACTTACCGCCATGGAGGCAGTCAGACTGGGTTCGGTTGGGCCCACCGTTCACCAACTGAGTGATGGCACAATCTGAGGAGAGTGCGATTTTCTCGCAATTTAATCACACACCACTGGGAAATAATGTTCTACACCAAGTCTTGCATCGCGGAGTGTCTAAATTAGAGAAGGTTTTAACTGAGATGAATACTAATTTTGTTTCCACCGAACCGGCCATAATGAAGTTTCTGGTTCCTTCAGCAGATCCCCCCCCGGATTTCAGAGGGATTTCAAGGCCTGCTTGCTAGGTAAGTTGTGTGAGTCAGTGGCGCATGGGCACACCGCAGGCGTTAGAAGTCGAGCTCTGCCTGCGACGTGAAGACAGCCATTGGAAACGCCCAGACTGGCACCCGGGACGCCACGACCGTCCTTCAAGCAGGCACGATCGGCAGGTAGGCGGCAAGCTTGGCCTCAGAGATTCCCAAATTGGCCGCTGGGATGCCAAAGCTGGCCTCTGAGACGCCATGACGGACTGAGCGGAGGGGCGCCACGACCGACCTCCAAGACGGTGTCGGCAAGACATGACGGTGGCGTGTCAAACGAGGCCGCTATGATGCATCCTGAACGCCGCATTCCGGTGGTGGGCGCTGCTGGCAGGGCTGACGGTCGGACGTCCGTCAGCGCTGCGCCAGCCGTCCCAGCCAGTCTCAGCCGGCTGTGGCCCACTGACCTTACACGCGCCAGACCGTGCGCCACCCAACGGCACTTGAAGTATCGAACGGCGGCCGTCGTCGGGGACCCCTGTCAGCAGCTCCCAATCGTGCCGCTTTATCCAGCAGCTTGGCCAAATGTCAGCCGCTTGCTGTCTTCTGTTAGTTAGTTAGTTAGTTAGCTGGGCTTGAGGGCGCTTCGACCAGACTTAATCGCTCGCGCCCATAACTTGTATTCTAGTGCTTCACCGCTCGTGAGAACTACTACGTGAGTGTGTACGTGGTTTGAAATTCAATCGCTCATACGCAACGAAACAAGTTTCAAGAATGTATAAGCTTTGAATTGTTCCACAGAATGTCTTCATATGTCAAACGGTCCACGCTTCTTCTATACCACAATCGGCGCTCTGGTGCGGTGCTGGCACGTGATTAGTAGGCGGCGTACAGTCAGTTTTCAAACAGCGGGGGCACCGCGGTCTCTCCTCCCCACACAGGAGATAGCGATGGATAGGATTCTAGGATAAATGTACGTAAGGACAAATGTACGTATGGCAAATGTACGTAAGGCAAATGTACGTAAGCAAATGTACGTAAGCAAATGTACGTAAACAAATGTACGTAAGCGCAGATGCACGTATGGCAATTATACGTAAGCGCAGATGTACGTATGGCTAATGTACGTAAGAGCAAATGTACGTATTGCAAATGTACGTATGCGCAAATGTACGTGTACGTGTGCGCAAATGTACGTAAGCGCAAATGTACGTATGCGCAAAAGTGCTTACGCGAAAATGTACGTAAGCGCAAAAGTACGTATGCGCAAAAGTGCGTATGCGCAAATGTACGCAAGCGCTAAAGTGCGTATGCGTAAATGTACGTAAGCGCAAAAGTACGTATGATTAAATGTACGTAAGCGCAAATGTACGTATGCGCAAATGTACGTATACGCAAATGTATGTATGCACAAATGTACGTAAGCACAAATGTACGCAAGTGTAAATGTAGGTATACGCAAGTGTACGTAAGCGCAAATGTACGTAAGTGCAAATGTACGTAAGCGCAAAAGTATGTAAGCGCAAAAGTACGTAAGCGCAAATGTACCTAAGCGCAAAAGTACGTAAACGTAAAAGAATGAAAGAGCAAATGTACGTATGAGCCAATGTACGTACATTTATGCATACGTGTCTTTGCGTTTAAGCACATTTGGTTGGGTGCATATGCCATACGTACATTTGCTCTTACGTACATTTGCCAAACGTACATTTGCAATTAAATATATTTGGCATACGTACATCTGCACTTACGTACAATTGTCATACGTACATTTGCGCATACGTACTTTTGCGCATACGTACATTTGCGCTTACTTACATTTGCGCATACGTACTTTTGCGCATACGTACATTTGCCATACGTACATTTGCGCTTACGTACATTAGCCATACGTACATCTGCGCTTACGTACTATTGCCATACGTACATCTGCACTTACGTACATTTGCTTACGTACATTTGCGTACGTACATCTACCATACGTACATTTGCTTTACGTACATTTGTCCGGTTACCGATGGATAGCGTAGGTGTGTCCGATGCGCATGCTGCAAAGTGTGACCTCCTCTGACCTTTACCTACGCAGGTACGACGCCCAAGGTCCTAGATGTGGTTTGATAGCATGTAGCTTATTGTTGATTTCTCTATCACATGCCCTTTGTCACCTAGCAAGTATGAAATGTGTAATCTTAGAGAAGTGGTTTATTGCAGGAAGTGGGCATATGCGTTGGTGGAGATTCTGTGCTGCCCACTTCGCCGCAAAGTCAGTGCGCTCGTTGCCCCACACCCCGATGTAGCTTGGGATCAAGCACAAGCGGACGGTTTTTCCAACTCGTTTCAGCATAATAATTTACATGAGAATATTAAGTAGTAGCGGATCTCAGGGATGGAATGCAGTCAGTGCCAAAAGGCTACTAAGGGAATCAGATAAAATCACATATAGAGCGTATTGAGAAATGTACATAAATGTCAGTGCCTTCACGATCGCAATTAGCTCAGAGTTATAAACCGAGACATACACAGGCAAGCTAAACGAGCGTGCAGTAGTACCGCACACAAAGGCACATCCTGCTCCTGTGGTGCTCTTGGAACCATTAGTAAAAACTTTTTTTTTGTCCTCGGAAGGAATGCAGATGTCTAATCGTTCTCGACTGGCACAAGCTCCACGGGATGTTCCCTTTGTGCATGGCTGACAAAAATACGTCCAATGGAGATGAAACGAGGTTCCAGGGTGGTATCGGTAGTGTGTGTACTCGTATCACTCCGCGCGCTCTTGTTCTACTATTTTGTAACAGGGTCTTTATCCGCGTACAGAATGGTAATGTCCTTTGACTCCGCTCATTGGAGAACTGTCAAAATGCGGCGAGGGAAAACTGTTTCGTAAGTGGGTGCGTGGGAAACTGCCGCAGCCTACACGCATATCGCAAGCCTAACATTTCACGCCTCAGTGCCAGCGGCGCTTCATTCGCCTCTCTCGTCAGGTTTGCAGCCGGTGAGGTTCTGAAAGCGCCAGTAATAATACGCAGCGCTAAATGGTGCACTGTATCAAAAGTGCGCAAGAGTGGCCAGACCAGGGGAAGCTGGCCTGGCTCGTGACAGGGGAGGGATTGTTGTTAGCAGGGTTGGATGAAGGACATACAAAGGGGCGCTGGTATGGGATGGATACTGGAATGGAAAGAGAGGGATGGACGGTGGCGACTGCGAGAGCCCCGGGAACACCTGTGTTCCCACACCCCTTATCGGGGCGGCTGTGGTAACCCAAGTGAGCGTCATTTCCCTAGCAAGCCGAGTTACGACGGCTGGGCTGTGCCTTCTGAGAGCTGGTGCATGAGTGTATGCACATGCCGTCCAACTGCAGATTGCTTTATGTGTGACACTCGACAAAACCAGTCACGAAAATTCGGGAGAAGAAACGGCACTGAACGGCATCTCCGAAGAGCCAAGAAATGTTCCGCAGTATTTAGGAGCAGATGTGATGGGTATTTTCGTGAGTTCATTACCAGAGATACAAGGTTATAATGCATCTCGTTAGAAAAGTTATCAGAATACATCCGAACCAGAACTGGAGCTGCATGAATTCTCCCAGTGTCGACGAGCGGTGAGCTTCAGAACAGCACACTGGACAGATACGGGCAAGGTTCAAATCGCTCTGCCATTTTAGTCCGAAAAAAATGTCTGGAGAAGCAAATAAATCTCAGAACACTGAACACAAGCTTAGCGGATCGCTGACAATTTCAGCTTCACGGTGAAGACTTGTGCGCGCTAATGTACGGTTGTTCAAGAAGCTCCTGAGAATATTTGATAGCTACGTTTTTACATCAGCAACTGCGACGAAAAGTTGGCAAAAGACGCTTAGAAGTTCACAAGAACTTGTAGTGCTTGATGAAAGGGTCCGCCGAACATGAAAGGATTCAATCTGGCGAAGGTAAGGAGGGTAAAAGCAATGCTGTTGAAAGGCCACCTTTTGGTTCGACCTAAGCAGTTCGTTACTTCCTACGATCCTTCCATCCACCGCCAGACGGCCAGTAGATCATCCTTTGAACATGCATAAGTTATATAATGTATATAATAGTACATAATGAACGTTGTACAAAAATAGGTGTCATCGTAAATAAAAGCCTTGATACAACATGCAAGAAGCTGGAGCAGCTTCTGACAGGGCAGAGCAATGTGCCATTGTAAACAAAGGACTATATATGTAAAACCATCGGCTAGATCATCCTTTGACCAGGCATAAGTGGCATTGTAATCTAAAAACTAGATATATAACGCAAAAAGGCAGGATTTGCTGGGATAGATGTAAAACAAAAGGTTAGATAAATTTTTAGCCGGGCATACGCGTCATTGTCAACAAGGTTATACACCTATATGTAAGGCGGTCAGCTAGAGCAGCTTTCGACAGGCCATAAGCATCATTGTAAACAAATATGACACTAAATGAGAAGAGGAAAATACAAGAAAATAAACATAAAGTAAACGTTAAAAATACTATAAAATTATGCTTGAATTTTTGGAGAATGATCAGCTAACTCGCTTTTTAAAAAAAACGCTTAATATTGGACATAGGCTATTAATTTCAGGTTAGTTGTTTCGCCAACACAAAATCGAATGTTAAAGTACCTTGCAGTATATGGATACAGAGTCTGGTAACATTGTAAGATGAGGAATTCCAATGGAGAGAGTATCAGCCTCCAAATGGAAGAGAGGAGAGGAAAAGTAATACAATGTCTCACGGGATGCTTCCCATGCGGCGTTCAAGTATATGCTGGGCACTTCACACTTTTTGGCCCTATCTTATCTGGGCAGTGGGCAACGAAACAAGTATTTTATTTTGCTACTGATCATTGCCGAGCTTACCGGCGAAATTAAGCTGAAACGTTTTTGTTTGGCCATTGTGCATAGGTCAGAAAATTAATCAACCGTCACGTCCAATTTGCAATCCAGGAATAAGGAATGTCCACCTCACACACTCAACTCGACGAAGAGGATGCTAGAGAGCATAGATTAGCTGTAAGTCGGACAACGTTGCATATCTGGGTTTTAGGGCGTTTCTACTGCAATACCCCCAGTTCACTAGCACAGCTGTTCTCGTCAGCCCACTGATCTCAGCAGGAGTTCGCTGTTCTACAAAAAAAAGTCCGACAAAGAAAAAGACGAAAACCGAAACTCGCAATGCGGAAACTGTTATGAGGAATTGCCCTTGGAATTTGTCAGGCAGTGCCTTAGGACCCTCACTGAATAGACAAGACACACTTTTCCCAAACGACATGCGTTCCGTTCCCGCTCAAAGTTGAAAGGCAAACATCCCACTTCCATCCTGATTAGTTCTGTCTGTCGCCAGTGCGGCAGGGAGGAGAAATCAGTGCAGAAAGACGCCATTGAAAGTCAACATCCGTCGTCCAATTCCAGACGACCTTTCTCGTCTGGGGCGCACGGTCTGCGAAGGTCGCGGCGTCACTGGACCGCAGCCAGCTCGCCAGATATAAGTTTGGGCGCGGGCCGGTCGGGTCGCGGTGACCGCGATCACCACGGTCGACAGCGCACGCTCTTTGATCACCGATGCCCCTCCCCACACCCATTCGTCTCCGGTTGGCGCAGTCCAGCCGGCGATTGTGCCGACCAGGGCACCTCGCACCGGATATGACAGCCGCAGTGGGTTCGTGGACCAATTGAAACAAACGGTATCGATTATGAACAACGGTTTACTTTTGTCATGCCAGCCGTTGAAACTGTTTGTCATTGCTGCAGACTGACTTGCCGGCCTACACGATGTAAATTCGACCATCGGAAAGCCGATAAAACCTAAAGCCTGGGACTCATCATGTTTCTCATCTTCGAGTCTTGAACATCCTCCATTCCTAACTTGGAAGTGATCCTGATTACTGAAAGTGATATTGATTGATGGAGATCCTTGTGTTCTCCGGCGACGCGTGTACCTGTTTTTTTGTGAGCCTTCTTAATAATTTGAAAGCAACATAACAGAGTATGATGAGGCTCAGCACAAAGATAGATACCGCACCGTGCCAGATAAACTACCTATTATGGCATCGCGTTTTCATATCAGTCGTGCTTCCTTCTACTTGTGAATTGTTTTCATAGTAACAGCGCTTATGCGAGCGTTACCCTGAGGATGAGGAGTGATTGACAGTCTAGCATGTGGTGTTTATATATTACAGCAACTATATCACTGATCTATTATAATAAATACTGCCACATGTATCACGTATTTATGTTCACAGGTATGATGATCCCTATCCAACGTGACTGTCCAAGTGCGCACGCAAAATAAAACTAAAAATATTCCCGCTTGTGGGGAACTTCGATAAAAGCTTCGATTAAAAGTTTCCCGCTGGTGGGAAGCTTCGATAAAAGCTTCGATTAAAAGCTTCCCATTGCGGGGGAAGTTTACAAGTTTAGGTTGTGTATGGCTGATTTTACATTAGTCACATTCGATTGCTTTGTAAGTAGTTAGGGTTACCGATGGGCGAAACTGCAGGTCGAACAGACCATCGTGACTTTCCTGAAGCCTACGGCTTATTTCATCGTTTCCTTCAGGGCATCACACGAGCCTCCACCTGGCGGGCGACACACGAGACCCAAACCTGGCCGGCACCAAATGCCACTCTCATCTGACCTGTGGTGGTGGATTTGTGCTTTAGGGCGCGTCGACTGCGTTGGTCATTTTAAGCCCATCTCATCTGACCGGCATCACATGAGCCTCCACCTGACGGGCGCCACACGAGACCCTAACCTGGCCGGCGCCAAATGCCATTCTCATCTGACCGGTATCACACGAGCCTCGACCTGACGGGCAGCATACAACAACACAAATATGACTTATCTCGCTTGAATTTGACTAAAGCAATTGTTTTGCTTGCACTAATCTTCAGCTTACGGACTGAACACTTTATTGATGACTGGCCGTCATCTCTAAACGTTGTCATCTATAATGCTATACTGATTTATGGCCAACGTAAACAGCATACAAAATGTAATTGGAGTCTTAGTTCTTGTACTCCAATCTTAAGAAACAATGGTTATGCAATACCAGTCTAGCAGCCCGTTTTTCAACAGAAATTCCTAATTAATAAATTAGCATTAGTGCAAGCCATTGCATTCCATGTTATGGCAGTCTAACCGGTTTCAACCGGAGTGTGGCGGAAAATACCTTTAGCCGATAGTAAGGTCAACAATATATTTATATATAATAAATAATAATAATATATTATAAAATAACACAATTTAGTCAACAATTGGATCCCTACTACCTATCGACCCAGCCAACAAACTGGGAGGAGGTTTGTTGATAATCCTTTCCCATCCGTCCAGTTCCACGGTAAAAATGGAAAATGCCCATCTTCTGCTTCCTCCGTTTGAACTGTGTAGTGAATGCTAACAATACAAATTGGACTCATGGAAGCTCATTTATTTGCTGAAAACTTATAGCCTTCAGTTCGCAATCCCAGTAAACCAGTTGGGCTCAACAACCTCGGAATTCAAGAGACGGGACAGGAGCGGGACAGGAGCGGGACAGGAGCGAGATAGGAAGGAGACAAGACAGGAGCGACACAGAACGAGATAGGACAGAGATGAGCGCAAGAAAGAGCGGAACAGAAAAGACGGAAGCGGATTAGAGCGGAGACAATAACGAGACAGAGCGGGACAGGAAAACCTCATGATCGGGATATGGTAGAATGGGAGTAAGTCAGGAGATATAGTAGCGAGACGGGAAGGAGACAAGAAAAGACAGGGACCAGACAAAGCGGAACAGCGAGGATGCAGGAGCAAGAAAGGGTGTAGATATATGGATACATGACCGGGACAAGAGGGAAACACATGGATGTAGGGGCGGGATAAAAGGGATTCAAAGATACAGGAGCTAGGAAAGAGGGACGAAAGAAGGAGCGGGGAAAGAGAGAGAAGTAACGATACATGAGCGGGACAGGAGGGAGGCATAAGGATACATGGGCGGGACAGGAGGGAGATATCAGGATACATGAGCGAGACAGGAGGGAGACATAAGGATACATGGGTGCGACAGGAGGGAGGCATAAGGATGCATGGGTGGGACAGGAGGGAGGCATAAGGATACATGAGCGGGGCAGGAGGGAGACATAAGGATACATGGGTGTGACAGGAGGGAGACATAAGGATACACGAGCGAGACAGAGCGGTACAGGAGAGAAACGGGACAGAGACAGGGTGGGACAAGACCGGGTCGGACATACGACAAAGCATTGACTCGATGGGCACCATACCGAGGCCGCACCGCAGACGACGTTCGACTCCACTGTACCGACCATACGGACCGTAACTTTGGTTTAAAGGCGATTCAACTGTACTGATTATACAGACAGGAAATTCCCTCGGAAGCTCGGAAGGTCAGAAATTCCCTCAGAAGATCTCAGAATCTCGAGACTAATGATTTGCCGGTTGCGTTATTCCTAACAGCCGTACCGACCGTACCAACGGTACTCACGGTGCCGACCGTACCAACCGTAACTTTGGTTTAAAGGCGAATCGACTGTATTTATTATACCAACAGGAAATTCCTTCAGAAGCTTGAAAACACTATCTCAGAATCTCTAATCTGATGCTTTGCCGGTTGCGCTATTCCTAACGACCGTACCGACGTACCGACGTACCGACATACCGACCATACCGACGTACCGGCCGTACCGATCGTACCCACCGTACCGACCGTTCCGACGGTACCGACCGTACCCGTTCCGACCGTTCCGACGGTACCAGCCGGACCGCTCCAGCAGCAACTGCCGTGTGTACCGATCCGTCGGGCACACCTGGCGGGAGGCCGGGCGGCCGTCTGCTGCAAATGGTCATCAGCTGCGCAGGCCGGATGTCGACGGTAACGACGCCGGCCGACAGCGTGCCGTCGCAATGGCCGCCCGACTAAGCCATTGCCGGCAGCTGCAGCGGCGCTCACAAAGGAGGTGATATTCCGCAGCGGGGAGGAACGGCGCTCGTTCCGTCAGGAAAACGCCGGCCACTTCCGACCGTCAGCGTGCATCGCCGGCGCTCGGCCGGCCGACAGTGGGCGGCGCGGCAGAATTACGGCCGCGACCGTGAGAGAGAGACCGACTGTGGCGAGCGGGCCCACGGAGATGCCACTCGGACGGTACACCGGTCAGACTGTGATCCAGTGAGGCGCACCGATGAGACTGGGCGCTGTATGAACAACGCAGTCGATGCGCCCCTAAGCCCACATAACCAACCGATGAGACTGTGTTCTATTGGTGACTGGTACGGTGAGGTAGGTAGGTGAGGCTGCGGTTCGGTGAGCTGCACAGGTGAGACTGTCGTAATGAGACACATCCCGTGAGACTGCGGTTTGGTGAGATACATAGGTGAGACTGTATCCCAATGATTTATGTATTGATTGATTGATTGATTGAATAATTCAATGATTGATTGATTGAATGATTGATTGATTGATTGTTTGATTGATGTACCGATTATTTGGGATTAAGGGCCATCGGTGAGACTGTATCCCATTAATTGATGAATTGATATATTTATTTATTTATGCATTTATGCATTTGTATATTTATTTATTTCTTGACTTACTTATTATTTGGGATCAAGGGCGCACCGCTGTATCTCATTGAGATCAAGGGCGCAACCCTGTATCCCATTGAGACACATCGGTGCGACTGCAATTTGGTGGGGTACGTAGGTGAGACAGTATTCCATTGATTGATTTATCGATTGATCATTTGGGATTAAGGACGTGCCGCTGTATCCCATTGAGACACACCCGTGAGACTGCGGTTCGATGAGGTACGTAGGTGAGACCGTATTCCATTGATTGATTTATCGATTGATCATTTGGGATTAAGGACGTGCCGCTGTATCCCATTGAGACACACCGGTGAGACTGCGGTTCGATGAAGTACATAGGTGAGAACGTATTCCATTGATTGATTTATCGATTGATCATTTGGGATAAAGGACGCGCCGCTGTATCCCATTGAGACACACCGGTGAGACTGCGGTTCGATGACGTACATAGGTGAGACTGCGGCTTGGTGAGGTACATAGGTGAGACTGCGGCTTGGTGAGGTACATTGGTGAGACTGCGGCTTGGTGAGGTACATAGGTGAGACTGCGCGACAGATGACCCTCGGAGCCGGTTGAAGAGACAGACACCTGGCGAGTTCACCTCCGACAGGGTCGGCACGGCCACGACGTCGCATCGCTACACGCCGCGAACGGCGGGGCGGAGCGGCACGCCGCCGACCATCCATCCATCGCCGATAACCTCACCGCGGCGGCGCGGCTTCCACAGAGACGGATGGCGACATTTTGGCCATTTTGCAGATTACATTTCCGAAAAACCCTCGTCATTGGCCGGATTTATCGCCACCAGCCAGGGTCGATCACGCCCCGGACGTTTTTGCACCGGAGCACGGCCAATACAGCGACGTACGGTGTGTACACCGGACCGACACAGCGGAGAGCGGTGTGTACACCGGACCGACACAGCGGAGAGCGGTGTGTACACCGGACCGACACAGCGACGTACGGTGTGTACACCGAACCGACACAGCGGAGAGCGGTGTGTACACCGGACCGACACAGCGGGGAGCGGTGTGTACACCGGACCGACACAGCGGAGAGCGGTGTGTACACCGGACCGACACAGCGGAGAGCGGTGTGTACACCGGACCGACACAGCGGAGAGCGGTGTGTACACCGGACCGACATCGGAGAGGTGTGTACACCGGACCGACACAGCGGAGAGCGGTGTGTACACCGGACCGACACAGCGGAGAGCGGTGTGTACACCGGACCGACACAGCGGAGAGCGGTGTGTAGGAGCAGCATCAGCCGCCGACAGCGCTGGTGCCGAGACTGAGGCGGTCTGACGCCCACGAGCTGGGGATTAGGTCAGGTCGACATACGGCGACACGGGCGGGGGGATGGGGTGGAGCACGGCCGTGGGGAGACTGAGGCGGTCCGACGTCCACGAGCTGAGGCTTACGTCAGGTCGACATACGGCGACACGGGCGGGGGGATGGGGTGGAGCACAGCCGTGGGGAGACTGAAGCGGTCCGACGTACACGAGCTGGGGATTAGGTCAGGTCGACATACGGCGACACGGGCGGGGGATGGGGTGTAGCACGGCCGTGGGGAGACTGAGGCGGTCCGACGTCCACGAGCTGGGGATTAGGTCAGGTCGACATACGGCGACACGGGCGGGGGGATGGTGTGTAGCACGGCCGTGGGGAGACTGAGGCGGTCCGACGTCCACGAGCTGGGGATTAGGTCAGGTCGACATACGGCGACACGGGCGGGGGGATGGGGTGGAGCACGGCCGTGGGGAGACTGAAGCGGTCCGACGCCCACGAGCTGAGGCTTACGTCAGGTCGACATGCGGCGACACGGGCCGGGGGATGGGGTGGAGCACGGATGTGGGGAGACTGAGGCGGTCCGACGTCCACGAGCTGGGGATTAGGTCAGGTCGACATACGGCGACACGGGCGGGGGATGGTGTGTAGCACGGCCGTGGGGGAGACTGAGGCGGTCCGACGTCCACGAGCTGGGGATTAGGTCAGGTCGACATACGGCGACACGGGCGGGGGGATGGGGTGGAGCACGGCCGTGGGGAGACTGAGGCGGTCCGACGCCCACGAGCTGGGGATTAGCTCAGGTCGACATACCGTGGGGCAGCGACTGGTCAGCGACACGACCAGCCAGCGCTGTGCAGGCTGCTACACAGCAGTGCCGATGACAATTGGCACATGCGACGTCAGTGTGGCGCGACAGCCGCTGCACACCCTGTCTGGGCACATCACACAAAGCGCCAGTTGGATAAGTCCAGTCTGGGCAGCGTTCATGGCAAGATAACAGGCGTCTATTTGCGGCCACCACTGATCACGCACGACACCTAATACGCGGTTGTAATTAGTACTAGCACGGGCTGGACAACCACCAGGGGATACTTTCGCGCACAGAAATACTCGGCGAGGGAAACTCGAGTTGCTAAGCTTTCGCGCCAAAGCTTGATTAGATCCAGTGTGCACTAAGAATAGTCCTAATAAATTGGAAATGATTGCGCCTCATTCACCTAGCCTCGAAGAGGCAGACAGCTGGCAGCATTTCCACAGTAAGAGATGGTAGCGGCAGTATCCATACAGCAGCTCCACCGGCCTTCTCAAATACCGCCCAGTGCACAAAACCTCATGCCGCCACCGTGTGGTCAGTGTGGCCGCAGTCGTGGCACCGGCTGCTGTTGACCTCAGTCCGTGCCACCGACGCCGTCGCTGGTACCGGCTGGATGTCGACGAACAGGAGGCACCGCTGACCGAATGTCACAGGTCGATAGCGGTCCTATCACGAGCAAACACGCGGCGGTGCCGTCTTGCACGGGCCGCCAGTGGTTGGACGGTCAAAACCCGGCCCTGGCACCCGCCAACACCGAGCCGCTTCACAAAATGAAGCTCAATGCACGTCTGCTGCGAGTGGGAGCCGGTTCACAAATAGGAGACAAATGCACGTTTGCTGTGAGTGGAAGCCAATTCAAAATAGGAGACAAATGCACGTCTGCTGTGAATGGAAGCCAATTAACAAATAGGAAACAAATGCACGTCTGCTATGGGTGGAAGCTAGTCTACAGGCCGGAGCTTAACATACTGAGAGCTGGCAGCCGGCTGTACCGGGAGACCGACGCAGCACTGATGACCAGCTCAGAACCAGCTGTGTCAGGAGACCGACGCTGCACTGACGACCAGCTCAGAACCAGCTGTGTCAGGAGACCGACACTGCACTGACGACCAGCTCAGAACCAGCTGTGTCAGGAGACCGACGCTGCACTGACGACCAGCTCAGAACCAGCTGTGTCAGGAGACCGACGCTGCACTGACGACCAGCTCAGAACCAGCTGTGTCAGGAGACCGACGCTGCACTGACGACCAGCTCAGAACCAGCTGTGTCAGGAGACCGACGCAGCACTGACGACCAGCTCAGAACCAGCTGTGTCAGGAGACCGACGCTGCACTGACGACCAGCTCAGAACCAGCTGTGTCAGGAGACCGACGGCACTGACGACCAGCTCAGAACCAGCTGTGTCAGGAGACCGACGCAGCACTGACGACCAGCTCAGAACCGGCTGTGTCAGGAGATTAACACTACACTCACGTCCAGCCCAGAACCGGCCCTATCGGGAAGCTGACACTGCACTGACAACCAGCCCAGAACCGGCCCTATCGGGAAGCTGACACTGCACTGACAACCAGGCCAGGACCGGCTCTGTCGACATGACAGAAAACACGAGCATTGTTGCACACAAAACACGCTCCACCGGTAGCACCGGCTGGTTTCTACATCGAGACAGCAACGGCTTCCAGACGTAGCGTAGAGTTACTGGTGATCAGTTTCTGACATTCCCAGTCATTGGTGATCAGTCTCTGGCATACCCAGTGTATTGGTCATTAGTGTCACTGGTGTCACTGGTGATCAGTGTCCGGAATACCCAACGTAATAGTGATCAGTGCCTGGCATACCCAACGTCACCGGTGATCAGTGTCTGGCATACCCAGAGTCACTGGTAATCAGTGTCTGGTATACCCAACGTCACTGGTGATCAGTGTCTGGCATGTCTGGTGATCAGTGTCTGGCATGTCTGGTGATCAGTGTCTGGCATGTCTGGTGATCAGTGTCTGACATGTCTGGTGATCAGTGTCTGGCATGTCTGGTAATCAGTGTCTGGTATACCCAACGTCACTGGTGATCAGTGTCTGGCATGTCTGGTGATCAGTGTCTGGCATGTCTGGTGATCAGTGTCTGGCATGTCTGGTGATCAGTGTCTGGCATGTCTGGTGATCAGTGTCTGGCATGTCTGGTGATCAGTGTCTGGCATGTCTGGTGATCAGTGTCTGGCATGTCTGGTGATCAGTGTCTGACATGTCTGGTGATCAGTGTCTGGCATGTCTGGTGATCAGTGTCTGGCATGTCTGGTGATCAGTGTCTGGCATGTCTGGTGATCAGTGTCTGGCATGTCTGGTGATCAGTGTCTGGCATGTCTGGTGATCAGTGTCTGGCATGTCTGGTGATCAGTGTCTGGCATGTCTGGTGATCAGTGTCTGGCATGTCTGGTGATCAGTGTCTGGCATGTCTGGTGATCAGTGTCTGGCATGTCTGGTGATCAGTGTCTGGCATGTCTGGTGATCAGTGTCTGGCATGTCTGGTGATCAGTGTCTGACCAGTCACACTTCGCGTCACTGATCATCTCCGGCGTCAAGGGCGCATTTCATGCGCAGACAATGCCTTCTAGCGAGAGCTGATTGCTGATGTAATGTATAGGTAAAAGGCAGCGTAGAGAGGTTATATTGGCTAAGTGGTGAGAAAAAAAACATCGAAAGAAATGTTGACATCTCAGTCACCTGGCGAATCTATACCCAACATCGTCTCGTCAGATTTTCAAACACGCCTTCCAGAGTGATGCACACAATAAGGTATTTCATCAAAATGTTTGGTACTGCAAGCTAACGGGTAAGTGGCTTACCGTCAGTTATTGTGTGTGTGTGTGTGTGTGTGTGTGTGTGTGTGTGTGGTGTGTGCGTGTGTGCGTGTGTGCGTGTGTGCGTGTGTGCGTGTGTGCGTGTGTGCGTGTGTGTGTGTGTACGTTTGCGTGTACACTTGTAGAAGACAACACGCTCTATCAAGCATAATTCGGTTTTGCGGTATGATTGTTAGGCTGGAAATTATCAGCATAGAAACAAATTTACTTTTCGTCTTGACCTGACCTGACACCTGACCCGACCAGGGGGCACGCCAATTTTGTCCTTGGACGAACATTTACAGATCTGCATGCAAACCTTTTAGGCATCTTTCAAAGCCTATTTTACACAGCTCTTAGAAAATCATACTACAAATGACACTTTGCGAAGACAGGATATGATTTTGACCTTGCCTAGCTCAGTAACCTTAAGCCCCCCCCCCCAATAAAAATCCTCAAGAGTTCCGCTTTCAATTGTCAAAAGGAACGTGAAATTTGGGCACGATCGCGCCGCGTGTTCGGCGCCTATCCCGGAAAGATATAAGGGAAGCACACAATTTGTCCTGCCCCTCATCGGCAGATCTAGGGTTAAAACATTGAAAGTAGGTGCTATGTGGTATGACACAATGTATGGAATAATGAACCACAGATAATAAGATGATGCACCACTCTGGACGACTTCACAGTGAAATGCCAGGAGTGATGCTTTATGCTTGCCAGCACACTGTCCGACCTAAAAACGTCACTGAAATATAAACGATAACACTCGAAAACCTGACGTGATATAACGTGGTGTGGTGTACACAAACCAAATAACATTACCACGAATACCAGCCTATCAAAATCGCTACGGGCAGGGCCGCTCACGTCGATATTTGTTACTTGACTCACTAGGCTCACTGCTTCGCTCCTAGTCATAGACACTGACAAAAGCTTCATTGGCTGCAACAACCTTTAGCCCACTGACCACAAACTTTGGCTAGACCATAACCGCGCGTCCCAGCTACACCATGAACTGTGTCCAGGCTACACCATAACCGTGAGTACCAGCTACACCATGAACTGTGTCCAGGCTACACCATAACCGTGAGTACCAGCTACACCATGAACTGTGTCCAGGCTACACCATAACCGTGAGTACCAGCTACACCATGAACTGTGTCCAGGCTGCACCATAACCGTGAGTACCAGCTACACCATGAACTGTGTCCAGGCTACACCATAACCGTGAGTACCAGCTACACCATGAACTGTGTCCAGGCTACACCATAACCGTGAGTACCAGCTGCACCATGAACTGTGTCCAGGCTACACCATAACCGTGAGTACCAGCTACACCATGAACTGTGTCCAGGCTGCACCATAACCGTGAGTACCAGCTACACCATGAACTGTGTCCAGGCTGCACCATAACCGCGAGTACCAGCTACACCACAAACTGTGCCCAGGCTGCACCATAACCGCGAGTCCCAGATACACCACAAACTGTGTCCCGGCTGCACCATAACCGCGAGTCCCAGCTACACCACGAACAGTGCCCAGGCTGCACCATAACCGTGGGTACCAGCTACACCATGAACTGTGTCCAGGCTACACAATAACCGTGAGTACCAGCTACACCATGAACTGTGTCCAGGCTGCACCATAACCGTGAGTACCAGCTACACCATGAACTGTGTCCCGGCTGCACCATAACCGCGAGTCCCAGCTACACCACGAACAGTGCCCAGGCTGCACCATAACCGTGGGTACCAGCTACACCATGAACTGTGTCCAGGCTACGCAATAACCGCGAGTGCCAGCTACACCACAAACTGTGTTGGTTGGTTATTGGTTTTACGACACGTCGACCGTTTAGTCATATAGCGTCGCCAATCTCTCACGCCGATTGGTCGCGGGCGAAGAGTAGCGACAGGTGAGGTTCGAACCCACAATCTTTCGATTGCGAGACGAGCTTCTTACCCCTAGACCACTCGTCCCCCCCACAAACTGTGTCCCGGCTACACCATAACCGTGAGTTCCAGCTACGCCACAACTGTGTCCCGGCTACACCATAACCGTGAGTCCCAGCTACACCATGAACCGTTTCCAGGCTATACTCGACCGTCAGTACCATTTGCACCGGTGGCCGTGTGTCCAAGCTGACTGGTCAGCTTCACGCTACACCCGTGACCATTTAGGGTACACCGGTGACCGTGTGTCCAGGCTACACACATTGTCGTGCTTCCGGGCCACATCCCTGACAGTGTGTTCAGGCTACATCCATGACCATTTAGGGTACACCGATGACCGTCCATGCTACATCCGTGACCGTTCAGGATACACCCGTGACGTGCTTCCAGGCCTTTCATATAGAGGGCCACATTCCTGACCGTGTGTTCAGGCTACACCGGTGACCGTGTGCTCAGGCCATACCGGTGACCGTGTGCTCAGCCTATACCGGTGGCCGTGTGGCCGGGCTATACCGGTGGCCGTGTGCTCATGCTATACCAGTGACCGTGTGCTCATGCGATGCCGGTAGCCGTGTGGCCAGGCTATACCGGTGGCCGTGTGCTCAGGCTATACCAGTGACTGTGTGCTCATGCTATGCCGGTGACCGTGTGACCAGGCTATACCGATGACCGTGTGCTCAGGCTATACCGGTGACCGTGTAACCAGGCTATACCGGTGACCGTGTGCTCAGGCTATACCAGTGATCGTGTGCTCAGGCTATACCGGTGACCGTGTGCTCAGGCCATACCGGCGACCGTGTGCTCAGGTTATACCGGTGGCCGTGTGGCCAGGCTATAACGGTGGCCGTGTGCTCAGGCTATACCAGTGACCGTGTGCTCAGACTATGCCAGTGACCGTGTGACAAGGCTATACCGGTGACCGTGTGCTCAGGCTATACCGGTGACCGTGTGACCAGGCTATACCGACGACCGTGTGCTCAAGCTATACCGGTGACCGTGTGCTCAGGCTATGCCGGTGACCGTGTGACCAGGTTGAACCGGCGACCGTGTGCTCAGGCTATACCGGTGACCGTGTGACCAGGCTATACCGATGACCGTGTGCTGAGGCTATGCCAGTGACCTGTGCTCAGGCTATGCCGGTGACCGTGTGACCAGGCTGCACCGGTGGCCCATGAGCACCGCTCCTGACTGGCGGTCGCGGCGGGCCGACCATCCGCCGGTCTGCGCACTGCGGCGCAGCCCACCGTGTCGGCGCGGCAGCGCCTCCCAGCCCGACGACCGAGTCGAAGCCGCACAACTGGCGAAGCTTACCTGGCCGAGCGGTTGCCAACGCGTCGCACACGCACGCACTCGCTCACGTGCCGGGCGGCGGTGGCTGGCGGCGGTGGCTGACGGCCGCCACAGTAAACGGCGAATTGATCACGCGGCCGCCTGGCGGCGACGACACGCACTAACGGGCCGACAATCGATAGCTCCTGTGGGCATCGCCCGGCCACAGCCCCGGCCAGCCAAGGGGTGTGTTGGGTGGCTTATTCAAGGGCGCTGTGGACCTGCGGGTGAAGGACTTCCCCAACTTTCGATCATCCCGGTCCTCAAAGTACGATGTATTGCCGCGCTTCGTGAAGTGTTTTTGTATGTTGATACTGAGGTGTCGCTATTACCTGGTGCAGTAAGTTATTGTTGCCTGGTACAATACCTAGTGCAGCAGTACATTGTTGGGAGCGTGACACCTCAGCACCTTGACACAAGTCACAGATACTGCAAACTTGAAACGCACATTCCACATTAACGTCTGACAGGAAGAGAGGATAAATGGGAGAATTTCACCGGCGATCTGGACGCTCCGCCGTTCGACAGCTTCTACGATTGACATCTCAAATTTGATGTTCTCAGACGAGAACACCTCCTCCCCGCACCGCACTTTATGCGGCAAACCACCCCGACCCACTGGTCCCGTTTCCTTAAGGTAGGAACAGACCCGCGCTTTTGATGGGGGGACTGAGGAATTTCTATCCGGCGCTTAGTTGTGAATAGGACAAATGTCAAGAGCCAAGGAGGAAATTACCTTGTTTTCGCTAGTCAAGCGAATCCAGAGGTGAATTTACATCTGATACCAAGTAAGGTAACAAAGAATCGCGAATAGTAACATACGGTCATTTATGGTGAGAATGCCAAAGAAATATCTCTGGTGGTATTATTTCCAAATAAGATAAAGGCCGGTATCAACATTGCACCCAGCACGCCGAGTAATATTTCAGTTTTTCGTTCATATCATCAGAGGTGACGTGAATTCCATATTTGATAGCTGCGGTGGGTACCCATTATTCGTTGCACGACTTACCTGTCGGGACGAGAACGAGAATGTCTGGGAGCTATCTGCCATGTTGGCAAAATAAGCGTGCGGTACTTACATTTTGAAATTAATTGGCCGACGTCACTGTTTTACACCGTTGCCGCCTGGGGAAAATGAAGAGGTCAAAATTGCAAGAAGAAACGTCACACCAAAAACGTATCCAGAGTTTCCAGCAATACAAGAAACTTACACAAGTATAGAAAGTAGTCGTTTAGGTATCAGTGTATATCGGCAGACATGAAAACAGCAAACACGCAACCAATCACAACTATGGTGTGTATGATCGAGTATGCAAATGCAGGAAATCTTGCAGTGTTAATATAATCCAGGAAATGCCACACAAAGCTTGCAGTGTTAATATAATGTATGACATCCCACAGAAACCTCCTGACAGCAGCCTTTTGGCCGAAAGTCAGTAGGCAATGTGGGCAGTGGGTATAAAACAGCTAGGCGATACAAATAGCGAAAATGGATATCTGCTGACTCCTTCAGAGTCTGAAACATGTGGATCACTATTCAGAACGGGTAGTCTAAACTATTGTTCCACATTCCCGCGTTCCCTAGCTCGCCTTTCGACCGTGCTAATATCAGCCAACCCCATAAGCTCCTAAGATTAATGACCTAGATACTAACCGTACATGCTTCTGTGGAGCCCACGAATTGTAAATGCAATAACCCAGCGGCGAAACGGACAGCACAAATGCAATTTTAATAGCTGGAGGGTGGCTACCAATTTTCGTGCTTAGGTCATCCAAATTCATGGGTTGAGTAGGTTATCATAAGAGACGTCATATACGATTATAGGAATGCAAAACGAGGCATGCAGGCGCTTATCATTTAAGCTAAGGCATCAGCTGATTGCTCGTCAGTTTGCATTGCCCAGTGCTGACATCTCAGCCGTGTGGTTCATTTCACAGGGATAGGGTGCACTTAAATGTCGCAGACCAAAAATGTCAAATACCAGGGACTGGACACAACAAAGGCTGGTTTCCTATTTCTTGTCGGCTACTTGCGTGGTGGAACTTATTCAAACGTTTAGCAAGGTAAGGTTTCCCACTCGATCAACGGTACTCCCTCCCCAGCCCTGTACAAAAAAAAGGTCTACCCCGGATTGTTTTCACTGGAGAAACAGGTATAACAACTGTATCAGTGAAGCATAAGCTATTCTTGTTAAACATATGTGGGTGGGTGCGAAAGAGACATTGGCATACCTTCCCTGAATCTTGGGGACGAGTGGTCTAGGGGTAAGATGCTCGTCTCGCAATCGAAAGATTGTGGGTTCGAATCTCACCTGTCGCTACTCTTCGCCCGCGACCAATCGGCGTGAGAGATTGGCGACGCTATATGACTCAACGGTCGACGTGTCGTAAAACCAATAACCAACCAAACCTTCCCTGAAATACCCAGTGATTTTGTCAGCTCACTCACGTCCCCGCCAAAAACAAGCCGACTTATATCCTCGGCGACACCAACTTTGATACTCTTCAACCGACCAAGCCAGAAGTGTCATCAAATATGCAGCTGCTAAATGAGTTTGAATACCGGCAGATCAATACCGGCATAGATACTGAATACCGGCACGCATACAGCTCATCGGGTCCGCTGATATCCTCACCCACGCGTCCTGGCGCAAGTCCGACTCTCATAGATCACCTTATAACAAATCAGCACCGAGCCCGCCACCGACGTACGAGTCACCAAATACAACATCAGTGGCCACGACTTAATAGCCTCTGCAGTGATCGATGTCAAGGCCCGCCAACTGCCAAGAATGATCACGGTACGGCCCACTCGACATCTTAATCAAGATTCGCTGTGCCTAGACCTACTATTGACTGGCTGGGCTTCGGTGCATCAGGTTGAAACCGTACCCGATAAATGGTACGTTTGGCTGGCGGCATGGCATCCCATTATTAACAAGCATATGCCACTTCGACAAATAAAGACAGGTCATCGACGACAGCGATGGCTGCAAGACGTAGACGTCAAAGAAGCCATCGCAGCCAAAAATCAGGCCAGAACTGATAAGGACCTAACACCATGTGCGGAGATGGAGGCCGAATACCACCCTTGCCGTAGCGCGGTGAAAACGACATAGCGACGGGCCTGCTCTGATTACTTTATGACGTCATACAGAAACTCAAAATCCGCCACATGAAAAGACATTCAACGATTTCTGGTTGCGCCAAACAAGTGCAAGCCTAAGACTGACCTGCCGACAAATCAGCAGCCCGGCTGGCCCGAACGACTGCACACCTACTTCGCCGGCGTCGGCGGCTGCACGGTCGCGGAAAGTCTGGCGGCGGCGCACACCGGGGACGCTGCCGCCGCGACGGCCGCGAGTCTGCA
The DNA here is from genome assembly GCA_034440615.1 of Ashinkailepas kermadecensis. Taxonomy (NCBI): domain Eukaryota; kingdom Metazoa; phylum Arthropoda; class Thecostraca; family Neolepadidae; genus Ashinkailepas; species Ashinkailepas kermadecensis. Next base: position 153,654 of record JAOTOM010004114.1, read on the forward strand.
CCGGACCGTTTGCCCCGCGCCCGGCCACACTGCCGGAGCCGTCGGCCGCGCTGCGGCGGATGAGATCGGCACGCGCATGCGGTGCCGACAGCAGTACGATCGCTATGCATAAGATTGTTTTCGCCGTTTTGGACCACACATACTGTATGTCATTAAGCATTGTATCAAAGCACAGCATTGTAATCTGTGACCTACCGTCACCATGGAAAACCGATACAATAGTGCCGATTGATCAAGGTGGCAACGATTCTGAGCAGTGCAACTACCGACCAATATCGATATTGCCGGCCATGGCTAAGTTTTGTGCGCGTGTAGTTTGCACACAACTGATGCGATATTTATCTAGTCAGCATGTGCTATGCCAACAGCAGTATGGCTTCCGCCCTAGCCTATCTACGGAGGCGGCCGTGCTTGATGCCCTAATATATGCGACTATCAATGTTGACAGTGCTGAATGACGTCACTAGTTGCCGCAGACACCTTAAAAGCATTTGACAGCGTCGAGCACGGCTTCCTCCTAGAGAAGCTCAGGTGGTACGGCATCAATAGCCAGTGGTTATCCGCATGGCTTAGCAATCGCATACAGTATGTCGAGCATTCTAAGGCCCTATCGGTGACGCATGGGGTGGTACAGGATACACATTGATACATATTGGGCCCTATGCTCTCCCTTCTATTCACAAACGACATTCCACAGCACATGCCACACGCCAAGATTGTCATGTAAGCCGATGGTACTCAGTTTTTGGACGCAGAAGTGATGTCAAATCTCTCCGTATTGAAACAACGGGTCGAAACGACCCTGATCTCTGCAGTACATTTGTATGGACAAAATATGTTCAAAATAAAGACTGAAGTATCGCTCATGGCTGAAAAGCTCTCCGACCTACGACGGTCGAGTGTGGCCCGTATGATAAAAGAAAAAGACCCATAGTTTATGTACAACATTTTGAATGGCACAAACGCACCTGTTGCGTATAATGTTGCATTTGATAGTATTGTATCGCTCGTGGCGCTGTCTCCTAGCGCAGCACAAGGGCGACTACTGATGGACGGATCTGCATCCCACGCATACAAACTGAATTCGCGAGACGGTCATTCGTGTGCCGAGCGGTCAGAGCGTGGAATTGTCCACCACCTGGTGTGAGAGATTGCCTATTCCTTGCTATTGCTATAGTGAGAAGTTGCTATTCCGTATTGCTTATTCCTTCAAAAAGTCGGTACTTTGCCAATACCCAGATACTCGGTGACCAACTTAGGCTGCAACCTGCTTTCTGTGCCTTGCAAATGTGCATTGTATATCTGTGTCGTGATTTTACCAGTGTCATTGACGTGGAGAACCGTTCATTAGTTATTTGGGCTTTAGGCACATATCAACTTCATTGGTCATGTAGCGTACATGACGTGGAGAACCGAAAACCCATTTGCTGGAGAGCTCCCAAATACATGATTGACTGATTTTGAAATGCAGTGATATAATTCCCAATCTAGAACACAATAATATCAAACAAACAAAAAATAATTTATTGAAACAGCAGCCATGTGACAAAGGGGGTCACATTCATTGGTGGAACCAATGCTTTCGTTATTCCTTATCTGGAAAAAAAATAACAACTAAAGCCCCTCACAAGCCTCGGAAAACACAGACAACCCTCAAATTCCCTGATTGGTTGGTTACTTTGGTTTGGGGGCGCTTTGACTGCGTTGGTCATACGGCGCCCTTCATACAGCCTCATACAGGTCATACAGCCTCAAATTCCCTGAGAAGACTGGTCTAGCTACACTCAACTTTCATAGGAAATGCATATGTGTCTCATCTCAAACTGGAGCACACTTGACGAAACCGGTGCCAGCGATACGAGACTGCAGGAAACCAACCAGGCCCATTATTATTGGAGTAATCGATCACACCATCAATCAGCCTGCAAGTGCCAACTGGAATAATACAGACTGTGATCTATGCATGGGAGCTCAGTGAAGATATCCAACTAACTGTTATGCATAAAGCATACACAAATGTAGTAGCCATTAAAATGGATATGAAGAATACCCTATCCACCTCATAGCCTCTACTTCAAGATTTTGCATTGTCTGATACAAGCCTATGGCATTACACAGCAGATAGTGGAATAACGTGGAGAGTGTGGCTCTAACAACCTTAAACATTATGCCTCAGTCATTTGGGCTTTTGGCCCTTTGACTACTCCGGTCATATTGTGCCCACAAAATTATGCCTTTTCACTTGAAAGCATACATAGTGTAATCTTTGCTACAATATGCTCATTACCATCAAGTTGCTCTTCATTCTTGTGGAGATGAAACAACAACTATACAATTCCATATAATCATCAGGTCATTCACAGCTATGCTCCAGAACATATTACTTACATGTAGCTGAGCTAAAGTGCATACCTGACGAGATGCTCAATATAAAAATTGGAAGGACTCAATTTGCAATGCATACTGCAAAAGAGATGCTCTTCTCCTGTTAAAGTGTCAGAGGCTACAAGCATAAATTACACCAACGCTGTGCTTGGTGAGGAAGGACATCCATACGCTTTGAAGTGAAGTCACACCTATTTAGTTTGCTAGTTAATTGGACTTTGGGACATGTTGACTTCCAAGATCATCTTTTGCCAAAATCATGCCTATTCACACTGCATGAAAAGAATGGGAAAAGGCCCTAATAATATTTGCAGCCATTTTAATGGTGTGGGCCTTAAGATGCCTATGGAGGAAAAATGTCAGGGGGTGCAAAGGTTATGGGAACTTTACATTGACAAGCTATGCTACAGGTTACATTTGACATTAGTTTATCAGGATCAATGCAACAAACATATTTGTTTGGGACAAGGTAGTTCTGACTTCACCTGCTCTAATAAATTATCACCAATACCCCATAGAGCTTCTGACCAGTCATTCACCAAGATAGCAGGCTGTATATCACTCCCAACATGACAATAGCACAAGTTCAATTTGGCATGCATCTGAATGGTGCAGAAGGATGGTCATAATGCCTGAATGGAATGGCATCATTTTCCTTTAAATGCAATGGTATTCAATTTAACTGTGAATAGTCCATGGGGAAAATATGGTGATGGATGGACATGATCCTGGCAGGGAACTGGATGTTATTGAAGAGGAAAGAGACTTAGGTGTGTTGGTTTCAAAAGACCTTAAAGCAGAAAAACAATGTATCTCAGCTAGGAACAGGGCACTCAGAATGCTGGGACTCATTAATAGGAGTGTGAGACATAAGAGCAAGGAAGTCATGAAAAACTGTACTTAGCATATTTGCTACCCCACTTGGAATATTATGTACAAGCATGAAGCCCTACCTAGAAAATGATATAGACATGTTAGAAAGAGTGCAGTGCAAAGCCAATAGACTCATCAGTGGAATAGGTAACTTAGAATATGGAGAAAGGCTTATGGCATTAGATATGTACTCACTCAAGTATAGGAGATTAAGGGGGGACAGGATTGAAATGTAAAAAGGTTGAAGGGCTAGATCAGGTCAATTTGAATGATGCTCTTTGGTTTAGAGTATCACATAGGGGTCATCAATTCAGGTTAGACAAGTTGAGGTGTAGGACAGTTAACACGCGCACTGGATGGGGGGGGGCGAAATCCGTTCACCCCTCCTATTTTTCGTACATAACTCCAGATATTACCGGTCGATATAAGCCAGTTTTTTGCGTACCTGCTTAGAAATCTCCGGCGCATCGTTTAAAGGAAGAAAAACAGAAATCTGGCGAAAATTTGTTTTCGAGTTAAGGCCGTGAAAGTCAAAGCATTTCATAGTGCCAGACCACAAAAATCGGCGCTGAAGCGCCTCCCGTATATTGGCAAAAGGGAAGTGTTCTTGCCAACACTAGCGACTTGTTTGATGTATATCGTTATGCTATATAGTTTCAAGGTCATGTTAGGTCACCGAGGTCAAGTCAGGTCAAGTTCATGACAGGTTAATGGAACCAAACTTTGCCAACTGGAATGATGTCATGAATGCAAATGACTGTCATGCAATTGATGTCAGTTTGCCTGTTACTCCCTACACATCCTGAAAACTACTATTTGTCATTGTGTACCTAAGCGTTTCCATACTTTATTCATGTACTTCACTCCTTTCCTCCCGAAGCCGATTGCGCCGAGCCGCCCGACGGAGCAGTCGGGCGGGCGAACCGGTTCCGGTAACTGGAACATGTAACTGACCTGATAAAATGCTGCTAAATATGTGACCTGAGGTCAAATGCTGGGTCTAGCATCTGTATTGCATCATTAGTAATGTCCAAAACATCATTGATGCCAATTTTGGAACATTTAAACACAATTACAGAGATCCATAACAATAACAAGCCAAGCCACGCAAAACAAGAACTTTTTGACATATGTGACCTCATTTGACCTTGAAGATATTGACCTAAGGTCATGAAAATTGCACACAATAGAGTTCACTACCGTACCCGTCCACCCTGAGAATTTCGTTACTCCAGCTTTAATAGGAGCTGAGATCTTATGGGGGCGGAATCCCCCCCCCCCTCCAGTGCATGTAATTTTCAGAGGCCCTCCAGGGCACGTGTTAAGTGACAACAGGTCTTCAGTCAAAGTGTTGTCGATCAGTGGAATAGGCTGCTTGCTGATGTTGTGGTGAGTTCCTCATTGAATGTATTTAAAAGTAGGGTGGACAATTATTTTAGACAGGAAAATATTGTTTTTGAGTTTTAATTAGTGATGGATGGGGTGAGATTTATGCTAAGTAAGTGTGCATGGCACAGACCCCTTTAAGCAGGCATGGATGCAGTTTGAAAATTATTGGTAAAGTATTCAATCCACATGTGTTAAGAGGGATCAAGGGAATAGGGCTGGATAGCTAGGGTAGATAGGCATTGATAGGTATGTGGGACATTGGTGGATGGTTTCTTTAGGATGTGGTGATGGTTCGGGTGGGTCTTTTTACTGAGTTTATGGTATCTTCCATGTTATCTACCATGGTATCTACTAATAGATGTAAGCTGCCATAATTACACATAGGTAGAGGTCTACATGAAAAATGTATTCATAGCCATAGGCTATAATGATTAATTATCAATTCACATAGGCCAATGCAATCCAACATAAATAGGTAGGTGCAGGCCAAAATGATCCAACAGCTATAGAGGTAGGCAGATGCAATAAAATATCAGCAATTATTCAGATAGGCTAGGTTATTTTGCATAACACTCCTTAAACTGAAAAGATGACAGTGTAATCCCTTATTTTATCCCTGACCCTCTGGGAACATCAGTGTTTTTAATCATAGATCATTAGTGTCAATACTAGGTAGGTACCTACTCCATGTACTCAATTACCATTTCCCCATAACTGGAATATGTATAATATACCAGCAACATATAAAAAGCTGGCAATACTAGCTCCAGAACTTCAGACATCTACCATTAAAATACAAACATCATGTTTGCCTACCATGCTACAGAAGAGATCAGTGAAATTTTATGGACTGCCATAGGAAGACTTTCATAAATGTGGGAAAGCCCCACAATACTAAAGCTCATGAGCCTCTGGATGAGCTCCAGCAGGCTCTGGATGAGCCTGCTGGGTGTGTGCACCTTGCTGTACCCCTCCAGCCAGAAAAAAGAATACTTTAGTGGACCACACCCCACTCAATGGATTTGTTTGCTGAAAATGGAGCTTTCACAAGAAAAGGTTCCCTTTCAGACAAGAAGGCACACCTCAAGGACCTTGGCACAACATAAACATTGGAGGACTCCAGTACAGTAGAAATGACATGAAACTCCAGTTTATACTTTTCCCTTCTGGAATAATGGCTGATGTGGCTTGCTGATGCACTGACTTGTCTTTCCAAATTGTCCAGCAGACAGCTGGATTTTTATCACTTCAAAACTTAGATTTTGTCACCAAAGACTGTTTTCAGTGGCATCATTATATTTTTACATGATTTCTGCTACCCTTGATGCCACATCACACCTATATATCAAATAGGACACCAGCTGCTCCCTTGAGGAAAATGGGCAATTTCCAAAGCATGAAATAGGATGTGATGTAATACGAACCGGAACACATTACCTGAAGGGAAACAAAACTGCAGACATCCAACTCGTCGGCACCCCTATTTATAGTATTCTTCAAAGCATATTCTTGACTTTCAAGTGTTAATCATTTCCAAACGTATGGTTGCTCCGGCGATTTCAAGCACGCTCATTACGCACGATGCAAGCCTGCGCAATGAGAGCTACATGCGCTGTTCCTCGTCAATGCAAGCATGCTGCCATATGAGGTAAATGGTGCGTTCGTCCATAGGGATAACAATATCCATTGGAAAAGTTCTTCATGATGATTTTCCGACCAGCCGTTCGCCAACATCAAACAACATCTGGACCTGCACTGGTGGATCCAGCCAATTTCAAGAGAGAAAGTAGGGGTGGACAGTAGGGTATGTCGATTTGTCTAGTTAAAAAATAACTGGTGATTTTTATGCCGGATACCAACAAAACACCACAAATCGCGATTTAACTTCATACAAATCGGTTCCTACCATTTCTACCCTCCTCCAGGCAATCACAGAAATGTCGTTAAGAAACAGTGGATGGATCGTGCAATTGGAAATCCCGTGCCCTAGATACGCAACTTTGTCTATTTTTGGATTCCTCGTGATGAAGCAAATCTATCGGTGTAAATGCAATCGCTATGTTTTCGAAAGGTAATAAAGAGATTGGCAAACACTCCCTAATTGCTAGTAATAGTTGGATGCAAGGCCGGATCCAAGAGCCTGCCTTGGTGGGGGAGGGGCAATTTTTTCATCGGATTTCGAAAAGGTCATCGGATTTCAACAGCTAACCAACAATCGTCCGATCGGCTAAGACAATATTTAGGTCATAAAATGTTCATAGATTTCAAGAAAATGTCATTTTAGTGCAAAATGTCGGCACAAATCGGTCTTTTGGGGTGGGGGCAGTGACCGTTTCCTCCCCCTCCCCTTGGATTGGATCCACCAGGGATTGGATGTCGGGTATAGCCACCAGAGGTGGCGAATTAGGGGGTAAGGTCAGTTCACCTCTTATCAAAATTATGGGGGTCAAGACTATCTTTTGGACCCCATTGCTGTGTTGGCTTCTTAGAAGGGCCGCATGGCCCAGCGAGACTCCGTGAGCATATTTACATGACAACACAACCACATTGTATACTTCCAATCTGAAACTTCAAATCCATCCAGAGTACTATTGGTATGTTTAATTGCCTATCAGAAAATATAAACTCGAGTATAAAACTTAGCATCAATGTGGTACCCAAATATTATAGCATTTACCGACGTGATAAACGTGTGACCAAGACCGCCTGGACAAAGACAACATCTTCGGGACGTCCGATGGCATCTTGTATCTAGCGTTCGGAGCGTCAACTTGTGCCACTCAGATTGTGCCAGTGCGTCAGCTTAAGTCACGGGTGTTGATTTCTGAAAATTATTGGGCGGGGGCAAAATACATGAAGGCAATAGGCGGCACCAAATGGATTGGGGGCGCACTCCATAGGGTCCCATGTGAAAAGTTGAAGTTATTGGAGGAAAAACCAACATTGTGGAGGAATTTGTCCTCTCAAAAGAATATAAAACAACACCACTGGCTTATGTCATATTCACGGCACATATATTCATACACACACACACACACACACACACACACACACACACACACACACACACACATATATATATATATATATATATATATATATATATATATATATATATATATATATATATATATATATATATATATATATATGGATTCAGTATCAGTCCAACGCTTAATAAGAAAACATTTTCAACATTGGATTTTAGGTACGATATTCCCCGCAGCCTCGAGGCTGGTCCAATAATATGCGATGCTTTCGTGGTGAATGCGCCTCATAAGGAAAACAGTACAAGGATCGTAGCTACCGATCAAGGATCCTAGGAGTATTCTGCGCATCTTTGCTAGTCTCTACGGGGTGTCAGATATATTATTGGTCGTCCGAATGATCTTATCGACAAACTGGATATAATTTTTTGGGGGTGGGGATTATAAGAATTATAATAGATTCTCGTATATTCTTTACGCTTCCGGGTGACTTCGAACGCACGCTAAATGAAATGTTACATGTCTTGCTAATACTTAGTTATGATAAAATCAGATGAAAACCTATGCATAATAGCATTATATAATGCTACACCGGCGACGGAGCGGAGGCGAAGAACACAACCAACTCCCGATTGTTTTATTTTTAAACACGGCATGCTTTGCTACCAAGGAAAGTTGGTGGGTACTTCCTAACCTACCTACGCAGCCTGATAGGGCCCTGTGGTAAGCAGCCTGATTGAAACCCGATTGAGCCCAGTAGTGGATCCAGGGGGCCCATTTTGCCGAAAGTTTTCACTAAAATGGCATTTCTCGAAATCTACGAACGTTATATAAGATGAATACTGTCTTGAGCAGACCCGACGAGCGTTAGCTATTCAAATGTCTGCGCGAATATATGCTGACGTTGCTCCGACGTCAGGGTAGCGCAACCCCGCTGCCAGCGCAAGACACTGGTCGTGGCAGGCCCTCTACCGACAGAGGACGCGGGTCGGGCAGCCCCGCTACCGACAGAAGACGCGGGTCGGGGCAGCCCCGCTACCGACAGAGGATGCGGGTCAGGGCAGCCCCGCTGCCGACAGAAGATGCTGGCTGGGGCAGCCCCGCTACCGACAGAAGATGCTGGTTGGGGCAGCCCCGCTGCCGACAGAAGACGCGGGTCGGGGCAGCCCCTCTGCCGACAGAGGACGCGGGTCGGGCAGCCCCGCTGCCGACAGAAGATGCTGGCTGGGGCAGCCCCGCTACCGACAGAAGATGCTGGTTGGGGCAGCCCCGCTGCCGACAGAAGACGCGGGTCGGGGCAACCCCTCTGCCGACAGAAGACGCGGGTCGGGGCAACCCCTCTGCCGACAGAGGACGTGAGTAGGGCCGCCCCACTGCCGACCAGAGGACGTGGGTAGGGCCGCCCCACTGCCGACAGAAGACGCGGGTCGGGGCAGCCCCGCTGCCGACAGTGAAAGGTCCGCCGACACGGCGACTGCCAGCGCCGATGGCCGGCTTATAAGCGACAGTGAACGGAGCTCCGGACCAGTGTTGTTACGCAGCTACAGCCAGGTGAGTGAGCCGGCTGACGTTTGACATCTGGAAATTCAGCGTCGCGCTAAGACCCGTCAGCTTCGAGCTTCCACTCATTCACATCGGACAATTATTTTATGCGGCAACTGAGACACTGGATCAGTTCTAACACTAAGGAGTCTACCGTCTAACAGTCAGCGTGGTGTGCGTGGGCACCTCAAAATATAGCTGCTATGCGCATGCTTGTTAACTTGGCTGATCTCGTCGTCAATCAGGTAGCCGTGGTCTCAGGTTGCACGATAGCATTCAACATAAGCCTTTTTAGTTAGTAGGCGAAAACTGGGTAAGGACGCATCCCCCACGATCCCATTTCCAAGGAGTCTAATGGTGGTGTACCTGTGGAATGTTGCCGTAGTTGGCCTCAGTGCTTACTCGAACATTCGTTCACGCGGTACACTTGTGTTGTTTCAGTGTATTTATAGACACGATTGAAGTCCCAGTTCTTCTGCGGATGCATATCAGGCAGAACGTGGACGGATCTTATTCTTCCCACTTGCAGAGGTGCATGCAGTAGGGAGTGATCAAGTCTCCATTGACATTACGTGATCAATTTTTGCAATTTCCTCAACAATCGGTAAAATATTCGGTGGTTCTCCCTTTAACAGGTTTCTGGAAGCAGGCTTGACGTTTGTACCGTCTGATTCTGATCCTTCCGCGTCATTGTGAGGTGTGCGTGTCTTGTTTCAGTTTCATCTGACGTAGCAACGGATGCATGTTTTTGAACTACCATTGCAGTATCAAGGGTGTTTCCTTTTGTTCCAGACTGCCCCGATCCAGAATGAAGTTCGTTCTCGTGCTAGCGGCTCTTGTGGCGGCTGTGACCGCGCAAGGCGGCGCGGGCTACAACAAGGGCGGCTACTTCCAGTATATCAACGTCAAGGGCCCGAAGGAGTACGAACACGGTTACAACCGTGGCAACGCCTACCACCATCGCGACCACTTCCAGCAGAACAAGGACCACAGGTTCCGCGCCAAGGTATGCAAGTATCCGTCAATAGATGTTCATGACATGCCAGAGCTGACTTTTTCTGGGTGGTGGCGCTTCATGCCACGTTGCGCTTCATTCTTCTGTCATGTTATGAGGGTGAAGAATTGAATGAGCTTCTATTCTATCTAATTGAATGAGCTTCTTCTAGCGTGACGACCCACCCCTTTTTTCAAATTGAAGAAAATTATCCTCCTCAAGTGTTGATTTGCCCTCCCCAGCTCCTTAAAGGGGGAGGGAAAAAAAAAAAAAAAATAAAAAAAAAAAAAAAAAAAAAAAACAAAAAGAGGGAGGATTGGGAATTTGGGGGGAAAAAAAAAAAAAAAACCCCCCGCCCCCCCAAAAAGAAAAAAAAAAAAAAAACCAAAAAAAAAAAAAAAAAAAAAAAAGAAAAAAAAAAAAAAAAAAAAAAAAAAAAAAAAAAATTTTTTTTTTTCCCCCAAGGGGAAAACCAAAAAAAAACAAAACCACCCCACAAAAAACCCAAAAATACTTTATAAGTTAGATATCAACCTAAGACATTCACAAAATAAGTCACATCATGTTAATTACTGTGATAATTGCATGCCCCTATTCACGCTGAACGTTCCAAAAGCATGAATACTACAATTTTTAAGCAAAGCGATTTTCCAGAAACATTTTAATATGTTAAGCTACTCCTTAATGAAACAGATTATTACATATCATCCCATCGCGATACACCTGCAATGATCTGCCTGCCTTGTCCAGCTCATTTAGCAAAACTAAGTCCCTGTTGTCATGGTATGAAGTGGTAAAGAAATATTCGCACCACTGGCCGTGCATTATATATTTTGAAACATTGAACATGTTTACACTTTCCTGAGGATTGCAAACCACCCTAGGATGTGCACAGTATCTTTACACTGTGGGGCGCACAAATATGGTGCATCACCCCTCCCCATCGATATTAACATGAAACCCTGTGAGTGGAAGCCTTCATCGTGTTAAGCCACTGCGTATATGACATGTAAAAGCATCCCCATACTCACAATAAGTTTGCTAACTCCCGACTAACGGTCCGCTCCCTCCTGCTATACTACTTTGCCAACGCGTATATTGCAGACAGATTGTTGAAGGGCAGTGTGATGCGAGGGGGCTGACCTGCGCTGATTATGTGTCCACCCCGTCCGCCGAGCCTACAGCGCATTCACCAGCCTGCTGGCCAGCACTGGGACAGCGCTCCCCTCGGCACTGCCTAGAGATGGAAATCGAGTCCCTTCTCAAGCTCGCACTGTGCCCCGTCCCCCGGTTGAGAGGGTCAGACGATAACTAGCTCAATAATGTGAAGGCCCTGCCAGTGCAATGACTGTATGTATAGTACTGATGGCTATCAGTTCAACATTTGCTTTGAAGTGGAATTCCCTCATCGGATCAACTGACCAAGGTCAGTTGAGCAAGCTCTGCTGATTATGGACAATGCACTCCTGAAGCCATTTCAAAGAATAATTCTGCTGCATTTTTCGGAAGACACACTTTTCGAAACGAGAGACATCAAAGCCTGTCATCTATTATTAATGTTTTTGGACTCATCAACTACACTGATATACATTGTCCATTGCATGCCTATCAATGATGTGTGAATGATACACATTGCCTTACTTAGAAACTTGTCGAACTCTGTTGATGAGAACGGCAGCAATGTCAAGGTGATTGCATATTGAACATTAATATTATCCTAAGTCCGAATTTGTGCAAGCTTCATTCATGCTGATGCCCTTTGTGTGCGCCGTGTGACGTGCATTCCAACCGACCAGTCGTCTTATACCAGAACAAATGTCACTCTCGGCCGAGAGACATTGCGTGTACAGTCTGGGCATTGAGCGAGAAATGGGTTTGAGCCCAACTTGTTTGGAGACTGGTTGCGATTCATGTCTGTGACGATGTTAGCTGGGTGGACAAACAGTATGAACAGGGATGACGTAACGGTTGATCCGGTAAAAACGAGTTCCCATTAACGGCTGTTTTCACTTGGGCAGGTGAGCTGGGCCGACAAGACTGGCGGACAGGGCGAACACTACTTCGAGTACAACCATGGACCCAAGGGCGGAGACTACAAGCATCCGGCCCCGTACGCGCCCCAGCCGTACGCGCCCGAGCCGTACGCGCCCGAGCCGTACGCGCCCGAGCCGTACGCGCCTGAGCCGTACGTGCCGGAGCCGTACGTGCCGGAGCCCTCCTACAACTGAGAGAGCCACCACCTGCCGTTAGCGGGAGCTGAAAACCGAGGACATGGATGGATCCACGGACAGTTCGGCACCAGTGAACGCGGCCGGGCCAAGCTAAACGGCCGACTGCTGTTTCGGCCCGAGCTTTAGACGGATCATTCCGACGGGGTTTTGGTCGGAGTTCTGGCAGTCTGAGACGGGCGTTGTCCAGATCCAAACTGAGCCAGCTCGGGCGAATCTTCTGTACGGGCGAAACCGTCGCATTTTCTGAGACTCCTACCAAGGCTCTGCCTTAGTAGGAGTCTCAGACGATGTTTTGAGCGGCACCAACTGGATCGGAGTCATCAAGATACAACACGCCACGTGCTTTCATCTCCAATGACCTTGTCAGTTGGGGACCGTTAAGTTTAAAATGTTGTTCTTTCACATAGCCTGAAGGGTAACGTAAAAATGGGTCTCGAAGGTCTACTGCCGTCAGCTTTTTTATACCTGTTCTGTACCGAAGGTATCAACTGCTGCCCAGTGTTGTCGGGTTTTCTTCTAGATGTGCTATATCGAAGGTATGAACTACCGCCTGCTGTCGTTGGTTTTTCTTCTGCTTGTCCTGTACCGAAGGTATCAACTCTATGTTTAATCGATTCCCTTGGGCTCTGTGTTAGGCGATGGTCACGTTCTGTTTCGTTGTGTTTTATGTTTAAGGAACACGTATTCTTCGAAAGCAGACGTATACCCAATACCATAGATGGAGACCTCTGGAGATTCCAGAGAGGGTCCAGCAGCATGAATTGCCCTCTCACAGGCAAACAAATTCCAAGCGAGAATGAAACACATATCGGTCTTGGAGTTCTCTCTGCCCATCCCATTGATTGCATACCAATTATGTTTATATTTCTTGCAAAGTAAGATTTATCCAGGTGAATCCTGGGAGGGCCAACGAACGGAGGATCTTGACTGCCCCTCCCCCCCCTCACACCCGGGGTCTCCACCCATGGGAGCTAATGCGCACTTCACTAGGTGCGACATGATGTTTTGATTTGCTATGAACTGTTGTCTGAGATCTTGACTTGTTATTGAAGATTTATGATTGTTGAGTGAAGTTCTATGTCACCTCCAGAATAGCGCACCTCTCCATGAGCATGTTTCCTCTATGTTATCTACCCATGATAGTAACTCGTAAGCAGTTTATGTTGCTAGGATGCAGGATACTTTCCCGAATATATTATGCTTCTCGCTATTTGGTGTGAGTCGTTTGAAAATATCAATAAATGATGAATATTTCCTGCTCGTTCTTTGTACCATTGTGTTGTGAAAAATGCAGTGAATATCCGAAGTTTATTGACATCCTAGTGAAATGTTTTGCAAGTCTCCGGAAAAGTATTATTTCCAGCCACATACCTGATTTTTTGGACATGGCGTGTTATTCTTACGATTAGCAACGTCCACTGTCTTCCAGTACAGACCATGTTTTCTTTTTTCAGCATCAAGCGCTTGATGGTGCGTTTTGACATCACGAGGAATGACAAATTGGGTGGGCTCACAATCATAATAACACACGCAGAAGCATGCGTTCACACATACATACACACACACACATATATATATACATGTATGTGTGTGTGTGTGTGTGTGTGTATCAGCCAAACAAGAAATCGGGGGAAATTGGCCCTTTTCAGGCGAACAGGCGCCTGCCTCTTCAGTATGCTCGAGTTCACCCAGCCACCCTCCGTTCAAATAATTTTTACGTCGAAGGCGTCGGAGGAAATGTGTCAAAAAGAAAAGAAGTGTGGTTTTCCCAGTGTGCCTTCCCACTTTAGCCATCTGAAACCATTTTTTCACAAGTATGAATTAAGAATGTGAAGAAGTAATCCTTTGATGCCAATGAAGTAAAATATAACTAGGGTAGTCCGGTTCCGTATCAAAAGTTTGTTCATACCCAAATGGAGTCCACAATTTTTTGTTTGTTTTTGTTTTGGTGCAGTTTGCACGTGTCTTATGAATAAGGATAAGATACATATACCATACGTAAGTACTATGTATTTAAGACAAATTATGAATTCAATATGATATTAACTAGCATTTAGATGCATAGACAACATGCTATGTAGAACGCATTTCATTACTTTAAAAGCATTGATAGTCACGATATCGAACGGTGGTCATACCAACTTTGTTTATCACCTGGTTTGCAAAGTGGAATAATCATCGTACGTTGAAGTTTGTCAGGAAGTCTATCGGTTCTACAGCTGCAGTCTGCGGTCCGGACTGTCAGTGATTGACGGCCGGCCGAGGTCAGGAGACAGGCGCCGGCGTTCTCCGGCCGCTGGCGAAACGTTCCCTGACCAGACATGCAGCTGCGGAATGTTCTACCGAAGCATCTGATGCACCAGAGTGTTATCACGACGAAGCCTTTGTGGCACCTCTGCTTCGTTATCACCAATTGTGCTTTTGGTAACACACTTATATCGCAGGCGTCTCTCACTCTGAGTCAGCATCACCTATCATGGCTATGCGTCTTGATGCCACGAAGCCAAAATAGAAGTTGGCCCAAAAATGTGTTTCCCCATTTCCCCATTGTAAGCTGGCAGGCGCGTTGCCAGTATTTGATCCCTGTCCCAACATTAGCTCTTATCTCTGAGATCACCGTGACGGCTCGCTTGGTCGTTCCTATCCTGGCATGAAGTGATATGGCTTCTTCCGACCTTGTGCATTGGTCATTGATATTGTATAAACAAGATACTTGTCAGAAGTCACAACCACATTGCCTAACTTCCGAAAGCACATCGCCCCCCCCCCCCGTGGAACGTCTCGAGCCGCGAGACGTTCCACCGTGCCTGGTTAGGATATGTAACAGAAACTGACTAACGTTGGAACAATCCGCGCCTTTAATACATTTGCAGCATCTAACTTCAATTTGACCAAGTAGGAGCAGCATATTAAGGTAGCCCCATGTACATAAACTCATGGGGAATGCATAGGTGATATTTTCAGTGTGAAAATTGTTTGGCCATTTTTAAAGCATTAATTTTCGCTATTGAGATTCGCGCAAGCACATGCAATTTATTTCCATCGTGGAATACACAAAGATCGTCCTCCCATATTTTGCCTATTTAAGATGACGTTCATGTCCTTATTCATCAAAGATACACCCATAATGGTGAAGCGCAGCAATATAATTCCCTCTGAAGTAATGGTGCCTGTAGATCCTACTGCATGCATGGTGGAGCGCGTTGTTCTCAGACACTTCTCAAAAGTTCAAGAGTGTGTCTGGACGAATGCTGAAAAAACGACCCGTTTAATTGCAAAACAATTACGAAATCCAAATACTAGGAATAGTTTCCATTCCAGAGCCATATATCTCGTTGTCATAGCCTAACATTACTTTGCGTGATTTGCGAAAGGTAGGCCCGCTCATGCCGTCCATTGCACGGTGGCACCATACACCGGCCTTAACTGGATCTTGCTGAGACACCAAGTCAAGCTTTTCGATAATTAGTAAGCCATCCAGTGTCCATCAAACAGGGATGACGTGAGCTGGCGAACATATTTTAAGAAAAATTACTTCCGTGTGCCTTCATTGTATAAATTGGAGAACAGTTGGCATAGACATTACCATAGTAATTCCCAAACTGGTCGGCAACATGCCAATATTTTGTTAAGCTTTGAGAACGAAAATATTTCAAGAGCAATGAAAAGCTTTCGGCTGCATGACATGTTCGGTTCCAATATAACCTTGACATTTCGTCGTCAAAAATAGCGCTAACATGAAAACTACAATCAATCAACCAACATATCAGCGCATTTCCTTCCACTACCTGCAAATGAGCGTTGCTTTGGTGGGGCATGTCAGTGTATTGACGTGTTTCTTACTGTGCACGTGTGGCGACCATTTACTGCATATTTGTATAACTCACCGAAACTGGGCCAGTGCCAATTACGCAGCATGGCAATAAGAAACGATACGTGAACGGCTCACATGGCAGGAGTCCCTACACCTCCGCTGACTCTCGCGTGTGTCATCATGTGTCGCCATGTGTTATCATATGTCGCATATGCACACATGTGTCACCCTGTGTCACCACGTGTCACCAAGTTTCGCATACGCACACATGTGTCACCATCTGTCGCATATGCACGCATCTATCATCATGTGTCACCATGTGTCGCATATGCACGCATGTGTCATCATGTGTCACCATGTATCGCATATGCATGCATGTGTCATGTGTCATATGTCAAAGCTGCGGGGTCTGGACAATATTTTAGCGATTAGAGAACGTGCGCACAACCATACATATCTGGTGGTCGGTCAAAATATGGCGCCCTGCCACCACCTGTTCTCACGAATATAAAATACCTATTTTGCCCCCGCTTCCCTTAGTTCGACACTAATACGGCCAAAGGAGTCCGAGTCCGGCGGTACAAGCACACAGCATGCCACTTGCCTGCCATTCAGCCCAGGGCCACGTTCACCACCGTGGACTCGGTATCCAGTTGAGTGACCGGACCTTTGGAAACACGGCCCTCGGGTGGCGAGTCTGCTGCCACTCCTTCCATTAGCCCAGTTCCACGCCTCGTGAATCTCTTCCACTCCTTGCATTAGCCCAGTTCCACGCCTCGTGAATCTCTATGATCACTAGCCCAGATCTAATATCGTACCTTTATTAGTAGGATAACGAATTTCGCAATGTCAAGACAGCGTCAGTATTAAAATAGCGGGGAAAGCGTCAGCAGTGAATATGGTTGAAGTGAAAATTGAGCGCATATTCTACGGACTAAGGTGGAAGGAGCACCTTGAGTTAAAGAAAGGCACAACTCAGCTGGCCCCTGGAGCCCCTGCATGCTTTCGGAGACCAGCAGTCCGTCCATGCTTCTGGAGATCAAGAAATACACCAAAATGGGTGCCCAGTGACTGCAAATCTACCCAGGGGTGTAGGATCGCAAGATCAATTGGGGAGCTCAGCCTTTGGTCGATCAACCTAGGGTACCCCCAAATACCAATTTCTTCCCGGATTTAGGCCACTTTATTTTGTCATCTTGAAAAAAACCGTTAAGTCCATAAATATTCATTTCCGTTTTACAGTTTTCCCTGAACCTCGCCTGGGGGACAAAAGAATCAGGAAATGGTTCATCGAAAAACTACTTTCAAATATGTAGAATCCACTTAGTGCGGACAATACTTTTTCCCTTTTACTTCACATTGTGCATAATTTCATTAATGCTGTTATGATATTTATATATGTTACTACGAATTTCCGTCGATCGAAATGGATTAAAATCAATACGAAAAGAAACAACATGCAACCATCATAGCAAACTCCACATTGCAATCAGTGCTAAATGAGCAGTGTGATTATCGATTTCAGAAAAATTAAAAGAGGATTGCTTGTGCTATTTCAATTTATGAAAGAGGACTATTCACCACCAATACTAAGGCATACTTAGAAGAACCGCGAGAATAACGTCACCACTCATAAATTTTGGGCAATCTTACACCTATCTAGGTTGAACACGAGTAGCATGTCGTACTCGAAATTTATACAGCATTGCTTGAATTTTTCATGGGTTTGACTTCCAAAGTTTGGGGGGGGGGGCTGGCTGCCAAGTTGAGGGCGGGGGCTGAGCTACAAGTTGAGGGGGCCCTCCTAACTGAATAGGATCCCACACCTCTGAATCTGCCACTCGCGATCTTCCCACGTTGCATTGCTCACCAACGTCCGGAAATATCCAAAGAAGCAGAAGAAACTGTAATTGATTAAATCAAGAATCGTCACACTGTGTTGCAACATGAAGGGAACAAGTATTCGAAGCACAAAACCGACACAAAGACAAGTTTTGATGGAGCCAAATATGAATCAAGATATTATAATCAAACAATCTGATCAATGTAAGCGCCTCGTTCTTATGAAGAAAGACAACTACGTGCAAAAAGCAAATGTGATTACAGACAAGGATGAAACAGCGAAGACAGCTCCTATGAATAAATTCGAAGAATGTATCAAAAGATGCACGAAAGCCACGCTGATGAACAATGGTCCGGTTGACCAAAATTATGTTGCATGCCACCTCAGCATTATCGGACTGCTGAGTATTATCAGCTGCCAAGAACCCAGAAGTGAGCAAGCCCACTGAGGCCTATGGCATCTGACTGTGAGGGTCCATCAGACAAATTATCTTGATTCCTCCAGTGTATTACCACACAGCTTTTGTCCTGTATTCCAGCGGATCTATCTAACACAGAAGCATATGCTTCACGCATGAAATGGAAGTTGCCTACTAATCTACCACAGTGAAGCATAGTGTTGTCCCTTGACGTACACAGCTTATAGGGCGGGAGCTTTCCGATTCATAAGGGTATTGATTTAGTGATGAAAATGATTGAGACTTGCTCAAAAAAATGAATTTCTGCGACATTTCACCAGCACAGACATTCGCGCTTTTTCTAACCCCTGTGCTAGTTAATAACTTTGCCGGCTTTGGATCTGACGTGTATAAACAACTATCGGGCGTGGCAATGCAGTGCCACGATACCACTGCGATGGAATCAGGGTGGCTCCGGCCGCAGCCATTGCCCTCATGCATATTCTATATACGGGATTTATGTCGAAGATGTTGTTGTTGTTGTTGGAGTTTACCAGCCTGTCACCGAGTGGGTAATGTCGACTGTTGTCGAAGATGAAGTGTGCACCAGCGCTATGCCTAAGAAGCATTGACGATATTGTCGGAGATTGGAGGATGCATGAGGTCGATAAACTGACACTTTTTCAACGAGATTAACGCATGCAATCAGTCAATTAGCTTTACCATGGAGCACACTTGCTTATCATTCCTTTACACTTTAATCACAGGACACCCATCAGGATACTACACCACGGAGTTATTTATAAAACCGACGACCGCACAAATTGTACTACACTTTGAGTCCACCCATCCATGAGAATCAATAAATGAAGACTAAGATCGCAGCTCATCCGCGAAATTAAGATCTCTTCCGACAAGCCCGTAAGATATAGGAGCTTTAAGTTTATCAAATAGCCGTTTATTGATAACGGATATTCGGTATATACCGTTAACCGGGCCGCCGAAATTTATATGCTTAACGGACATGCGCCTAAATTGGGAAGTAAAAGAGATGCAAGATACAACAATCACGAAAACGTCTGCAATGATGTCATGTATATCAACCTCCCTACATCAGCAAAACACTTGTAAAGCGGGTTAATGGAATTTTAAGTGAATCAACGGCACCGCTGAAAGCTTTTTCGGTAAATAGTTTTACCATTCGGAACAGATTGGTTGGATCACCGCTAACTTCGACACAGTGCCCATCCGGTAGATACATTTGGCACACATGTCATTGCGGATTAGGAGGTCTCCAAGGAAATGTCGTGTGTAATTTAACATGCATGATACGCGGAAAATGATAACAAAAAGCACCTGCATATTGAAAAACAAACAACCGATTCCCTATCGGCTCAATGAACACCCCGCAGATGCACGCCAACAGAAACCTGATGACCCTCGACAATGACGTATGATTTGGGAACGTATTAACACTCGAAATTAATATTGCCTCGATACGAAATTCATAATATAAATTCTTGGCACTAAGTGCGACAGTACTGAGGTAAAAATTGATGCATCTATGCATATTTGTGATGTGAATCCCACTCATGGTATGTACCATGATCAGCTGTTGGCCCATGAAGCAAATTCAATCGGCTAACCATTTTTTTTGTGGCAAGCACATGACCGAAGTACGCTCGAGAAAGCGTGGTCGTATATTGTAGTACGCTGTTGTGTGTGATTTTGTGCAGTGTTGGGAACTGCGACGAGATGGGATGAGGAGTCGTGAGTTTTCCATTGCATGACGCGTGCTCAAAGGAGTCGACGGGAGGCATGTGACGGAAAGGTCTTCGCCTCATCAGTCGCACACTTTTGATCGGAAATGTGATGTTCTGTCGCATTGCATTTTGCGTTTGCCACGATACTAACGAAGGAAAAGAGAACAAGATTGCCCACGCCAAGATGTATCCTATCTACACCAGTTGTCATCGTCAATTGGAATGCAGTCAATTGACTGCGGACTTTTTCTGTATCCTTTGAACACGGTTTTGGCAACCTATGCATGAATGTGAAATAGGAAGTACACCGATTTGTCCGAGAAGTTATTCTGCTTTACATGCGAGCGCTATTTTTCACTTGAGACAGAAATGTAAAGGTGATATTTGAACTGAAGATGGCTTGCAGCCAACTGCTTTTCATTATACTCTATGTTCTTTCGATTCAAATGCATAAACCATATTGGCATGTCACCGACCAGTTTTGTAATTATTATAACTTCAATGAATAGCTTGTTAGTTGCTGATGGGATCAAATTGCCCTCCGATTGCCACTAGTTGGTCACAAAAATGCTTACAGGTGAGTGCATGCACGTACCTATTTTATTTAGAGAGACAAGGAATTGCTCGGTTACTCATTGATAGGTTCCCAAATTATTGGTTGGATACTTTGTAAACATTAGGACCATTTGCATAGGAATGACTTTCGAGTTGGCAATGCGCCAGCCGACTTTTGACGCAACCGGTATTACCAACTTCCATTTCACTACATAAGCATGACGATAATGATTCTAGACGCTGGTAGGGCAGTCGCAAAGTCAGTAGGACGGACGCCTTACCAACTTCAATATGTCCTACACCCATGGGTAGGGACGACCAGGCACTCTCAATAGAACATAGCTGACCCTTTGGTCTTCCCTGCCCTAGCAAGGCAGGGTTCCATATGCTTCACGCAGTAGTATTTGGCCCCAGGTTGTGAGGATCAGATGACCTGGTGAGGTGCAGGCTGCGGCCGCCAGCAGCAGCGTCGGAACATCAGCTGCATGCCACACTCGCGGCAGGAACACATCCGTGGAATAGCAATCCGCCAATCGAGTGGTGTGCTTAGGAACCACGAAACAAGCTCTGTTTAAGACGGGCCCGAATCCGTAAGTCCAATCCAGCCATCAATTCAATTGGACTGACTTTAGTTAAATTAAAAACAAAACAGGAACATAAGTGAGGATTTTCATGTGCGACAATTCGGTAAGCATGATCAATGATCGTTGGTTTGTTTCATGTGGATGTCTAGAACCGTTGGGAATCGAAGCTAGTTCCAAATGTGCGGTACTACACGCCTCCGGAATTACTTCATCAAATAATTAATAGCAAGCATGAAACCCGAGAGAGTCTAGCTTCCTGTTTGCCAGTTTTCCATCTGGCCAAGAATAGAAGAACATCTGCCAGAAAGATGTTGGCACCAGGTGCGGATCAATGGGGAGGGGGGGGGCACTGGTGTCTTGTGTCCCAGCCCCCATGGAAAGGCGGCGCCCCTCTGACTGGAAAAAGGCAGTGGCACTCGAGTGCACCCCGTCGAAATTTTATCAATCAGCGGGGGGCCGAGTCTGGTCCCATCCAGACATTCCTGATCGAAATTCCTGGATCCACCCTTGACTGGCACAGCACTCTTTTTTCGTTGGGCATCAGGATTTTAAGCTCCGGCCATTCTATGCAACCCCCATATGTGCAATGCTAAATTATAAATGCATTGGCATCTATCAGCCGCATTGGAATCTCTGATAGCGAAACCCACACCGACACTTCAGTGCCTGGTTTCTTGATGTGTAAGCCATGAGGTGGCTAAAATAGCCTTCATCTCAATCACAGTGGCAATATTTATCCTTGAATTAAGCAGCTTAGAGCCACACAGTGGCATAAACTTGCCAACCCATGCTCGCATCAGCCATCTCGTCACACGTCGAGCCGAACACCGAGAACCCCTGCGGCTGGACGCACACGCACGGCACCACACAGTCTGACCACCGCCGACGCATGCCCACCAAAAACACTTTCTCCCCGTCTTCTCTCACATTCTCTTCCGCCCTTCAGTCCGGTCGCAATGAGTTACTGGGTCGATTTGATCTGGTAATGGCCGTCGACGAGCAGCGGCGCAGCGGCTGGCCGGGCGGCGCCGCTTTCTCGCGCTGACCCGGTCAGGCGCGACTCTCGACCGTCGCTGACGTAGCGTCGTAACGCGGCGCCACGTCTTGTTGACGCATTGTCGCTGTTGTTGCTGCGGCGCCATGTCCTGTTGACACATTCCCACTGCTGCTGCAGCGGCGCCATGTCCTGTTGAGACTTCTGCAGCGGCGCCATGTCATGTTGATACTTGTCACTGCTGCTGCAACGGCGCCATTCCTTTGATTGTTCCTGCTGCAGTGTGTCATTCTTTGACACATTCCCACTGCTGCTGCAGCGGCGCCATGTCCTGTTGAGACTTCCCCACTGCTGCTGCTGCGGCGCCATGTCCTGTTGACACATTTGCACTACTGCTACAGCGGAGCCATGTCCTGTTGAGGAATTCCTGCTGCAGCGGCGCCATGTTCTGTTGACACATTTCCACTGCTGCTGCAGCGGTGCCATGTTCTGTTGAGACATTCCTGCTGCAGCGGCGCCATGTTCTGTTGACATATTTCCACTGCTACTGCAGCGGTGCCATGTTCTGTTAAGACATTCCTGCTGCAGCGGCGCCATGTCATGTTGATACATTGTCACTGCTGCTGCAACGGCGCCATGTCCTGTTGATGTGTTCCTGCTGCAGTGGTGTCATGTCCTGTTGAGACATTTCCACTGCTGCTGTAGCGGCGCCGTGTCCTGTTGAGGCATTGCCACTGCTACTGCAGTGGCGCCATCTCCTGTTGACACATTGGCACTGTTGCTGCAATGACGCCATGTCCTGTTGAGACATTGCCACCGCTGCTGCAGCGGCGTCATGTACTGTTGAGACATTCCTGCTGCAGCGGTGCTATGTCCTGTTGAGACATTCCCACTGCTGCTGCAGCTGCGCCATGTCCTATTGACTCATTGCTACTGCTGCTGCAGCGGCGCCATGTCCTGTTGACACATTGGCACTGCTGCTGCTGCGGCGCCATGTCCTGTTGACACATTCCCAATGCTGCTGCACGTGCTCTGCACCAAACATGAAACATGTCAACAGATGATGAATATATGCTGGGTGGAGAGTGAATTTGTTTACCAACGACAAGGTGCACAAGAGAATCCGGCATGTTTGCCTGGTGTCTCATCTACTGGCTGAAGTCTAACTTCGAATCGTTATTTCAAGCTGATACGTCTTAATATCGGCGATATTATTTAAGTTAGCGCAAACCACATCCATGGGGTGCCTGTGAGTGTTCAAGGTTTGATGTTCCAGGGAATATTCTAGAAACGGTATGGTCCATCCGAGTAAGGTGCATGCTGGCATGTTCAATGCATAGGGAACGGATGGATGTGCCTTGCTGACCTGTTTCCCCTGTAGCGAAAAAGGGCTAAGTGTGACAAAAGCATGCGTTGAGCAGATTTCTGTTCTATCCCCGGCAATGCTACTGTACAAGCTTGGAGCAATTTGGAAAGTGCACGAATACGTATTTGAATGAGCACACGAAGACACTGGTGACATCACGGACACAGGCATGTTACCTGCTACGACAGCTGTGTGCACCCGGGCAGATGATCCAGGCGCCTATGGAATGAAGACACCGGAAATTTATATTCGAACAGAGAGGGGGAGGGGGAGACGGGTGACAAAGGAGCCAATCAAAGATCAGCCATCACCAGAGATCTGTTTGGACGGTGCAATGGAGGTGCCGATAAAGGTCGCTTCCGAGATTATGTGTCTGGAAGGATGAGGAAGTGATTCAGGTGTCCTTTCTTCATCAGGACCTTTCTAGGGGTGGTGGAGATGCTGATGTGGGGAGTCTCGAGGTAAGTGTGTTGAAGCAGAGGAGGGGGAGCGGTGTATCCAAACAAATTCCAGTCGCGACGACGACGACGACGACGACGACGACGACGACGACGACGACGACGACGACGACGACGACGACGACGACGACGACGACGACGACGACGACGACGACGACGACGACGACGACGACGACGACGACGACGACGACGACGACGACGACGACGACGACGACGACGACGACGACGACGACGACGACGACGACGACGACGACGACGACGACGACGACGACGACGACGACGACGACGACGACGACGACGACGACGACGACGACGACGACGACGACGACGACGACGACGACGACGACGACGACGACGACGACGACGACGACGACGACGACGACGACGACGACGACGACGACGACGACGACGACGACGACGACGACGACGACGACGACGACGACGACGACGACGACGACGACGACGACGACGACGACGACGACGACGACGACGACGACGACGACGACGACGACGACGACGACGACGAGGCCGATTTAGGGTAGATTTTGGTATTTCAGGACCACAGCTTTTGTCACAAATGATGGGGTGCCAATTTGGAAGTATTTATGAATTTGTCCGGATTGGGTGATGGTGGCAGTGTCGATTCAGGGGTGCTTTCAGAATTATGTGCCACCGAGGTTGAGATGCCTGTCCACGGACATTGCCATGGGTTTGGAGGGTAGTGGAAGTGTCAATATATGCACAGGAATGCTTGGGGCATCACTACACCACCAACTGGTTTATTTGCAGCGCATAAAAGTTCGCAATGGTATATTCACGTGATATTGAGTATGACATTATAATCACGAAACGCTGGTGTTCATGGTCCAGTGCGTGCGGTTCATTTTTCCCATTCGGATGTATTCCCTATTTATTACCGTCAAGACCTGTCATTAGGTTGTGTCTCTTTCCATGCTCCGATAGATATCTCATCACTCCTTGGAATGTCCAATGAAAGCGTGGTGTCTTCATGTATATCATCGATATTAACTCATAGCTTACTCATAGCCAGATTTTTGCTTCTTAATAGCTCGTGTCCATAATAAGACACCTCTGATTCAGTAATGGTCATCTCCCATATACAGGGGCGATTCCAGGAACTTTGATGGGGTGGTCTCGTCTCGAGAGCCGCCATTTCTCAGTAAGGGCGTTATTGATCGATAATATTGAAAGGGGTGCACTGGAGCGCCCCTGGAGGGGCGCCTTTTTAGTCAAGAGGGATGCCTTCGGCTGAAAATGGACTCCGGTATCCTGGAGGGGCTCCTGATTAAATGGGTACCACTGGCTGAGCACAAATCAACATGACAGTGCACTCGAGCGTTTTGGGGGTCCTTTTCCAGCCAGAGGGGCGCCAAATATCCATAGAGGTAGGCAATTTGTTGGAGCCCGACGAGAGTTTTCGAGGCGCCACTGCATTTATTCCAGGCTCCCGACCCAATATTGTTTAGTCCAACCCGAACTCTTTGGTGCACGACGCAAGTTTTTCGGGACCCAGAGCAAGATTTTTTTTGCTGCGTGCCCGTTGCAATTCTTCCTAACCCTGACGCGATTCTTGGGGGTTCACTATATCTCCGGGGAGGAAAATTGTCCGTGTTTGCTCCCCCTTTGGGCATGCCACTGTGTGTCTCACACGAATGATATTGTTGGATCTCTACGCTAGCTAGACGCTGCAGAAACCGACATTAGATTGAATTGCTTCTCCATATAAGGCTATAGTTGTGTTGTGGGCGCCTCGTCAACTATGTCACCCGCAGTGGAGGTGCCATGGCAGCGCCAGTCGCCAGTGCTGTCGTCTCACGGTGAGAGTGGTGACGGAGTGGCGGGTTGGTTAGAGATGCCGAGCGGACCAATCTGCGGCCTACCCCAACACGGGCCGTGTGAAGGGGCAGGCAGAGCGGACCAATCTGCGGCCTACCCCAACGCGGGCCGTGTGAAGGGGCAGGCAGAGCGGACCAATCTGCGGCCTACCCCAACGCGGGCCGTGTGAAGGGGCAGGCAGAGCGGACCAATCTGCGGCCTACCCCAACGCGGGCCGTGTGAAGGGGCAGGCAGAGCGGACCAATCTGCGGCCTACCCCAACACGGGCCGTGTGAAGTGGCAGGCAGATGGCGGCCACATAGCCGCCACACAATGCAGCAGGGATGCTGGGGAAATCAGGAGGTTTCACTTTCCGTTTATCTGTGCCGCCCGCGGAGGAGTGGTGTTGCACCACACATTCAGGTGCGTGTGCGTGTGTGTGAGCGTGTGCGTGTGTTTGAGCGCGTGCGCATATGAGCGTGTATTGTGTGTGTGTGTGTGTGTGTGTGTGTGTGTGTGTGTGTGTGTGTGACATACAGACAGACAGACTTTTATTGAGGTAATCCACAATGGACTTGTGGCTATTACGACCCCGCGTTAATTAGATAAAACAGCACAGCACAAAAGGTCAAATTCACATAACAGTTAAACCCGTGGTCATACATGTCATAATAAATAAAATAAAAAGTATAAATAAAATACAGCAGGGCGAGCAGCAAATCAGTCCGGCACGGCACGTCATACAGGTGCCGCCGTAGGTGGCGACCAAAGATCAGCACGGGAAGTCGCATCAGTGTGAAGTGTGTGTGTGAGGAGCGTGTGCGTGAGCGTGTGTGTGTGTGTGTGTGTGTGTGTGTGTGTGTGTGTGTGTGAGAGAGAGAGAAAGGCGTGTGCGTGTGTGTGCGTGTGTGCATACACACGCACACCTATGCATGCGCTAGCGCATACACACTCTGGAGTCTTGGAGATCCCGGGTGGGTCGGGAGGAGGGGTCTTGATCCTCCTTGAGTTTGAGAACGGGTAATCGAGAGGCGTTGGGAGGGATCCACTTCCGTACTAGTGGTTTATGTGGTGATAGAACCCATGAGTTCGGTTAAAGACTCCCTAAATGCATGCTTGCACAAACGGCAAACCAACGACATAGTGATGTGGAACATGCAAAATGTACATTTGTGCAGTGCATCTTCGTTCAATTACATGAAGTCCAAGAACCACTCATCACGAAAAGATTTTCGAGCTCACAAGGTCATCCTGTCTCCATTGGATTGCATTTATTTGTTTACTTGTTCCCTATCCCTGCATCCTCCTACCTGCTGTTTGTTGAGCGCGGCGCCGATACCGGCTGACTCGCCCCAAGCTGCAGTATCCTTACCTTATCCAGTCTGAACACCCAGCCTTACATCCTTCCCACATCCTATCGCCTATCATATTCACATTCCTGTTTATCTCACTCATTTCGATGGGCACGATAATAGCCACTGCAGTCTGTGGATGTGTCTGTAGTAAATACAAATATAAATGCAATTGGAGTTTTCAACAGCGCCAATACACTTCATTGTATTTCCCTGAAGCTTGGTTTATACAAGTCCGCTAATGGCATTAGTTTATTTCAGGTGTATAAATTACTTCCCTGTTTAATCAAACTTGGCGTCATTTTCTCATTTTGGCAGCATTGGCAGCTAGGAACTGGCAGCAAATTCGGCATTCTCAGTTCAAGGCACCCGGTTGTTTAAGAAGTCGAATCCCCTGCCAAATCAGACAGACAGCGTCAAGCATGACGTGATAAATCATACTGGTGGCAGCGGTAAGTGGACCAAAAAAGAGGGTGCCCATGTAAGTGCGGCGGATTAAGGGCAGTGGTTCAATTGACCGCCTATCTAAATGAGGGTGGTCAAAATCATCTTCTTGACCCCAATCTCGGACAGTCATCTTTTAGGCAGTGATGTATTGAATGTGGGGGAAAATGTGCAACTCAGCCCTGGAAGGTGATGGGCCCCAAAGAATCGCATCCGGTCTCGGAAACATTGCACCGGGGTCTCGCAAGAATAACGCTTGGTCACTAAAAATCGCGACGGGGCCTCACAAATCGCACCGGGACCCGAAAACGTGAATCCGGGTCCCGACAACTTAAATAGGAATTCTAACAAATGAGGATCGTCTTATGCTTGTGCTGTGCTCTGAAGCTTCCTGGCTTTTCTGAAAGTTCTTTTTGACGTATCGTGCAAAACAGTCGTTGAGAAGAGGCGGCTGCAGCCAGACATTCTGGAGGGCATGTCGGGCCATTTTTTTAAATAGTTTCATGAGCTTTCAACTCCAGTCAGATATCTACACGTTATTTTCATGGTCACTGAGGTAAAATGTCATGCCCTGATCTCACCTCAGATAGTTTTATTGCGCGTGACTATGAACATAGTCGATATGGGCGTTGTTTCAAAGCTGTTCGCTCTTAGAACGCGAGGATGATATTGTTAAGTGCGATATTGAAGACCAAAATGGTCACAAATATAAGTGCATCAGAGGTCACAGAGGTTACACATGGGTCAGTGACCTGACTTTAAAATGAATGTTGTACGTTTATTGCAGAATGTATTTGGATATGTGCCATTGAAAACACTTTGTTCCGAGAGCACGACAATGCTAAAACAGATCATGTGAGGTCGCAGAGGTCACATAGGTATGCACGTTGACCTAACCCTGAAATGAAGCTTTGCGTCAAATGGAAAACAAACTTCTGTCACCTTCGAAGAAGTCATTTAAGTAGACTTCTTCAATTTCATAGGGAATTACTTGATATCACGCAATGTATTTCAGTTACAAGCACCTCCAGCTAAAAGTGAATCGTGAACATATCAGGTTCGTATATACATCATGTGCCCTCAAAGTTCAACACAGCACTATTCGAGGCAGGGTCATGCATGTCAGAACCGACACGTCGTACACAGTGATCGACATCCGCACATATGTCATTATATCGACTATCTCTCTTTCCCTCTAACGGCACAGAGCGTTCAAGGCTCTTTATGCTGTCCACGATATGTGATTCACGTGACCGAGCTGCAGGTCTATCGGTCACACTGCACACTTCGGACGCTGAGACAACTAAAACTTACTCTTTGTGCTGAGGCACGACTCACAGTTTTAAAGGAATGCTGAATGGCTACGATTTACCCATCTAGTGACCGTTGAAAGCTGACTCGACATAGCGCACGCTTAGCCAACCCATCGATGCCACCACATGCATTTTTGGCGTACACGGTTGCCAAAACAAAATCCACGGACATCTGATACTCCAAACGTTCTTGTGGCTACAAAGATTTACAAAGTTGTGGTTGTTTTTATATTTCCCAGCGCAACCATCGGATAAGTTGCTTTCTCCAGTTCCGAACACATCCGCCGTATGTAAGGAATCAACACAGACTAGAGCCGTGTTTTCAGCCACTGCAGCCGTGTTTTGTGCTAGGGAGCTAGGCCACGCACACACTTTTTGCATGAATCGCTGGTGCACGGCGTTAACGGATGAAGAGTGCACTGGGAGCTGTCCGAATGAAAACTTTGAGGTGCATCCTGAATGACGAATTAACAAATTCGAGAAAAAAGCACCGACCACGACCGCCTCACTGTCAGAGATAGTCATACAATTACATAAAGTAACTGCTGTTGTGCCTGGACGACAAAGTGGTGAAGTGTCAGCTGCGATGCTGCATCACTAAGCGTGGAAACATGCATGCTCGTCGGTCGGAAGCACACCATCAAACGACGCATATCCCATCTAACACAATCTTCGCCGTAGTCATGAGCTGCACACGGATGGAGTGGAGGGGAAAGGCCCACAGCCACAATACCTCCGATAATCAGGGTATGTTCCCGTTGCTCATCCAAACAAATGAAGATGAGAAGTGACTGAACGCGTTTTTGGGTGCGTTTGGGCTAGGTAAGGATGTTCGATTCTAAGTCACTTGACCTATATTTTGACCAAAAGTGCCGTTCGCGACCTCATTCTAACTCTCAGAATCGGCGGATTCTATGTCACGTGGCTTAGAATGTCTAGGACTGGCTAACCACACTAAGAATGACCGTGAAACAGATCTCACGCACTAAATAGGTACGCTTACGGAAAAGGCGCGTTATTTTATTTACATGACTGGCTGGGTATTAACGTTGGGCTGGGTTGATGGGACATCATCCCTTTAGACAAAGGGAATGCAGCGTCATTCAGTACATGGTTTGGCAGCAAGTCTTCTTCCCTTACTTTCATCAGTGGCAGAAGCTCACCTATGTACACTCGTACATCATGAACAGAGCCAGGCCAGCCGATGTTCACCCAGGTGAACCTGATATGTGCATCACACACTGCCAGCAACAGTACTGATATAGCCCTTTCGGTGTATGTACCCACTGTCATTGTCTGAGGACATCATGGAGATAAGGATGTGGGTGTCAACCAGTGACGCAGCCAGGATTTGCTTAAAGGGGGAGGAGTCCAAGCAAATGTGCTGAAACAGAGAAAGCTTCTGGCGCGCGAAGCGCACGAAAAAATTCGGGTTTGGCGTGATGAAAATCTCAACATTTTTCGTTTGATCCAGTGTATTTTTGGGTGCTAAGACTGTATTATTGTGCAGAACTTGATGCGGTGGAATGTTACTTTGTTTCACTAATGATCGGCCGAAAGGGTTGGTGAGCTGATCTGCCACTCCACGAGATACTCTAAGGTGTTGCTTAATGGCATCTGCCTCATGCAGTGGTATGTACTACCACTGATTCCATATAATCACAGATCTTTGCACGATTCAATTCTTCACTTTGACAAACCCGTATGTGAATTTGATCGATCTCCTCATCTTTATCGTCGGAAGAATTTCCAAAGAACTCAGCAAGCAAAGCATCACATTGTTCACCCATATCCCGAAGAAAAATGAGCTCAGTTGTGAAGTTCATCAGACCTTTACGTGCATCAGTAATGGCGGCGCCCTGTAAAATCGCCGCACAAACCGTCAGAAATAAAACAAGAAATTGGCGTTGCCGAACGCGGCAATATTCTAACTCTCAGATTCTAACTGAAAATCTAACTACCCCGAGCGCACCCTGGGATAAGGGTGGATTCGCCTTGCGACGGGAGCACTTTGATGAGTTTGGATGGATAATCAGTCGTTTGCTTGAAATCACTGTCGATGAGCCTGGCGGGTTAGTTCTCTTCGAATTGGAGAAAATCGTCCTTCGAGCGATTTTTACATTCGTCCTCCCTCTCTCGAATGGACACATTCCCATGATACGGGGGAGGGGTGGCACATGTACCTTGCCCCATTGTGCGCGTCTTTGAATAACGGTACCCTCACTATTCCAATGGGGGCACCTATCTTCAGAAGCGCAGCTAAGACGGAGCCATCCCCAACCCCCTATCAACCAAAAATACACTAGACGAAATAAGAAATTGTGAGATTTTCACCAAATAAAAACTGTATTTTCGGCGCGCTTAGCGCGCCGAAAGCTGTCTGTTTCTTTATATTTTGTTTTCATCGCCCCTCCCCCTGTTAACAATCGTGGCTGCGCCCCTGTCTGTCTTGTCTTGCACCTGTCTTGTCCAGAAGGGTGATATGCATGCCCAGATGGGTGGTTGTCTTGTCCAGAGGGACACCTGTCTTGTCCTGAGAAGCAGCTGTCTTAACTAGAAAGCGGTTCCCATATTCAGAAGGACGGCTGTGTAGTTCAGTGGGATGCTGTCTTGTCCAGAAGGCACCTGTTTTGCTTAGTAGAGCGACTGTCTAGTTCAAATGGACACCTGCAGTTTACAGAGGGGACGCCTGTCTTTTCTAGAGGGACGCCTATCTAGTCTAGCGAGGGCGCCTGCCTTTTCCACAGAGGCTTCTGCCTAGTCCAGTGACGCGCCTACCTAGTCCAGTGGGGCGCCCCGCGTTTGACTTCTTGAAATGGCTGGTCATTTTATTTTTATATTTGGTTAAGGCTGAAGATCTCTCACTAAATCATCTCTCACTAAATCACTAAATTCCGGGTCCCAAAAAAAAAATAGGAAAGATCAACCTAGCACTAGCACCGGTACCAAACCAGGAGTGGGCCGGACCCCGAACCACCCGGGATCTCCAACCAAGAATTTGGTCCATGCTTTTCGGTCATTTCACCAAACTATTGGAGAACATTGGGAGGGGCCTCAATTATTCATTCTCCCTTATATCTGGGATGGAGCGCATAATCGGCGTAGATTTTTGAAAATTATTGGGAGGGCACAATATGGCACATGAAGGCAATGGGTGAACACAAATGGATTGGTGGGCATACCACATAGGCCCCATGTTATAAATAAGTTCAAACTATGGAGGGGGTAAAGGCAACGTTTGGGGAGGGGGAGCAAGTGCCATCCCAAGAGCATACAAAGCTACCCCTGGTGGAGCGGTCCTCAAATAGGTATATTCAAAGTTCCACCTCTGAGAGCAGCATTGGCGGACCTAGTAGAAGAGCAACCGGGCGCAGATGCCACACCCATTGATAGGTGGCGCATTTCTGACCGGGAAAAGACGCCTTTCCGGGAGGCTCAAGTGTACCCTCCCCCCAATTCCCGCCCTCATCGCTCAACGAGCTATTCAGAGAAAGGTGTCGCCAGTAGCGCAACCAGGGGGGGGGGCAAGGGACCATGGCCCCCCCGAAATTTTTTGGGGGCCCGCTCCGAGCCAGGCGGGCCCCTGGCTCGGAGTGGGCCACCCTACTCAGAGCCCTGGCTAGGGGCCCGCGAAGCGGATCTGTGGCTCGAATCAGGGGCCCTTTGAACCAACTGAAAATCTGGGGGCCCGTTTTAACCAGGGCCTGCCTCAAACCGGGGCCCATTTTGATTCAGGGGCCCGCATTGAACCAATATGCATGTATACATTGCATGTATACATATATCATATTATTTCTCTAGGAGGAAGGGGCACGTGAAGGAAAAGTGCTTTTATTTCTGCGAAGTTTTACAAACATAGGGGCCCGCTCAAAAGTAAGTGCATGTTTTCCGCAGACTTTTTAAAAACATGAGGGGGGCCCGCTTGCGAGGGGGCCCGCTCTCCATCCCTGCCCCCCCCGAACTGAAATCCTGGTTGTGCCACTGGGTGTCGCTATTCAAAATTGCGATGCACCAGCACCCTCACAACGTCAACCTCTCTTAAGTGACCTTCATGTGCCACATATTTTCACAAAACACGCCCCTGCACACCGGGGCCCCTAGGACCTGTGCTGGAAGGCTGCGCCCATTGGCGGCTGGGACCTGGGTGCGTCACCACAGTAGTCAACCAGATTCCGTCACTTCCTCTCCAGTAATGCTGAAGCAATGTGGAATAGTCACTAATTGTCGGCCTCGGTCATGTCTGGAAGAATGCTCTTTCCCCTCCCCGCCCCTCTAACACGAAAGGCTGGGCACTACGCACGCCAACCCCCATTGCGCTTTGCATTTGGGCGTCGATCATGCCTGCCATGCCTTGCATTGACCATCATGAGTGATCTGGCAAAACACATTCTCTACCTAGTATATAAGAACCAATAAGAAGTACCGCTAGACGTCGGTTGTTCAATGTCTGAGCTTATTGGCGAAATACTGTGTTAATTAATACGTTTATTTACATTTCATACAAACTTTTATTATTGCATGCTGATATGTTTTACGAAACACATGAAATAACAGTTTATTTTTAGCCCAAAGAATTAAAGGCTATATGGTAATCCATATCTGGCATAGCGTCCGACATTTGTGAAATTACGTTTGCGGTGTGTATCGGGGAATATTCGTCGCGTACGTGTGTATGCGGTTTTTAGCGGAAAACGGTTATTGATATAGACAGACATTAGTGTTTGATGAAAGGTGGAAGTAATCAAAATGTATCCATTGCAGACATTCTCTTGAAACTGGTCTCGCTGTCGAAGCCAGAGTAGGTATTTAGATCCCAGGCTCGGATCTGCGCCGACGCTGTTTGGTGGCTCCAGTTGTTATTATCGGGGTCAACGTATAGCAGCGGTTCTTCTGTTAAAAAGGTTCGTATGTTCGGACATGAAATGTAATCACATACGTCATGGTCGTAAGGCAATTTTTACTATGAATGCAATGCATGGGAGGTAGGAAACTGTGTTCTTGAAGAGGAAAGATATTTATGTGTGTTAGTTTCAAATGATCTTAAAGCAGAAAGACAATAGGTGGTTTTACAGCAGCTTTTTGCTCTTGGGTCACGTGGTCTCAAGAGCAAGATAGAGGGAGAAGACCTGGCATAATGATCTACATAAATTAAAAGTGACCACCAAATCTAATTTTCACATCAGTTTAATAACAAAAAAGGTTTCACTATTGACTGCTGAAATAAGTAAAATTAAACTTACGAACATCAGCAAATTGCAATATGCTATCTGATTTACGTGGAGACTGCACTCAGCTCTACTGTATCTGGCAGCTGACGAATGACTGCCAGATGACAAATTGGTGCTATGGTTAAATTAGCAAAGGATGTGGTTAGAAGTCAACTTCCTGAGCAACAGTAGAGAAAATGGTAAATTTCCAGAAACAGGTAAAATGCGATTTTTTGGATTTTTTTTCTTCAATACAGGGTATTTTAGCGTAAAAATCATGATGCGACCACTCATTTTCTCCGCAAATGATTACTTTTAAGTCAGCGACGGTTGATGACGTCAATGATTTGATGACGTCATGCATTAAGTCGGGGGAAGAAAAAACCTAACAACCTAACCTAGACCAAGATAATGTAGCATAATATATAAAATATATTATATCATAATCTAACCTAACCTAACCGGAAAACCAGAATCGTCCGAAACAAATTTTTCCGCCATGACGTCATCAAATATATTAAAAATAAAATAATACAGCATCGCAAGAAATTTCCTGCCCTTGTCGACGGTTGCTGGCGCGACGTGTTGCGAGTATTCATTCTCGGAGATAATGTCGAATTAAGGCAGAAACATAAGGTTTTCGATGACAAAGAGTATTAAATCGAGTGCATGAAGTGTTGAATGTCTTCTTTATCACGTCTGTGACACCAGGTACGGATAATTATATGCGATGTGCTATGTTTGCAGAGTGAAGATTATGGTTGTGTATTTGTTTGCCAACTGAAAAATAATTATTTGCGGAGAAAATGAGTGGTCGCATCATGATTTTTACATTAAAATACCCTGTATTAAAAAAAAATCCCAAAAATCACATTTTACCTAGATCTGGAATAATACCGAGAAAATGATAACAAAAGTATACTTAATCGATGTCAACCAAGTTTATAAATCCATATCCGATACTCCCGACAAGCTCACCGCACAACTAATAAATATTCGCAACACACCCCACGAGTAGGACGCTCGTGCACAGACTTATTTGTTACTTGCCGTCTATTGGGATATGGGTTTTGGAATATAAAATGTTTTAAGGAAAATTATACTAAAAACAATCTGTCTAAAATCTTTTTATTCCCATCACCAAGAAACAATTTGTGTCAAAAAGCAGAGAAAATTGATTGCAATCAATTCTTATTAATATTAAATGGTCTTTGTTGTACTTTTTGGTAATCTTTACCTTTCGGCCGACACATACTGCCAAGGTTAGTGATTTGTAAAGAGGTGTATAGTGGGGACCAGTGACGTCACAGGAGTCAGGGAAGTGACGTCACAGGAGTCGGTAAAGATTACCACCTAACCTAAGATAATGTAGAATAATATACAAAATGTATCATAGCATAGTATAATATAATCTAACCTAACCTAACCGGAAAACCAGAATCCTCTGAAGCACTCGTGACATCGTGACGTCACTTCCCTGACTCCTGTGACGTCACTGTTCCCAACCGTACACCTCTTTACAAATCACTAACCTTGGCAGTATGTGTCGGCCGAAAGGTAAAGATTTCCTACTTTTTTAGTTCATGTATGGAATGTTTTAGTTGAAGCCAGGAATGACCTGGAATGCCGCTGTAAAACCGCCTAATGTATCACAGCTGGGAGCAGGGCAATCAGAATGCTGGGAATCATTCACAGGAGTGTGAGATATCAGAGCAAGAAATTGATGAAAATACTGCACTTGGCCTATGTGCAACCCCACTTAGAATATTAGGGGACAGGGGAGGGGGTATCTGAACACATTCTGTTTCCCGAACACCTACCTTGGATGTCTCCCACATCATGTTCAGTGCATAAATAACAACAGATGGTGGTATTCATAAATTATGGACCTGTCTCTACCAAAATATGAAGGTCTGATCACATAGCTCTGCAGATTCTTTGTGTATGAAGCTAGCAAAGTTAATAGGCACCATTTTTAGGCTTCCAAGAGCAGTTTGCTTAAGGAAACCATCAGGAAGTGACTTTCAATATTTTTTGCAAATAGACCAGCATTTTTAGTGCCTACTAATAGCTTGTACCACAACAGCTACAGTGAGGTAATCCTGCAGAACAACATTTTTGTGTTCAGAATATGGCACACCACTACATAATATTTATGTTTTAAGGTTGATCTTTGCAAGTGGTTAGATGATTTTCATTGAAAGGAACTGTTTGAATATGGATAGCTTGTTCCTTTTTGTGTTCAGTAAGCACGGTACAATTACTTGTTCAGCCATACAGAAGCAGCTGTAGAGCTATTTGTTGCATGATGCCTTAAGTGTTCAGAAACCCCCCATCTGGGTTGATCTGAATGATGCCCTTCTATTTAGACTATCACATATGGGTCATCAATTCAAGTTAGATAAATCAAGGTGTAGGACAGTTAAATGACAACAGGTCTTCAGTCAAAGGATTGTTGATCAGTGGAATAGTCTGCTTGCTGATGTGGGGAGTACCTTGTTGATTGCATTTAAAATATGTGGGCAACTTTTTAGGCTGCAAAATCTGGTAAGTTTGGAAGTCAAGGTAAAATTTGATTCTTTTGATTTATTTATACAATGCTCAAAGTGGTTAAGACAATGCGACCATTCAGTTTCTCTGCCAATTATTATTTTTAAGTCAACAGAGTTCTCTCACCTGGTTGGCTCCCCAAATACTCGAGCATCACTCACCCAGAGATGAGTTCCGTGCCTGATCGAGGGAGCCCATATCTGCAGGTATGCCAGTCTCCTAGATTAAATAAAAATATGGTTATCAGATAGACAGGGCAAGACACAGGCACTGGAAAGTATACCTTAAGCAGAATTTGTATGCTTAGAGTAGCCACTACATCTGCTAATATGTTGTTGTCAGTCAAGATTTCTGAAATAGAGAATATAAAGATTGAATATAGAGATTGAATATAGAGATTTAATATAGAGATTGAATATAGAGATTGAATACAGAGATTGAACATAGAGATTTAATATAGAGATATATAGAGATCTCTATATTCTGAATATAGAGAAGTAAAGCTACTCTTCAAGTTTGATTAGTATATTATCATGGTTAATCTATTCAGTATATTTGTACAACAATATGCAGAGATTTGAGTGCAATGCAGCTTTAAATCCATCCAGGTCTGTTAAGGGTACTACATCATCAGGCAGTGAGTTCCAGGTGGCACAGCATCTGAGGCTAAAAAATATCTTCCTACAATCCACTGATGCACGCATGTGAGCCAATTTCAGTGAGTGTCCATGTGTGTTCACCAATGGTGCCAGCACAAACATGTTGGGGATCTGTCGGGGATCATCTGAAAAAAACCTTGAACTGGGAATGTATACCATGAGGTACGTAATTAACATAAATCAAGAATAACACAGGACCCAGTACAGAGCCCTGAGGTACTCCACTTAAAACATTCTTTGGTTTGCTGGAAGAGCCAGAGACAAGCACTTTCATTTCCCTCCCACAGAGAAAATGTTGGATCCAGGTGAGGATTATCTCTGAAATTCCCAGAGCTCTCAGTTTTGTTAGTAGCAGCACATGATTAACAACATCAAATGCCTTTGAAAAATCAAAGAAAATTACTTCCACCATATAGCCCTCATTTAGCCAGGTAGAGACAGTCTCATATGTTAGCAGTAGTTGATCCTCTACGGAACATCCACGACGGAAGCCAAATTGTCCTTGGTTCAGCAAGTTGTTGTTGTTTGTTATTTGGGTTTAAAGGGTGCATCAACTGCAAGGTCCAGCAAGTGATGGACCTCCAAATATTCTGTGAGCTTCTCAACAATTACATGGGACAGAAGTAAGACTCACTGGGCGATAATTTAGTGGATCATGCCTTAAACCCTTTTTAAAAATGGGAATAACTTGTGAAGTTTTCCAACTATCAGGAATACTTCCAGTAGAAAGATATGAGTAAAAAATTATGAAAAATGATTTTACAAGCTCCTCATGGCAAGATACAATTAACTGAGAGTGGACCCCATCAGAGCCCATGCTGGAGGATCCATTAACCTCACTCAAAATTCTGAGCACATCAGCTTCAGTAATATCAATGCTCTGCAGCACTGTTTCGGTAATTGGTTGAAACAATTGAATACATCATAGGCACTATACAGAGGAAATGGGCTACAATATTAATGATATTTTATGAGTTAATGCTGCAAACATCTACATACCTTAATGGGATCATCCAGGCTGTGGCTCATTTGTTTGTACGTCAATGATGTTGGACTGACCAGCACAGCATTCAGACTGTGGCTTATAAAGCTTTGATGCTTCAAGAAGGAAATTATTAATTTTGCTGCAGTGAAATTCCTTAGAAAACAAATACTGGCAGACCTTGGAACAATTTGAGCAAATAACCTTGCTGGGAACAACACAGTGGTGTCAGAAAATTATAAACCTGTGTGATTGTCCTCAAAAGAAAGCTTAATAATTATATAAGATATTGGAATGCAACCGGTACATGGTGAAGCTAAGCTTACAATGATGGCATATCTTGCGTGTGGCTGCATCTGGTTTGCCTACTGACTTCTGCTCAGTGAATATTTGAAAAATGATGCATGAATAGATAAATCATAGAAAAAATAAATAACCTAACCTAACCTAACCTTGACTAAGATAATGTAGCATAATATATAAAATATAGTATAGCATAATATAACCTAACCTAACCTAACTGGAAAACCAGAATTTTCCCAAACAAACTATACAGCAATGACAACATCAAATCTGGGCAAACATTGTTAGAGCTGCTGTTAACGTTAACAGCATCACAAGGAACTTCCGGCCTTGATGGAAGGTTACAGATGCATCTGGCTGCAAATATTCCTTGTTGGGAATAAATATGGAATTAAGGCAGAAACATAAGGTTTTCGATGTCAGAGTATTGAATTGAGTGCATGAAGTGTTGAATTTATTCTTTATCACATCTGTGACACACCAGGTATGGATAATTATATGTGATGGGCTATATTTCTAGAGTGAAGATTATGATCATATATTTATTTGCCAACTGAAAAGTCATCATTTGCAGCAAAAATGAGTGGTCACATCATCTTTTTCATGTTAAAATACACTTATAAAAAATCCAAAGAATCAAATTTTATCTTGATCTCCAATAATACTGTTCAGGCCACATGTGTTGAGTGGGGCTGGATAGGTGAGGTAAATAGACAATGGTGAGTGTGTGGGATGTTGGTGGGTGGATTATTTGGAATTAGGGGTGTGGTGTTGGTTGGGGTGATGAGTGTCTTTGTCAGTGTTATGGTATCTTCCCTTTACAGACTAAACCTGGATGGGCCCTTTTGGCTCTTATTAAGTCTGACCACTTTATGACACTAATGAATATTAAACATTGTTCCACAAGCAATTTATTATCATGGTATGGTGAGCATGAGAGACTATACATTCTTGACTCCTCAGTTTACTGACGCTGCACCCTCAAGAAAGTTATTGATGAGTTGGACATTCATTTTGTCCATGTCCTATTTTGTTGGAGATTGGTGAAGGGATATACTTGACACTATAATATTGGATACCTATAATATACCTATAATTGGAGTATGACGATTCTGAGATTGGTGCTTCTAAGATCTCCAGTTGGTGCACATTCCGGTTCATGCAGTGTGGATGGTTGACACAGTTAAGGTGCTTGTCTTCTGCACCATTGGTGGGGTGGGGGGCAGACTGCAAAGTATGGCAAATGGCTTGATGAGGAACACCATCAGCAAACAAAAACCTGCACTGACATGCACCTGGAGGGCAAAATCCACACCATGGGATGAGTATGGAATGGGTATGATTGGAGGAGTTTGTAATTGTTGAGTGTGCTACGCAATAGCAAGTGAATGGTGCTAGATAGGCTGGGATATATAGCTCCCTAGGAACTTGAAATAAGGGATTGATTTGGGTGAGCGTATGTACATTTATAATACCTTTTCTAGATAGGCTTAACCCAGATGGGCCCCTGTGGCTCTTATTAAGCCTTAACACCTTATGACTTTATGGCAGCAGTGATCTTAATTTGGATGAAGTTTGGGGGAAAGCAGCACCTGTCTGCCACTGTTGCAATACTTCTTATTATGGCCAAGCTATTGGGGTGGTTCAGAAATTATCATGAAGCCAGAGGGGTACCACTGCAAAAGTACCTGTAGGGTGCCTCTGGCATGAACATTTGATGGGGTGGGGGTGCATTTAACCTTCCTGGATGGGTGCCTTTTTACTCTTAGAGGAGTGCCCCTGGCACAAGCTCCAGGGGTGGAGATGCACTTGAGCCTTCCAGAGGCATGCCTTTCCCTCCAAGGGGGTATGTTTTCCTCTTAGAGGGGACCTCCAGCTGGCTTTGAGCCTCTGAAATTTGAGGTTGGTGCACTGAAGCCTTCCCATAGGGACACCACCTTTCATGGGGAGCACATGTCCCCAGTGTCTGCTTGTGTCCATCCCTATAAGCTAAAATGTACAATATGAACAAACCATGAATGACATCATACAGCTAACCAATCAATGGCTTTCTTGATGGCTCAGTTGGCAAGCAGATGAGTCAGGAATGTATGGTATCTACACAAAGATGTAGCAACCATATGTATGTTCACTACAAAAAGTTTGTACTACCCATACATATGGTTATTACAGACCACGTTTTACAATCTAACTGTCATTCTCAAGCGGTAGGTTGTCAGGACTGAGATTTTTATACCTATGGAGGTGGGAATTCGAACTTACTGAAAGTGCATTTTAATTTAATTTTATCTCCATTTAGTACCTACCTTCCATTTATTGGCATGCACCATATGGGACCCTGTGGCCCTTATTAAGCTTTAAGTGCAAATGACCTTGATGATTATCGGGGCAATGGCTCAAAGATAAGCCTATGATTTTCATATCAAGTTTCTTCATAATGTGTTGTATCTGAGCAATTTGCATGCCCACAGTTGGAACCTCTTTCAAACAGCTTGTCAACAAAGCTTTAATGGCTGACCCTAATTACAGAATGATGCCTTCAGAACTATGAGCTCTTGATCAATTTGCATTTTGTGGATAGTCCTAATGATCACTGTGATTGTCTG
This sequence comes from Ashinkailepas kermadecensis, assembly GCA_034440615.1. Lineage (NCBI taxonomy): Eukaryota > Metazoa > Arthropoda > Thecostraca > Neolepadidae > Ashinkailepas > Ashinkailepas kermadecensis. The sequence continues at coordinate 195,081 of JAOTOM010004114.1, forward strand.
AATGCCGCATATATTAACACGCGCACTGGAGGGGGGGGGGGCGAAATTCGTCCACCCCTCCGGTTTTTCGTACATACTTCCCGATTTTACCGGTCGATATACGCCATGTTTTGCGTGCCTGCTTAGAAGTGTCCGGCGCGTCGTTCAAAGCAAGAAAAACGTAAATCGGCAGAAAATGTTCGAGTTAGAGGCCGTTAAAGTCGAAACATTTCCGAGCGCCAGACCACAATAATCGGCGCTGATGCGCTTCCCGTATATCAGCAAAAGGGAAGTGTTCTTGGCAACACTGGCGACTTGTTTGATGTATATTGATATGTTATATAGTTTCAAGGTCATATTAGGTCACCGAGGTCAAGTCAGGTTAAGTTCATAACAGGTCAATGGAACCAAACTTGGTCAACTGGAATGTTGCCAGAAGTGCAAATGACTGTCATGCGATTGATGTCATTTTGCATGTTACTCCATACACATCCTGAAAACTACTGTTTGTCATTGTGTACCAAAGCGTTTCCATACTTCATTCATTACGCAGTGCCCAATATGAGAGGCTTGGCACTTTTAATCATATTTTTATGAATAACTTAGTTATGGGCGCAATATGACCATAGTTGTCGACGTGCCCTAAAGCCCAAATAACAAACAACAAACAATACTTCATTCATGTACTTCACTCCCCTCTTCGCGAAGCCGATTGCGCCGAGCCGCCCGACGGAGCAGTCTGGCGGGCGGCCCGGTTCCGATAACTGGAACAGGTAACTGACCTGATAAAGTGCTGTTATATAGGTGACCTGAGGTCAAATGCTGGGTCTAGCATCTGTATTGTATCAGTCATGTCCAAAACATCATTGATGCCCATTTTGGAGCATTTAAACACAATCACAGCGATCCATAACAATGGCAAGCCAAGCCACGCAAAACAAGCAAATTGTGACATATGTGACCTCATTTGACCTTGAAGTTATTGACGTAGGGTCATGAAATTTGCACACAATGTAGTTCACTACCGTACCCATCCACCCTGAAAATTTCGTTACTCCAGCTTTAATAGGAGCCCCCCTCCAGTGCGCGTAATTTTCAGAGGCCCTCCAGGGCACGTGTTAATGTGATTAAGATGTGGCCACTCGTTTCATTAGCAAGTGCTTACTTTTCAGTTGGTGAGCAAAATTGTGCCAGATGGAGGTAACTGGAGTGAAGTAATATATAATGAGAATCAAGTGAGATATAAAAAAATATATGCTAGCCTCTTTTCATATTTTCCCTTAGAAAATATAAACAACAAAAGTTTATCAAGCTCATCTCATGAATACCCTCAACTGCAATAATACTGATCAGTGTTCATGGTCCAAGTTCTCCAAGAGGATTGGTATGACTTGTTAGCTCCAAAATGGAGGTTGTTGCTGATAAAAATTTGCATGCTAGGTTGTTCACTACATTTTGAGAAGAAATGTTCTAATACTCATTTATGTACATGGTTATGATGATGTATGTTTGCTCCTTTCTCTTTTAAGAGAGTGAGTGGCTGTACCCTGTGCCCCATGCCTCTCTGATGGTACCATATATCTGACCGATGCTGGGTTTCAGGTGGTAACACCTTGCATCATCCATTGAACATGGCAGATGAAGGAAGCGACTGCAAGCGTGTCACAGTATCAGAAGAGGAGCTCTTATTGCTGGACAAAGAGGCTTTAATGAAACTTTGGATAAAGCAAGACAAGTTCTTTACTTACCTTGAGCAAAAACATATTTCAGAAGGTAAGGGGATGTTGATAGTCAAGTAGTTAGACTATTCTAATGGTGATCACAATGCTTTGTAGTTCCTATGTCACAAACTGATTGATATCCAGGTTCACAAATAACCAACCAACATGAATGCTTCATGCATTTAGATACCATTAGTAGTTGGGCGTGTCATAGAAGAATGGAATCCTCCTGAACACCTTTTACCGGTCAGAGGGGCACCACCTTTCCATCAGGGGTACATGTCCCAGTGCCCCTCCTCTTCATAATCGTCTCTGCCTTGAGAATATTCCTTCCCTTCCCTTCCAAACTGCCCTAAGGCCCAAATAACTAGCAAGCTATCCTTGCCTTCCTTAAAATGGTCCCTACATGCCATGCTGCATATTGAACATCTCCAGATATTCAATATCTAGCAGTGCCTTGAGTAATTTTTCACATGTTAATACAGTTTAAATGCCCCATGCTGTTGTTTGTATGCTGTTTGCTGTTTAGCTTGCATGTGATTATGGACTGTGTGCAAAATATAATATTGAAATACATCATCATATCTGAAAACATTGCAGAAAATCAACTCCACAAATTTAATCTTGGATGGTGAAACCCAAGCTATTCTTAGCCTGGGTACATGCAAAATTAGGTTGTATGAGCGATCCGATGTGACCTGGCCCGGCTCTTGAAGCCAGAATAACCTCTGCTGCAGTATTTCAGGGCAGGGTATTCATGTTCATTTAGTTAAGCATCAGGATGTAAATACAATACGTTCTCCATGGCGAGTTCGTGACAGGCAATCGAAATCGAACCGCATTTCCTTACCTTAAAATATGCCCAACGTCTGATTTTCATGAGTATATTCCTCAGGATTGGGTGCAATATGAATATGAAGTTGTTTTTACATCCTGTCCTCGACACCTAACATCGCGAATTTGGACGCACTGTTTCAGGGTGTATGCTTTTAATCAGAAAGATACCTGTTCTTTTACTTTTGATTTTTACCTACTTTCGTGACATTTCCTCTAATGTACTCACAACCCTTGTTTGAAAGAAGCGTGTTGTATCTGCATTTATCCTGCTTGCAAACTTTGCCATGTGTCCTACTTGCCTCTGGTCACTTGGGTTATGCAGTCATGCCACATGTGGCCTGCGTCAATGGGATTATTTTAGTTCTATGAGAGTATTCACCAGCAAGTCCATGAGACGAAAAGACGGCGACACACCGTGGCACCTATGCCAGTTTGACAGTTCGACGGGTTGCATTTTTATTTGAAATATGTGCATCATGCTTGGCAGATCAACCCAGCTTAAGCAACAATGAAACGAATTTCGGTTGCGGTGGTTGCTTTTCCATGTGTATGCGCGAATTTGAGGGATTATGTTCAAAATTGAGTTCTATTGATTTTTTATATTGATTGAATTTCATCACACATCTGAAATTTGAATACACTGGGATTATCAAATATGTTTCATTTATTTGTTAAATTTGTGTACTTACTCGGAAATTGGGCGCAAGTATACAAGTATCATGTGCTGATTTTGAATATGAAATTGTTACCAAAAATATATCGATAACTCTTTAGCTCACTTTTGTTCGGTTTTGCAATTGTTGCAATTTTTTTCAAGTACAGTTGAGCTACCCGATTAATTGATAATCGGGTCGGCTGCTTATTTAGTGTATCTATCAACTTCTCAAACTGTAGCCCGCAATATGCAGTTGGTGGCACTGCTTTGGACCTTTTTTTACCTTTCACAGTGGGTGCAATAATTCACAATACCCTGATTCCATATATTATTGCCATTGCGCTTTACCTTCCGCTGCATATGCGCATTAAATTGGCCGGACCGACACACCGGCCGAAAATGAATCGCCCTAAAGCTGCTCCACGAAAACGATATTTAATATTTAATACCTGATGTATGGTCAATCCCAGAGCACTTAGTTTCATTAGTATGTGAATCTAGTCTACCATGAAGGCCCTGCAAATGTCAGAACATTAGAAGAACTCTGCAATGTGTATATTTTGCGTTTTGTTTGCAACTGTTGGTGCAATCTACCGGATCCCCGATCCCTGATAATGTATGTGACAGTGGTTGCGCTGCCGGAGAGTGCACAGTGGCCGTGTACTGTGTGACGGGTGCGACCTCAGACCGTGATGTGCGAAGAAGCAGCTGGGGACGGCGTTCACGTCTGGTCAGCGTACACTCACCGGCATCGCGTCCCTTGTACGGTGCTTTACCGGGATCGGTGTAATGGATAGACACCACAAGCTAAGCACAAAAATACCGCAAAATATATGCATTCCAGCACTCCCCCAACGACTCTGGCGTTCTGAGGACCTGCATGAAGAACTAGACGCGCGTACTGAATACGTGTTGACTCTGTGAATCCATCATGCATCAGATACTTGATCAAATATCGTCTACTTGGACTATGTCCACCCGTGTGAATTCTCGGTCGGCGTGTCGCCCCGGCGAGTTCATGTGCATATTCGACTGAAAATAAGATGAAATGCTACACGGAAGTTCGGGGTTTTATGCATTATTTCGCACATTATGGGATGTCCGAGGTAGTACAACCTACTTCATATTGTTCCCTCCAGCTTGAGGAGCTGATGGATAGCAAATAAGGCCGTTATATAACCATAGCTTAAGCAGCCGGTCCCCGTGAATTGGAACATTTGAAAACTCGAGCAAAAGTGTGTTTTGAATAAGCGATCGATAGATTTTGGCAAAACTTGCATATTCATAGTCAGCACATGCTTAGCTTTCGAATAGTATGAATCTCGTCTGTTGAGCATTCCGAGCCCTTCCAATGAGCTGTGCGGTGTATGTCTCTACGGGCTGCCAAGAAAGCGCAATTGCTGACCATCCACAGGTTTCCTGGCACAGTATGGTGCCCGGCTCTGTGCAACTGCCCACGCAACATGGGACCTCTAGCCCACCTCTTTCGCTCCTCCAGCACCATTTATATTGCAGTATACCGGCCATCTCAAACTTATTCATGTGCTCTGGGTTTATCTGAGGCCCAACAATCAATCAATTTATTTATAACTTCACCCCTCGTTATTTGTATTTTCACAGTTGGAGGACCTTTCTTTTCGTCTTCCCAACTGCCTGGCTGGCGATTGGTCGACGAATCTCCCAAATATTATTTTAACAAGACCAACTGTGCCCTAAGGAACAATAGCAGCACTGTACTGTGTACTTGGATGCATGCATCTTTTGACTGTGGGTTGTTTATGCTTCCAGTGAAAGAGCTCGAGTCAAAACTGATGAATGCATTGCATGATGTGACAAGAAAAGAAGATTTGATGATGATCAGATTAAGTGCAAAGGAGCAGGAGCTACAGGACTATATGGTGAGATATTTCCTCTGATATAGTATGCCTGTTTGCATATGTTTCCCTTGTTTTGCATGTTTTAGTTATTGGTCCAAAATACAATATTTGGTTGATGTACCCAAAAATAAATATAATCAACGAACCAACGAAGGCATCTCGCTGTCCTGCCGCTATTTGCATAATCTTCGTCCCACTTGCCTACAATGTAAATGTGTTTTTTTTCTCAATTTTTAAGCCAATGCCCTTAGTTTCTTAAGAGACGCCAAAGCAGCTATCAGTTCTACCTATTGTGAAGTCGATTTGCCCACGTAATTTTGTGTTCGATGCTTCCTTTGGGTTCATGTTGGCGACCAGCTGATCTGCATTGCACTGAAGTGTGATGCAGAATGCGTGTTGCAGTAGTTCTAGTCATCTTAGCATACCGGATGACTGTTAACTGTAGAGGTGTCTTATGGTCCGAACATAGGTTCAATAGTCCATTTTAATTGGGCTATATTTGTTTGTAAGGTTTGATTAAAATAAGGTTTCGCAAAACTGGGTTGTGCCATGTCAGTTGAGCTACAAAGGCTATTTATTGGAAAAACAAAACTTAAATCGGCAGCAAACCACGATGGACGTAAATATATGAGATCAGGACAACCAGCTAGGCGTGAGCCGAGACGTTGCTAATAAAGTTAAGCTCCCGTTGCTCTGTGTTCTATCTCTGTCTCTCACTCACTCACTCACTCACTCACTCACTCACTCACTCACTCACTCACTCACTCACTCACTCACTCACTCACTCACTCACTCACTCACTCACTCACTCACTCACTCACTCACTCACACACACACACACACACACACACACACACACACACACACACACACACACACACACACACACACACACACACACACACACACACACACACACACACACACACACACACACACACACACACACACACACACACACACACACACACACACACACACACACATATATATATATATATACAATTGATATTTTGAGGAGTACGCGTACTCCCTACGTAGCATTTTGTATGGCGGAGGTGTAACTGATAAATAGGACGAAAACCAGTTGAAATGTCGACATGGTATCCGTGATTAAGTTTTTATTTGTCGGCCATTGACGCTTGTTTCCCGTGCGTTTTCAGAGCCAGATCAACGAGATGAAGTCGTCCAGTGCCAATTCGGCCGTGAGACCTCTGCTTCTGGACCCAGCAGTGAACTTTGTCATTGAGAAACTAAAGCGGGAACTTAGTGACACCAAAGCCAAACTGGAAGAGACACAAAGCGAACTGTCGGCGTGGAAGTTTACTCCGGACAGGTGTGCTCTATGTTCCATCTCTGGGCGGCCGGGGCACGAACTGTTGGCCATTGGCCGCCTGCTGGCCGGCGGATCGCTCGGACGGACCGCTCCCACCACGCCGACAGACCGTGCTCCCCCTTCTTGTGTGTCGACCTGCGTCCTGCTTGCTGTGTCAGCCCATGCTGACGCGTTTGCCGTCACAAATGCGCAGGCTGATTACAACACTATGTGTTTGTGCGTGCGTGTGTATGTGTGTGTGTGCGTGCGTGCGTGCGTGCGTGCGTGTGTGCGTGTGTGCGTGCGTGTTTGCATAATGCCTGTAGAAGACTGCGATGGTTATCGTTTGTGTCATGAGTAGGGAATGTTTAGTTATAACTCATGCAAGATGGGTACTCATTCTGGCAATGCATTATGTTTTCACCATACTAGTTCTCTTATCCGTCTGGTACATTTTCTAGGACCGTCTCAAACTATCTTTTAATTCAACCTGGCGGCCTTTGCAACACTGATTGCTTGCATGCCCTACATGTCCTGTACTTCCTGTTGTAATTCAAGGAACTATGAACACATGGCATGGTCATTAAAAATACGTGTGGTAGTCCCTAGTGTCGCAGGAATGTAGTACCGTTGTTGCAAAAGCATCTATATTGATTTTCAAAATGGCTTATACATGTTTCAAATGCTCAAAATTTGGTTCATTTCAACGATGGGTAGGGTCCTTACGTTGGCAGGTAAATGTTCATGTTACGTTCGTCTGCTGATATTGCGGAACTGAAACCATTTCAGGTTTAATACCTGCACTGGTGGCCGGAAGAAATTGCCTTCTGCTCCGAGTTATACCCATCTCCCGCCACAGTGGCGCTATCATACTACGCTTTCCTGATTTTGATTGTCAGACGAATATATTCATGGATTAACCTGGCGAAAATCGATGTCGCCGTGAGATATGTGCGGTCGCCACGAACGAACCCAGTACCATATTCTGTTAATACCGTCAGAATAGATCTAGAGATATGGGGTGGGGCCACCAGTGTACGTGCTAGCATGCGATAAGGTGTTGCGATGGCGTCGGTGGTTCCACCCTGGCGCGTTCGTCAGGGTTATGACTACAACATATCGGCGGCAGCACTGATTCTTCATGCCCGCCCAATGTGGCGCCAGCTGAGATCAAAGCCAGCGGACTGGGCCGGTACCTCTTGGTTAATCTGTAACTCTGCCTGATTGGCAGACATCTCGACTTCCACACGGTTTGCCGGATTGACGCTGTTCTTACATTTGTATCGCATTGCTTCTTGCGATGTGTAGCGAAGTCAGCAAAATAACGATGATGGAGCTGCCTTCTAGATCTACTACAAACGACCCACCTTGATGCGAATTGTGTTGAAAAGATCGGTGTAAACCTTGTGTGTAGGAGGTACTGCTTTCTTTCCGTTTTATATACCGTTTTCCGTCATATGACGTTATATTTCTTGCATGTATCCATAATCCTTATAATTGGGTCCCCAACTCACCGTGAAGCCACTCATACTGAAGACGAGTTAAGACGTGAATAGCGTAGAGTGGTGATGAAGTGCGTTGTGCGTATTCGCCAGCATGTTTTCATTTTCGCTCACCAACGCAAGAAGTGTGCGACGCAACGCAACGTGTTGTACTTTCAGTGTGCGAAGTTTGTGATGCGGATTGTGTGCAAGTGGTGGTGTGAATGATTGCGTGAGTGCGTGCCAGTGGGCGTCTGGGTGTGTGAGGGCGCTTGTGAGTTGTCTGGCACAGGGTCGGAGCTGGAGATGCAGCGGTACGCTGTTGCTGTCATCCGCTACTGCCTGTTTAACCACCCTGCCCTTGCAGCATAGCGACCGCAATTTCTTCTCAAGTTGGTGCGCGGCCGCGCGGCTCGTGAGCGGCGCTCGGTGGCGACCGTGTGCGGCGCGCAGCCGGCGCCGATGGTGTGGTGCGTTGTCGTGCGACGCCTCCCCCGAGTCGCGAGTGCGGTGCGTCTCCAGAGTTGCGAGTGCAGTGCGTCGTTCCGAGCGCGGGTGTGACGGCCGAGAGGAGCACCCGGCCGGCCACAGCACGTGGCCGGCCGGCAGGCCCCATGGTGCTCCACAAGCATGCCACGTCAGCTTCAGCGCAGCTCTGCGCCCGGCCGCCAGCTCCAAGCCTGTCCTATCGCCGCCGCTGTTCTACGTCAGTGTCGAGTCCCGTCAAATGTGGTGCTGGTTCTGGTGCAAGGATGCGGAACAGTGCAGTGCAGTGTCGCGTCCTGCGGTGGTGCTCGCGTGCGCTCGTGTTAGTGCTCCAGTGGTGTGCTCTTCCTTCGCACGGTGTCGCCTCCTCCGCCTCGGAAAATGCTCAAATGCGTCGGCCTCTGCCTCCCAGTGCGCCCAAAGCTTGGTGTGCTAGTGCATCGAAAGCCCGGATGTCGGTGCGGCTAAAGTCCGGCCAAAGTCCGGTTCCCAGTGCGGTTAAAGTCCGGTGTCGAATGCGCTTAAGTTCGGCTGTCATGCACTCACAGCCGCCAGTGTGCCCAAAGTCAGGCGCTCGGTGTGCCCCTAGTCGGGCTGCTCTCGTCGCGTCCACAGCGTGGATCACGGTGCGCCCGGCCCTCGGCTGCCAATGCAAGGTTTCGTCGCCGAGAGCTGCCACCGACCTCCCCGACCCAGCTGTCTCGCGCAGAGCCCCCGTCTCCGTCGGGCCGGCCGCTGACACGTTGATAACATGCGCTAAGTGTGTGGGCGGAGCTGGGCGGACGTCTTCTCCTATCTGAGTTGACGTTGCCTGGGTCCCAGTTCGGCTGGCCGGTGAGTAGGCTCTGACGTCTCGCCTGATCTCATCTCATGCAGCCTTTGTGCTGTGCGTGTCGGCAGTTTTCGCAGACTGGCGCTGGTGTTGCGCGGCCGGTGCGCCGGGCTCGCGCGTGATTTAACGGGCAGCCTCAGTCAGGTGGGTGTGGGCAAGTGTGCTGGGCGTCACGGTGTTGGTGAGAGTGCGCTCGTGTGGCCGGCACGGCGACGGTGGCTGACGGCCAGCTTCACTGCTCTCCCCCAGCCAAACGGGCAAGCGGCTGATGGCCAAGTGTCGGCTGCTGCACCAGGAGAACGAGGACCTCGGCAAGGTGGTGGCGTCCGGCAAGCTGGCCAAGCTCGAAACGGAACTGGCGCTGCAGCGCAATCTCGCCGACGAGATGAAAAAGTCGCAGTCGGGTAAGGCGTCCGGTGCGGCTGAATTCGTGTTGGATTCGCAGCATGTAGGTGGCGCTGACGCCAGTGTAACATCAAATCATCTGCCCTGCAGTGACTCAGATACGGGGATTATTTTGTGCGTGAAAATCTCTACGCACCAGCTTCACCGGTGCATCAACTTTTTCCTATTCCAATCAGGGTCGGTAGAAATCAGTTCAAGACTAGTTTTACTCAGACTACTGACTTCAGCCTGTTAAAGCTCACTCTGCGGACAACGCATTGCTGTTTCGGTTTTTAATGCTATCGTACGCATTATATGCCAGTTTTGCTCTATATTTATTTAGATTAAAAAGCTGAAATCTTAAAAGTTTTTTTTTCTGTGTCTTACTTTTGGATTTAACATTTTATTTCGAAGCATGTTTTATGTGGCAGTGCGCTACACGTTTGCTGGATACGCGCATCCATCCGTCGGAATAAACAAGACACATCGCATCGCTCACAAGCTGCTTAGTGACAAAATGACTACAGCATCCATACATTCAGAATACCAAGCTGATTAATCATGTTGATGTCAGAGAAGCACTGTGTGCAATGCTTGTTGGTTTCAAATGTATGTGTATGCGGTCATTTGCAGAACATATTCATTCATCTTAAATCGTACAAAGGTTGTATTTGCTCTTTGTATGTCCAACTTCCGAACTTCGGGTGGGGGACGAGTGGTCTAGGGGCAAGATGCTCGTCTCACAATCGAAAGATTGTGGGTTCGAGTCTCACCTGTCGCTACTCTTCGCCCGCGACCAATCGGCGTGAGATATTGGCGACGCTATATGACTCAACGGTCGACGTGTCGTAAAAACCAATAACCAACCAACCAACCGAACTTCGGTTGAAAAAACCAAGCGATATAAAAACATGGGTACCTCCTACCTTTCTCCTGTCTTACCGGCGCACATCAATTGTATCCAGCAGATACGTAGTGTGCAGCATGCAGTTCATGTTAAGTTTTGGTAAGCATCAGGCTTGTGGTGATGTCTGGCGCTCACCAGAACACAACTGTGATTATTTAATGGCGTGCCAACTGCATAGAGATATGGTCTGACATTGTATTCGCGCCTTTGGTAGCAAAAAAAGCGAATTAGAAAAAGATAGGTGGCGCTCTAACTACCTCAAAGTTAGGGGGGGGGGGGAAGTTGGGAGGGCGAGCCATTCTGAAGTGAATCCTTCCCATGCAACACAATAGGATCAATGCTAAGTTCGAAAAAAGTTTGGATGGGTCCGTTGCCCCTCCCCCGCCCGGTTCGTACACCGATGCGTTTTATGCTAAGTGGGAATAAACTCCGCCACATTGTGTTCTGTTGTCATGCGGAACGGTACACATCGTCGTTTGATTGGAAGTGCGCTTGCAGATTAAGTAGGTACCCTGTTAGAACATGGAAAAGAGAGGGGACTATCGCAGTTTCCATGTGAGAAGAAATCTGAACTACATCCTCAAGTACTTGGAAATTTCGGATTCAGATATACGCTTCATGCAGGTGCACTAATCAAAGCAGTTACCAGTCTACTTTGTTTAGCATTGTTGAGTTATGCTGCGCATAGTGTCCTGAAAACATTCACTCAACACAATGGTGAAAACAGCGATGCGGAAGGATGATGTAACAGCTGAGCTCTTCCGCATGCGAACACTGGAGCACTTAGATACATATATTTTAACCAGCAACATGTCATTGTTCGAGACATTTTATCGCAACTTACTTCGATACATCACATGGGTAAACAAGTAACACTGCTGGATCCCAGCACATGTCGGAATACGTGGTAACGAGCTTGCCGATCAGGCTGCAAGGCGTGCAGCACAAGCACTAAGTAGACGCGTGCTCCCACTTCCAGCCAGTGACCACTACACGATTATCTCATCATTTATTCTCAGACAGTGACAGGGCAGATAGGACCAAATATAATTCAACAAATTAAAGCAAATCAAACCACACCTAGCGCTGTGGCCCTGGTCCTTCAGCCAAACTAGAAGGGACGAGGTGGCCATCTGTCGACTCAGAATTGGTCACACGCTAGCCAAACATTGGTATTTATTGTGGGGGGAAGAAAGGCCGAAATGTGTGAGGTGTAATGCCGCGCTAACTGTGCACCATGTACTGGTGGCGTGCCGAGCATATACGGAAGAACGTAGGCGTCACTTCGGATATGATGCTAATACTCTGAAGTTGGACGACTTGTCGGGAAACGATTCCCGATTTATACACAACAGAGCGGTTTTGTGCTTCCTTGCAGATATAGGATTCGAAGTAATATACACACCTTCCTAGCTGATAATTTGCTTCCCCAGATATGTTCTGCTAAGCGCTCTTGATATGTGACAATCTGATGTGTGATTCAGCAAGCTTGTTATGGGTGCAATATAACCCACTGGGGTTGACGCACCCTAAAACCCCAATAATCATCATCATCACCTAGATACATATCAGGGATATACACAAATATTTACTGATGGGTCAAAGAACAGCACCGGAGCGGGAGAAAGCACCAGCTTTCTGGTGGTGAAGTACCACACAAGACTACCAGAAAGCACATCCCGCTCCGGTGCTGTTCTTTGACCAGTGTTAAAATAATGGTTTTTCATTAGGTGTGAGATGTCAAAACGAGCACAGTAGGATGTCGAAATTTGTCATGGAATTAGTGTCATTTCAAATGCTTTTGATGTCTTTCAGACTTAAATTTGAGCTAATGGTTGTACCTTCATCAGTTGTTTTGATATTCATATGTTAGGAAGAGCTATATTTGGGATAGCGAGAAAAAAACTTTTTCTATGCATTGGTGATGTATGCCATATCGCATTATGGATAATCCCTTTACCTGAAACTGCATTGCGAAATGTTCATGTATCACCATCCCTTATCGAGAGCAAGATCATGATACTTAACAAATGAGGCACTGTTAGAAAGGAGCCACAAAGACTTCATAAGCATGCATCAAGAAGCAGGATGTTGATACTTCTTGGGTAAGGATGCTGATTGAGTGTTCAGAAAGTGGTAAATTCCACCCTATTTTACGAATATTTTAACACTGTCTTGGACCCATCAGAGTGGGATGTTCTTTCTGGTAGTCTTGAGCAGAAGTACTACACAAGACTACCAGAAAGCACATCCCGCTCTGATGGGTCCAAGAACAGCGCCGGAGCGGGATGTGCTTTCTGGTAGTCTTGTGCGGTACTTCTGCTCGATTTTTTTACCCTACTCATGTATGCTTCAGTGTATACCTGCGAGCTGATCGCAATAATTAAAGTGCTTTCTTTCATCGAGGTGTCACAAAATGTTTCATGTCATACTATCTCATTCTCTTGGCAGCCTTTTGGCACTTACCGCATTTTACCCTACCGACACTACTCATTGACACGTCTCACTACTCTGGAATGAGATTGAAAAAGCGTCTGTTTGTGCTGGGTTCCGAGCCATGTCGAAATTTGTGGAAATGGGCGAGCCGATTCCGCAGCGAAATGGGCAGCCTAGAGACCCCCAACACGCGTTCTCCCACTTCCCGCCAAGGATCACATCTCTCGCATCACATCGCATATGAATGCTAAGTGGCAGGGGAGTTGGAACGCACAATCGAACAATAAGCTGCATTCACTAAAACCCCCACCTTGCAGACTGATTATCATGCTATCTCAGATCGAGGAATGACGAGGTGACTCTATGTAGATTGCGAACTGGCCACACACGCTACTCACCAATACTTCCTCTGCGGGAAGAGAGGCCCAAGTGCCCTAGCTGTCTGGAAGCTCTTACGGTGCGACACGTGCTCTTCTCTTGCAAACACTTCAAGGGAGCGAAGGTTGTTTTTCGGAAATAGGATCGGACATTTAACATATCGCGACATTCTAGCAGATGACTCGGAAATAATTCCTTCTGGCAATATATTCAGGTACCTAAGAGCGATAGGATTTCATTCCATATACTCACCTCAGTAACACGATGGGACTTTGGCATGCAAAATGAACGTTATGGGCGCTAAATGATCACAATTTTTGATCGAGGCGCCCTAAAACCCAAATAACTAACTAAGTGAGTTTGGGTGTCAGAGTGGAAATTCTTCCAAGAAATATAGTGCGAGAGTAGAAAATTGACGTTAAAATTAAACAGAATACGGGATTTTAGAACAACGGATGGTTTTCTAGCCAAAGTTGGTATGCATGAAATCAGTGGTGCTGACACTGGTTCACTGCTACTGCTGCCGCTGAGGTCATTTTGTGCCCTTGCATGTTTGTTGCATTGTTTGTTGTGCTTATGTATCGTGTATTTCTGTTTAACACGTACACGGATAAAACGCTGAGAATGTCGTGCCTTGTCGCCTGCTTTATCAAGCAGTGTCGGTATAAGGAGCAAGTTTGTAGTTGTAGTATAGTTCTGTTCCAACAAACAAAAAGTACAAGTTTAGGCATTTGCCGTGAAATCTGAAACTTACACCTCGCAATTTACTACCGACCACCTCACATCTAGCAGGCTATTTCATGAAAAATAATGTACCACTTGACCAGTGATTAAACAATGAGAAAACCTACCACAAGTTTGGCAGTAGTTTGGCAATGCACACTTGTACTTGAGGCTCCAAATGACATTCTGTATATAGGCTTTACATGCATATCTGTTGAGTTTCATACAAAAATGATCGTCACTGAGGGAAAATAACATTTCTGTCATGGAAATGCGCAGTGGCGTATTTGGGGTTGCATAAACGTTCGCGGCCGACGGACAATCATGCCTTTTCTGAAGCGCGACGACTTTTTCCGGACGAAATATACGTCAAAATAGATGACACAAATATCTTCCGTCCGCCGCCATTTATGTCGAGAACTGCCAGGGGTGATTATATCAGTAATTTTATATTACAACACATTTTTTACGACGAATTTTCCGTTAAAAAAAATTATCCATAGGATTTTTCATGTGATCATGTCCCCGACGTAGACGGTCATTCCCATATGTGGCGCTTCATATCGGCACACGACTAAGTGAGCCCGGTCCCAGCGTGCAGTACAGTGTACAGTCGCGCACAGTCACGGCCATGCACAAGTCACTCAAGTTAGGTTGCGAGGCCCCACACCTGGGGCAGCATAGTGGTCAGAGATAGAAAGCACTTACGTGCTTTCTATCTCGGGCCTTCAGATTACTTCGGAAGAGGACCTTCAGATTGACCTTAGGTTTCGCATCAGACCAAACTTAACGTGCAGTTTGATTGCAGCTGTCTTTTGCCATTGAAATGATTTATTTGTACCGTGGTGGTGGTGTGCTGGAAGACTGTCATTAGAACCACACCTGAGCCGTACACATTTATTTCCAGACAACGGACGTGCTTGTGTCTTGGGCTGTGCCCGTACAACAGCCACAAACAGGATTATTTGGGGTATACGTATATTAGTCATATTATGCGCAGACGTGTATTAAGCGGCAGTCACTGTCATCAGTTTGGAAAGCTAAGAGTCATTGTGGAAGCCGGCGGCCTTGGGGATCCGCTGTTCTCCCAGACAGCGATACATTAAGACACTTGTGAACGCCTGGAGTATAATTTACCATCAATAAAAGGAATGCATTCAGTTTAGGGACGAATTTCAATAGTTCTGTTCGTTCATTTTAAACTACAAGCTGAAAGCGAGGTATACAGTTTGTTTATCCCGGCTATAATACCAATGCATACATACGTCATACCGATTTTATCTAAATTCGCTTGTGAGGCGGATGACATCATCTACAGTTGCCATTTTCTGAAGTCCCAACAATCGAATCATTTAATAATTGCATTGCAATACAATTGACTATGCGACTGTACTTTCTCTGATTGCTTTCTGCACCAACCCGCTTGTTTGTTGTAGTCCGACTAGATTCTAACCCCTGTTGTGCGACTGCGACAGAGATGGACGAGTTCGTGCAGGAGCTCGACGAGGACGTGGAGGGCATGCAGAGCACGATCCTGTACCTGCAGCAGCAGTTGCGCGAGGCCAAGGCGGCGCAGCCTGCGGCGCCGGCCACCAACGGCCTGCCGTTAGTTCAGGAGGAGCCGGAGCCGCCACCGCCGCCGCCCGCGACGGCGCCGCCCACCGCTAGTGACCATAACGGCTACGACGAGCCGGCGCGGACTCGCGTGTCGGGCGGCGACGAGCCGCTCGACGAGCAGGCGGTACGGACAGAGGACGAGCCGGCGGCCGAGCTCGAGCGGACAAGCCCAGAGCCACAGGCGCGGCGGCGGCGGCGGCGCCCCACCGAGCCCAGTCCCGAGCCGAGGACTAAGCGGCGGCTCGGCGCGGCCGACGACTCGCCCGCCCGCCGGCTCAAGCGGACCCGCTCGTCAGAGGATAACGGTGTGCCGGCCGAGTAGGCGGCCACCGGTGCGGCCAGTGCAGTGTGGCCGGCGACTACTCAGCCACCGGCTGCCGGCGGCTCGCGTCCACATTGTATTATTTTACGTTTTCTACCAGCCATGTTATATTTGTGATGTTAAGTTTCCCTGCGCCGGACGCTCTCAAATTGTTGAGTCATTTGCTCGGATCATTTTAGCCGCCACAGGGGGCTGCGCTGGCGGCGGCATGCTCTCGCCGCGGCAACGCTGGTGATCGTGGTTTTAGGGGGTGACCATATTATGTGTACAAACCTCAAATAAATGCATATTGTCCAGCAGCGGACGTTGACTGTGCCGGTCGGCTTCATCAGTGCCGTGCTCCAGTGAGCCGGTATGGAATGGGCATTGCGTCGTTGTCACCAGCGTCCACATCTACTGTGCTAGGGTGCGACGGACAGTGTCCCAACGCTTAATATGACATTCGAAGTACAACTGGTAGCTGGTTATTGGTTTTACGACACGTCGACCGTTCAGTCATGTAGCGTCGCCAATCTCTCACGCCGATTGGTCGCGGGCGAAGAGTACCGACAGGTGAGACTCGAACCCACAACCTTTCTATTGTGAGACGAGCATCTTACCCCTAGGCCACTCGTCCCCCAACTGGTAGCTGAGAGAGCTTGATGGAACCCTGCCGGGTGTCAACACAGCCTGGACCGTGATCGCCTGAGGGAACCCCCGCTGATGAACGCGCCATTCGTATCCCCTTCCCCTGGTCACGCGTTATAGACCAGAGGCATTACTTCGAGCCCCACATCCCTGTTGTCATGATCACTGGTGGGCACAATAGTTTTCGTGAAATGTGGAGGGGTATCCTGTGGTTTGTCTGACGTTAGATACGATCACTCACGCGGGCAGCCTTGCACCCTGTATCGTGTGAAGGCCATCAAACGGATGTCCAGGACGCTGGTTCCCCTGCTGCCTTCCTGTCACTGCTGCTGCAGCACTGAAGACACTGAACTGATTGTGTGTCGAATGCAGGACAATTTGGCAGCCATGAGGAAAAACATAAATTCAGTGTTCGAAATGAGGTTCGAGTAATTACAGTAAGCGCAGGAAAGAGATCATGAGAGAAAATAGCTCATTCGCTGAGTATCCCACGTGGTTCCACGTATATAAGTAATCTATGGAAACGTGGCAGCGGGGAACCAACTGGATAGCCTCGGATAGGCACCTTCCACCCGCACCTTCACCTCAACCTACCCAATGGCGAGTCAAGAGGACAGACAGACAGACAGCCTTTGTATTGAGGTATCCGCAATTGACTCGTGGCTATGATGACATCGCGTCAAATGGATAAAACAACAGCACAAAAGGTCAAACTCAGAACAGTCAAACCAGTGGTCATAAATGTCAGCAAGTCGAGCAGTAAATCAGTCCGGCACGGGCGGCACGTCAAACAGGTACCGCCGTAGGTGGCGACCAAAGATCGACACGGGAAATCGCGTCAGCTCAGGTGGCGGTGAGTTATACATAAGTGGCGCTCTGGAGCTAAAACGTCTCTTCCCCATCTCGGTCCGGGACCGGGGGACATGCAAGTTATGGTCTTGACCATAACTTGCACGACTCTTGCAAGTTGTGGTCCGGTCACGAATCTCCGCCATGGTGGTGAGATCGTGAGCCAGTGACTCTGGCTCACCATGACGACGCACCTTGTGTGTGAGGCAAAGCGTGTGATATCGGGCCAGGTTCTCCGCGCTGAGCCAGCCCAGCCCCCTCAGCAGATCCGAAACATGGTCAAACTTTATGCGGCCGAAAAATTACCTTTGCCGAGTAGTTTATAATTTTTTGAATGCGAGATAGGTGGGGACGAGTGGTCTAGGGGCAAGATGCTCGTCTCACAATCGAAAGGTTGTGGGTTCGAGTCTCACCTGTCGCTACTCTTCGCCCGCGACCAATCGGCGTGAGAGATTGGCGACGCTACATGACTCAACGGTCGACGTGTCGTAAAAACCAATAACCAACCAATGCGAGATAGGTTCTTTTTGGCTCCGTTACCATACACAGAAATACAGTAGCGGATTTACGAGAAGACCAGAGCATTGACCAGCGCGGAGATGACGGCAGGTGGAAGGTGCCCTCTCAGATGCGACAGACCACCCAGAACTCCAAAACAACGCCGAGTCAATTCTGAGACGTGCGAGTCCCAGCTGAGCGAGCGATCGAAAATAAGACCGATATTTTTGCATTCCGAAATGGTGGGTAGATCGTGATCGCGAAATTTAACTGTGATATCCGGTGAGGCACGCAGATTTTGTGGGCTGCCCAACATCATCAGCTGTGTCTTAGTTACGTTAATTTTCAGTCCATTTGCTCGAAACCAGATGTCGAGGGAGGCCAGAACTGTTTCCATATGAGTGACATTTTGAATTTCAGATTTCTTCCCACTGACCAAAATTTGGGTGTCGTCGGCGTATTGAATAACCACTGCGCCTTCAGCGAACAGGCTGAGGTCGTTGGCGAAGACACAGTAGAGGAGAGGTCCGAGAGACGATCCTTGAAAAACGCCGATGCTGTTGGGCAACGGGGCAGATTTTTGGACGACACCCAGACTGTCAGTAAGGCTGACACTCTGGGTGTGGTTCTGAAGATAAGCCGAAAACCAGGAAGTATCGATGCTGTGGAGACCTAATTTTGACAGGAGTTTTGAGTGATCTATCACATCAAAGCATTTGCTCAAATCCAGCAGGCAGAGAAGGGACACCTCTCCATGGTCACATGCGGATAGGATCTGGTCAGATATGGAGGTCAGAGCGGTTTCCGTCAAGTGACGAGGACGGAAGCCGTGCCGAGGTTGGGAGAGGAGGTGGTTGTCGGACAGATAATTGTAGAGTTGCTGGTGGACGGCACGCTCTACAATTTTCGCAATGACTGGGACGATGGAGATAGGACGGAAATTGGAAGGGTTACAGGGATCACCGGACTTGAAGATGGGATGGACGAGGGAGTGCTTCCAAGAATCAGGAACATCGGATTGGGTAATGCTGGAATTGACCAAATGCAGGAGCACCCCACCTATCGAGTCGAAGCACACCCTGCACATGTGGATGCTGATGCCGTCCTCGCCACAGGCTGACGAGCCGTTCATCCCGAAGACGACGGCTCGCAGCTCAGGTAGCGACAACGGCACCAGGGTAAGCGCACAGGCACCGACACGCGGCAAACGGCAGGAAATACGCGGCGTCACTCCCATACTCCTAACCTCGTCAGCCACGCACGGGCCCACGCGGACAAAAAATCGGTTAAGGTCATCAGCTGTCGCGTCGGGCAGCTTACGAATGGCCTGCTTGCCGCCGACAAATGACCTGACATGGCGCCACATTGACCTCCGCCCATCCTCACGGATGCGCCGCTCAACATCGTCCCGGCTATCACACCTAATCGCCGATCGTACAGCTCGGTTGGCGTCCCTGTACTCCGTAGACTGGTGCCCATAGACAGCCAGCGCACCACGGCGGCGACACATTAAAGCTTTGGTTCCATCTGATACGACCGGGGCGCTATGGTTCCGGATTTTAACAGTCCTGATGGGAGCATGGATGTCAATGATGGGTAAAAAGATGGCCAGAAAACAGTCCCACTTGAGCGTGACGGAGGGAGAATTAAAAACAGAACTCCAGTCAGCCAAACAAAGATCATAAAGCAAAGCATTCGGATCAGTACGGCGAAAGCAACGGGAGCGAACAGTGGCGCCGCTCGGTCTAGATCTGGGCACATTGACAGAAACACGAACAAATCTATGCGGACTAAAGTGACAAAATTGTGTACGGCAGTGCTGCACAATGTCACGACAGGTGGTGATAACCACGTCAAGGAGAGAGCCAGTTGAATAGGTGGGCGAGGTCACACACTGAAATAACGAGTAATCAAAAATAAAATTAGACAGCGCACGCCTACTTTGGTCCGAGTCTGGTTTCCACAAGTCACAATTTAAATCTCCGCAAATAAAAAGTTTGGACTTGGGATAGTCAATAATCACCCATTCCCATGTTCCCTCCAAAGGTGGAAAGGGGGCAAGATGCCCCTCCCAAACCGGATGATTTTTACAGACAGGATTGCGGAGCACACTTTCTCCTCCGACGCTCAACATTTGTTCCGGTCTTGATGTGTGCACCGGCCAGAATTTTGGATAAAAAGAGAATTTGACGGCTTGTCGGAAGCTAGACCCCTCGCACTAACCGGCTGGATCCGCCCTTGAACCTACCTCCCTAAATCAACTATGGGTTCAGGTCCTACACGAAACAATGCCTTGCCTGTTACCAAGGGCGTCGCCACCGGGGGGCAGAGGGGGCAGTCCCCCCCCCCTGTCGTGAGACGGGGGGGGGCGACGCCCCACTTAAATTTGAGGAGGCCCCTATCCGGAAATGCACAGGAAAAAAATGAGCAAGGAGGCCGGCGGGACATGAGAGGAGGCCTACAAGACGTGAGAGGAGGAATCTAGTACGAAGAAGGAGTCACCTAGGAGAAGATAGCAGGCCCCAGAAATCAAGAGAGTGCCAACAATTGGCACGCAGGCCCCCATGAATGGAAAGGAGGATCCCAGGATTGCAAAGGAGGCCCCCGTGATTACAAAGGAGGCCCCCAGTATTGTAAAGGAGACCCCAGGATTGCAAAGGAGGCCTCCAGGATTGCAAAGAAGGCCTCCATGATTGCAAAGGAGGCCCCAGTGATTACGAATGAGGCCCCCATGATTGCAAAGGAGGCCCCCAGGATTGCAAAGGCGGCCCCAGGATTGCAAAGGAGGCCCCCAGGATTGCGAAGGAGGCCCCCAGGATTGCAAAGGAGGCCTCCAGGATTGAAAAGGAGGCCCTCAGGATTGCAAAGGAGGCCCACGTGATTGCAAAGAAGGCCTACATGATTGCAAAGGAGGCCCCATGATTGCAAAGTAAACCCCCAGGATTGCGAAGGATGCCTCCAGGCTAGCGAAGGATGCCTCCAGGCTAGTGAAGGAGGCCCCCAGGATTGCAAAGGAGTCCCCATGATTGCAAAAGGAGGCCCCCAGGATTGCAATGGAAGCCCCCAGGATTGCAAAGGAGGCCCCATGATTGCCAAGTAGGCCCCAGGATTGCAAAGGAGGCCCCCAGGATTGCAAAGGAGGCCCCCAGGATTGCAAAGGAGGCCCCCAGGATTGCGAAGGAGGCCCCCAGGATTACAAAGGAGACCCCAGGATTGCAAAGGAGGACTCCAGGATTACAAAGGACGTCCCCAGGATTGCAACGGAGGCCCCCAGGATTGCAAATGACTCCAGGATTGCAAAGGAGGCCTCCATGATTGCAAAGGAGACCCCCAGGATTGCGAAGGATGCCTCCAGGCTAGCGAAGGAGGCCCCCCAGGATTGCAAAGGAGGCTCCCAGGATTGTAAAGGAGGCCCCCAGGATTGCAAAGGAGGCCCCAGGATTGCAAAGGAGACCCACAGGATTGCGAAGTAGGCCTCCAGGATTGCAAAGAAGGCCCCCAGGATTGCAATGGAGGCCCCTGTGATTACAAAGGAGGCCCCCATGATTGCAATGGAGGCCCTCAGGATTGCAAAGGAGGCCCCCAGGATTGCAAAGGAGGCCCCCAGGATTGCAAAGGAGGCCCCCATGATTGCAAATGAGGCCCCCAGGATTGCAAAGGAGGCCCTCATGGTTGCAAAGACGGCCCTCATGATTGCAAAGGAGGCCCCCAGGATTGCAAAGGAGGCCCCAAGGATTGCAAAGGACTCCAGGATTGCAAAGGAGGCCCTCATGATTGCAAAGGAGGCCCCCAGAATTGCAAAGGAGGCCCCAGGATTGCAAAGGAGACCCCCAGGATCGCAAAGGAGGCCTCCAGGATTGCAAAGGAGGCCCCCAGGATTGCAAAGGAGGCCCACAGGATTACAAAGGAGACCCCAGGATTGCAACGGAGGCCCACAGGATTGTCAAGGAGGCCTCCAGGATTGCAAAGGAGGCCCACAGGATTACAAAGGAGGCCCCAGGATTGCAAAGGAGGACCACAGGATTATCAAGGAGGCCCCCAGGATTGCAAAGGAGGCCCAGATGATTGCAAAGGAGGCCCCAGGATTGCAAAGGAGACCCCCCAGGATCGCAAAGGAGGCCTCCAGGATTGTAAAGAAAGCCCCCAGGATTGCAAAGGAGGCTCCCGTGATTACAAAGGAGGCCCCCATGATTGCAAAGGAGGCCAGGAGGTCCACATGATTACAAAGGAGGCTCCCATGATTACAAAGGAGGCCCACAGGATTGTCAAGGAGGCCTCCAGGATTGCAAAGGAGGCCCATATGATTGCAAAGGAGGCCCACAGGATTACCAAGGAGGCCCCCAGGTTTGCAAAGGAGGCCCACAGGATTGTAAAGGAGGCTATCACATCAAATATATCACATCAAGACCTTTAAAAAAATAGAACTCGATGTCCAAAAGTTCACACCGAGACTCGATCGAATGGACCCCAGCACCGAAAAATTCAGAACAGTTCCGGAAAAAATTACCCGGAGGGCCTTTATACTCCGAAAGGTGCCATCGGCTGAAAAAAAAACTCCTTCGGTGGCCGCAGTGGCATATCAAAGGGGCAAATGCCCCCTCCCTCCTAAGAGGGATATGCTCCCAAGAATCGAACCGAGGCCCCCAAAAGTCGCGTTGGGGCCACAAAAATTCGCATCGGTCCACCAGAATTCGCGTAGGGGCTCCAATTAAATACGGCGGGCCCCAGAAAACTCGCTCCGAGGCCCGAACATCTGCAACAGGAACCGCCAAGATCGCGTTGGGGCCACAGCTAAGTACAACGCGCCCCGCAAACCCGAACCGGTCCCACCAAATATCGCGCTCGGACCCACAATTCCCATCGGTAGTACCACAAATTTGGTCTGGGCATCAAAAATTCACGTCGGGGCTGCCAACAATTGACGTCTAGTGCTCCACATAAGCACCGTGTGACCCCCAAAGTCGCATCGGTATCCGAAAAAGAAAGCCGGAGCCCTCCAAAATAAGGAGGGATTTCAAAAAAAAGTCTGGGTCAGGAAAATCGTTCTGGAGCATCGAACATATCATCAGATGCCTTGACAAATCGCGTACGGCATCGAAAAACATACCGGAGCTCGAAGAAAATCGAGGTGAGATGGAAAAACATGGCGCCAGGGACTCGAAAAATCAGGCCGAGATTCGGAACTTCAAGAAAATTCAGAAGAGGTCCACAAAAATCACGTTGAGCCCAGATAACTGGCGTTGGGTCCCCGGAACCACGCGCCTGGGCGTGATAAGTTGCGCTAAGACCCAGAAATATCGTACCGAAGCCCCAAAATCGTACTGGGCCCCACAAATGTGCGTCAGGAGCCCCAAATAAACACAGCGGGACCCTAAGAGCACAACGGGGACCGAAAATGTAACTGTCCCTCCAAAGCCCAGTCTCGCAAAAAGCGACAGGGTCCTAAAACATGCGTTGCAGCCCTAAATAAATATACCGGGAACTCTTTAAAAAAAACACACAAAAAACATCGGAAGCTCTCAAGGCACACAGGGGCCATGCGACCGCACAAGGGCCTGAATAGAAGCTGGGGTCGCAATAAGCAACATGGTCCCAGAACGACCAAAAATACCGGGCACTAAATAAATACATTGAGATCATTGAAAGCGCCTCGACAACTAAGAAAAATCATCGGTGCACAAAGAAGCAACAAAACCATAAAACGAGCAGTGGTTTCGAAAATGCGTTGGGCCTCGAACAAAAATGGATTAGAGCCCTAAGACACATCCGTAGACGAAGAAATACGAAACGGGTCCAAAGAAGTACACTCAGGCAGGGCCTCGGTTCGGTAGCCAACCTGGAAGCATGTTTAATCAAAGATATGAGGTGAATCAAAGCTCAGCGGATATCCGCATTTCTTCATCATAAAATATGGGAAGTATGGAACTAATGATCGAATTTCATTAATCGAAATCTCGCAGCGAACGCCCATACAAAGCATTTTATCACGTCAGATAAGGCGCAAGTCACTCATGTGGCAGCAATTAGCAAAGCGTAGGAGGCCCAGCAGAATCCGTAGCATCGGACGAAATGTGGCGAATGCGCCGAATGCGCAAGATGGGTGAGCACATTCACTAACGTTGGCGTCGTAGCGGCGACCGGACACTATGAACTGGAATGTCTGAAATTGGTAAATTTTACATTTTAAAGTGATCTGTGTAGGTGTAATTTCAGCAGTACAAGGTCACAGTATCAAGGGATCAAGGGATACCAAAATAATACATTCGAACTGGGTGGGGGAGCTGGGGTTGAAATCAGACGAATCAGAAACGATAGTGGTAGATTAGGCCCCTCGAGGATAATTTAGTTGGTCACTAATTATTTTATATCTTTGACAAAATAGTGGTCGAAATCGGAATACTTTTTATTGAGTAGGTGGACCCCTCCAAATACGTTTGCCCCCTCCCCTTGACGCAAATATAGGTACGTCACTGGTCCCCCAATAATTTTCAGAAACATACGCACATGGAGCAAAGCCAACATTGAGGGGGCAAATTCCCCCTCACAAGCATACAAAACAACACCGATGCCAGATATTCAATGGGATAAATTAAGTTTTTAAATGTATTTTCTTCCTACAAACTTGTCTTCTGTGATTACAGCCTGTATGATTAGAGGTTCCCAGCTTCAATACGTTCTCAACGTCATAATTTACAAAACGGTACAGAACAGTGAAAACCATGGGCGTGACGGCGTGGAATTTGAAGGTTTTGCATTATTTGTGGATTGTCATTGTTACATTGTCATTGTTACATTGTTGCATTGCCATTGATGCATTGTTGTTCAATGCTTGTTCTCGCCGTGAAATTATTCGCGGAGGATTTATGACTTTAGCTTCTGTGCCAAGTGCCTTGCAGCCAGCACCAAATGTTATAGAAATAAATAAATTCCTGAGATGACAATCAGAAAACCAATTCAATCCACTTCTCGTTGTCACCTTCGTGAAATTGTCGTCCTAGGACTGAGAAATGACCGTTTAAGCTTGTTTATGAGATCAAGCTGGTGGGAATGACTAACAGTAGTGATGAACCCCGGGGGGGGGCTTGGGGCCACCGGCGGCCAACACGGGGGGGGGGGAAATTTAAAAAAGTATTAAGTTTTTTTTTTTTTGAAAAGGGGGGGAGGTTTTGTTGGACTTACCTCTATAAAAGGGGGAAAAGTTTTTTTTTAAAAGGGGGGAGGAAGAGGAAAAAAAAAAAAAAAAAAAACTCCATAAAAAAAAAAAAAAAAGGGGGGGGGGGGGGAAGGAAAGAAAAATTCAAAAGAAAAAAAAAAAAAAAAAAAAAAAAAAAAAAAAAAAAAAAAAAAAAAAAAAAAGGGTAGCAGTAGATCAAGGGGGCAGAGTGGTGGCTCATCCAGAGATGATAGAGCTACTCAACATAAAAAAGCCAAAGATGGTCATGGAACTTTTGTTAAGTGTATGATGCTTAATGCTCAGAGCATTCGATCCAAATTTGATGAGTTCAAGTGTTATGTTGCTGAGGAGAAACCAGATTTTGTTTGCATTACTGAGGCATGGGTCAGTGAGGGATATTTTGGGGATAACTTGCAGGACTATGAGATCCAGGGATACAATATGTTTTCATGCAATAGGGGTCCAGCAGTGAAAGGGGGGTGGTGTAATGCTCTATGTGAATAGCTTATACAGTTCTCAAAAAGTAGTAGATGGGGTGAAAAATGTGTCTGTGGAGTCCATTTGGCTTGATGTTGCTGTGGGAAAAGGCAACAACAATAAACTGAGGATAGGAGCTTTGTATCGATCAGGAACCTTGCCACATTCTCAGCAACTGGAGCTTGATAAGGTGATTTGTGAGGAAATCAGTAGAAACTTTCAGAGGAAATGCCTTATTCTTGGTGACTTTAATCTAAAAGGATATGAAAATGTTGGTGTTGGCTCCCCATCATGTAAACTGTTTAGGAAATGCCTTGAAGAGGACTTGTTCTTACACCAGTTTGTAATGGAACCAACCAGGCAGGGCTCATTCTTGGACCTTGTCTTCTCAGATTTAAGTGATTTAGTTCAAGACTTGACTGTAGGAGAAACTCTGGGAAGAAGTGACCATAACATAGTGAGATTCAAGGCACAGGTATCAGGGACAATCAAGGATAATTTGGCAAAGATTCCAAATTTTAACAGGGCAGACTTTGCCTGCATGAGAGAGGCTTTAAGTGCCATAAAATGGGAAGAAGAATTCTTTGATTTAAATGCCTGTGAAATGTGGGAAAAGTTCAAATCCTACTTGAGGGAAATTCAGATTAGACATGTCCCCCAAAAGCAAAGGCGCAAAAGAAGGGTAGGAAAGCCAGCATGGCTTACACCAGATGTGATGAAAGCAATTAAGGCTAAGAAAGGTGCATTTAGAGTATTTAAGGAGGCTTCAAATATCGTAAATCTAAGGTCATATCAAAAATCTAGAGACGCTGTGAAGCAGAAAATCAGAGCAGCAAAGCGAGCAAAAGAATTGGATTTGGCTAGGAACTGTAATGGGGACAGTAAAAAGTTCTTTAGTTTCTACAAGCTAAGTAAAGTTTCAAGCACAATTGGTCCACTGGATGTAAATGGGACTATATTGAGTGAGGATAGTGAGATGGTTGAGGAGCTGAGCAAGCAGTTTAAATCAGTGTTTACAGTGGAGGATGTGACTAATCTGCCAACCGTGAACCACAGTTCAGTGACAGGTGATCAGATACACGATGTTGATTTCATTGATAGTGATATTGTTTTCAATTATATCAGAAAAATAAAGACAAACAAGGCAGCAGGACCCGATGGAATTTATGCTAGGGTATTGCGGGAAGCTGAAAAGGAAGTGGCAATTCCACTTAGTATAATATTTTGTAGATCAGTTTCGCAAAATGAAATTCCAACAGATTGGAAAAGGGCAAATGTAGTTCCTATTTTCAAGAAAGGAGAAAGAGGGAAAGTTGAAAACTATAGGCCAGTAAGCCTCACATCCCTAGTCTGCAAGGTACTCGAATCAATTATCAAGGATAGAATAGTTAGTTTTCTGGAAGGAAACAAATTGATTCAAGATACTCAACATGGGTTTAGAAAAGGGCGATCGTGCCTCACAAATCTCTTGGAATTTTTGAATTTTGCTACAGAACAATTTGATCAGGGAAATCAGGTTGATGTAGCATATCTTGACTTTAGTAAGGCCTTTGACAAGGTACCCCATAAACGGTTAATGATGCAGCTTCAGGTCCATGGTATTGCAGGTAGCATCCTAAAATGGATAGAGTTGTGGCTTTCAGATAGACAGCAGAGAGTGATGCTAAATGGTACAAAGTCATCATGGCAAAATGTTCTTAGTGGAGTCCCCCAGGGGTCGGTACTGGGGCCACTATTGTTCATTATATATGTGAATAGCATTGAATGTGGCCTAAGCAGTAAGGTTTTGAAATTTGCGGATGATTTGAAGATCTTTAGGGCAATAACAGGGCAAAATGAGCAGGTTTTGCTGCAGAAAGACTTAGACGAGCTAGTGAAGTGGTCCGAAAAATGGCAAATGAAGTTTAATTTTGATAAGTGCAAAGTCATGCATGTAGGTAGGCAGCATATGAAGGCTCCATACTTGATGGGTGGCCAAGTACTATCTGTGACTCAGCAGGAGAAGGACTTAGGTGTTATTTTGAACACAAAATTGGGGGCATCAGAACAGACCAAAGAAGCCAGGAAGAAGGCACTAAGAATGCTTGGGGCAATACAGAGGAATGTGTCATACAAAAGTGAGGAGGTCATCAGGAAGCTTTACTGTGCATATGTCAGGCCACATTTGGAATACTGTGTCCAAGCTTGGTCCCCTAGTTATGAGAAAGATTGTTGGCTTTTAGAGAGAGTACAAAAGAGGGCAACAAAAATGGTTAATGGTATAGGCAACCTGGAATATGAGGAAAGACTGAAGAAATTGAACATGTTTTCACTTAGATATAGAAGGCTGAGAGGAGATCTCATCGAGGTTTTTAAATTTGTTCATGGTCAGGAACAGGGATATCTCAGGGAAATGTTTGAATTTAACAGAAATGATGCAATTAGAGGTCATCAATTCAAAATTAAAGTTAATCACAGCAGGACAAGGTTAAGACAGTCTTTCTTCACCAACAGGGTAGTAGAACACTGGAACCAGCTGCCAGGAACCATTGTCAGTAGCAACACACTGAACATCTTTAAAAACGGCATAGACAATCATTATAAGAATAGGGGGATTGTTTTTCTGTATTCCAGGGAAGGTTGATCGACAGGGAGGAGTGGGAGTTGGGAGGAGTTTGTAATTGTTGACTGTGTTATGAAATAGCAAGTGAGTCTCTTATTAAGTATAAATGCTTTATAACTTTATATAGGGTGTACCTAGCAGTGGATTCAGCACCTTCCTTCGGGATGTGATACTGATGAGATTGTCTATGGTAGCACAATGTGTATGATGGGAGGAGTTTGTAATTGTTGAGTGCATTATGCAATAGCACGTGATTCTCTTATTAAGTCTGAACGCTTTATGAATTTCTGTGGGATGTGCCTAGCAGTGGATTCGGCACCTTCCTTCGGGATGTGATGCTGATGAGGTTGTCTATGATGGCACGATGGGTGTGATGGGAGGAGCTTGTGATTATTGAGGGTGTTAGTCGGTAGCAAGTGAGTGGTGTTAGATGGGCTGGGATATATAGCTTCCTAGGAACTTGGGATAAGGGATTGATTGGGGTGGGAGTATGTACATTCTAGTACCTTTTCTAGATAGGCTTAACTAAGATGGGCCCCTGTGGCTCTTATTAAGCCTTAATACTTTATGACTTTTATGACTTTATGAACCTAGCGATATTCAGTTAAACTTGGTGGACATAGAAATGGGTTGATCAATGGGAGATATCTTTAAGATATGCTCAGCACCAGCCCCACCAGGCCGCTGTAATCTAGAGGCCAGCGGGAAGATTTTTCTCGTCGATAAAGCATAAAGATATTGGTTTGTTTTGGCACTGACGTATTTGTGCACATTTGCTTATT
>JAOTOM010004115.1:0-147500 GCA_034440615.1 Ashinkailepas kermadecensis
AAATGCTGATTTTGAAAGCCTGATTCCCATGTTATTGATTTTCTAGGTGCCGTAGCTGAGGGTGGGGCATGTGCAGATTCGACTCACCCAGCTTTCCACGGTATCTGAAAATAGTTCTCGGAAAACGTGCTGAATGTACGGCGGCATTGTAATATGTTGAAATAGTAATGACCTGCACGCCGCATCACTGCGACGACTCCAACGGATATTGTGAGCATTGAAATATGCTTGGTTGGGGTCGTGGGTCTTCTCACGACTCCAGTCGAGACATTTTCAAGGCTCACCACAATATATGTCGGAACAGGCGTGCCGGCCATTACTATTCCAACGTATCTGAATATACTCTTAGTTATGACATAAAACTCACATCAACGCTCAAAACATTCGCTCATTTTGAGGCCTATATATCGACCCAACACACCAATTGGACAATCATCTTTGTAGTTCTGTATCGTACCGCTGTAACTGTGTGGGTACAAGAAGATTACGCAATGCGGACGACAGCTAGGGGGCAGTTATCGGCTCGTCGTTCAATGCCTTTAGAACATTCGTTTTTCTCACCCACGGACCGGTAACCATTACGAGATTGTCTACTCCGCGTAATGCCACAATATATGTTGGAATATAATGTTCTAGGGCCACTTCTCTTTATCACCATTTGGGAATAAAATTGAGGTAGGGCTGAGGAAAAGGGGTTCAAATTTGCTGATGACATCAAATTGGTTAGGAGTGGCTAACAGTAGTGACCAATCTAGTAATATTCAACTAGACTTGGAGGACCTAAAAAATGGGCTGATCAAAGGCAGATGTCTTCCAACTATGAAAGACTGGAGGTGAGACTTTCAGATATAAAATGGGAGCAGACTTGTGCTCGACTCAAATTTTTTTGTCGACTTCACATGTGACTCATAGATCTTGAGATCTGATTCGACTCATGATTCAGAGCAGGTCAAAATTATTTGATTCGACTCAATTCAGACTCAGAGCTTACAAAGCATGATTCGACTCACGACTCAAACAGACTGACAGGAATTTGAATCGATTCAGATCCCACTCAGTGGTATCAGACTCATGAACCATATGATTCAGTGTGCACTGCCCATACACACACACACACACACACACACACACACACACACACACACACACACACACATATATATATATATATATATATATATATATATATATATATATATATATATTTATATACAATTATCTTATTTAATTAGACACGATAAATATGCTTTGACATCAAAATGTCTGTTGAATAAATTATTTTTGCTATAACTTTGTTTTCAACTCACATTATATATACAATGTGAGGTGAAAACAAAGTTATAGCAAAAATAATTTATTTCACAGATGTTTTGATGTCAAAGCATCTTATATATATATATATATATATATATATATATTATATATATATATATATACATATATATATATGTATATATATATATATATATATATAAATATATATATATATATATATACATATATATATATATATATATATATATATATATATATATATATATATATATATATATATATATATATATATATATATATATATATATATATATATATATATATATATATATATATATATATATATATATATATATATATATATATATATATATATATATATAATGTGATGTGAAAACAAAGTTATAGCAACAATAATTTATTCGACAGACGTATTGTATTGTACATTGTACGACAATTGTAATGCTAAGCAATGAATAATTATGCTGTGTTTTTACTCCCTACTTTGTGTCATGACATACTATTTACAAAGATACATGCTTTATATCATTTGTTCATACCTTGCATTTGAGTCATAAGACTCAAATGACTCATTGTAATTTGAATGATTGACTCATGATCCGACTCATTTTTTTAAAAGAAAGATGTGATTCAACTCACGACTCAAGATATATTTTGGGGAAAAGAATCGATTCAACTCGCGACTCATCCAAAAACGATTGATTCATGAGTCGATTCTCGATTCAACTCAAGTCGAGCACAAGTCTGAATGGGAGGTAGGAAATTGAGATGTTATTGAAGAGGAAAGAGATTTAGTTGTGTTAGTTTCAAATGATCTTAAAGCAGACAAACAATGTGTCTTAGCTAGGAGTAGGGCAATCAGAATGTTGGGAATCATTAATAGGAGTGTGAGGTATAAGAGCAAAGAAGTGATAAAAATGCTGTACTTGGCCTATGTGCGACCCCACTTAAAATATTCTATACAGGCATGGAGCCCCTACTTATAAAAAGATATAGATATACTAAAAAGAGTGCAGCGCAAAGACACTAGACTCATCAGTAGACTAGGTAGCTTGAAATATGGGAAAATGTATGGCATTACATATGTACTCACTCAAATATGGGAGATTAAGGGGTAATATGATTAAAATGCATACAATTATTAAGAGGGCTAGATCAGGTCAATCTCAATGATGCCCTTCTATTTAGACTATCACATAGGGGTCATCAATTCAGGTTAGGCAAATCAAGGTGTAGGACAGTTAAGCAACAACAGGTCTTCAGTCAAATGACTGTTGATCAGTGGAATAGCATGCTTGCTGATGTTGTGGGGAGTCCCTCATTGAATGTATTAAAAATATGGTGGACAACTATTTTAGGTTGCAAAATCTTGTTTTTGAGTTCTAAGGGGGTGTTGGATGGTGTGATATCTAGGCTAAGTGGGTGTGCACTGTACGGGCCCATTTAGGCGGGCGTCGATGGAGTCTGAAAATTATTGGTAGGGCACTCAAGTCAAAGTTGTTACATGAGAACAAGTGAATAGGGCTGGATAGGTAAGGTAGAAAGACAATGATGAGTGTGGGGGATATTGGTCCCTGTGTTATTGTTGGAACTATGGCCCTTATGTTTTTGATCATGCTAATAAATTCAGTATTATACTAGCTGTATAGGGTATGTTATACTACTAATATTATATTATGCTATATAGGGTGCGCCTAGCAGTGGATTCAGCACCTTACTTCGGGATGTGATACTGATGAGATTGGCTATGGTAGCACAATGGGACATGCCTGGAGGAGATTGGAACTGTTGAGTCTGTTATGCAATATCATGTGAATGTTGCTAGATAGGCTGGGATATATAATTGCCTTGAGGTAATGGATTGAGGTATTGAGGTATTGAGGAACTTGAGGTAATGGATTGATTCGGGTGTGAGCATGTGCTTTTCTTGTAACTTTTCGTGGTTGGGGGGGTATATTTTATTAAAAAGTAAAAAAAAAAAAAAAAATAAAAAAAAATTAAAATTTATCTATGTAACTCTAATATATATATTTGTGTAGTTTGGAAGCCGATTGTTTAACATGCATTGCTGGTTAAAGGTCACTGCGGATTTGCTGTTTGTTAGTTTCTTTGATATGGCTTCGATTCGGCTTATTATCGTTTTGTGTTCGCATTGGTGTTGACTCAAAATGGCGCCAGAGCTCATAATGAGTAATGATATCTGGCTTAAAGAACGCATAGTGTATTTCCTCCATGTCGATGTATCGTCATTTCACATGACATCATCAGGAACAAGCGCAGATTGTTAACGAAATCACACAGGCAATACGTTTAAGTGTACACTGATCACAATGAAGGTACAAGAGTCGAAGTCGCGTATATATAGAAATCGAATGCGAGTGTCGTCTAGTATGCGTAAGCGTTCACCCGCAATAATTATGTGGCCACAGTACATATAGGTCAGTTCATTTTCCAACACACTGGGAAATGAGCGTGCGAAGCATATTTGGGTGACATCACACAGCAGAAGAATAACCACAATGTTGGTTGCTATTCACAAGGCCACACCAAAAACACTCCCTATTTTGGCCTTAGGGTCACAATCGATCACCTTGGCCCCAGGGGTGATCCGTCATACAGCGACAGAGTACCTCGCGCATTAACCTGCCGATTTATAGCCGGGTCTCTTTCGCGTATATATGGCCTCTAGTATGTGAAGGCGTCTTGGCTCGTGTGATCTGGCGATGATTGTGGTATTGTCAACCATTTCTTGTCTCGTGAGGCGTGTGTCGTGGTATATGTTCGTATGCGTTTGTAGGCCACCGCTCTGCAAGTGCATGATGATACGCCTGCTGAGTGAAGTTGTTGTCATTCCAATGTAATTGCTATCTGAACTGAGCGCACAGTCTCCAATAGTGCATTTGTATTGATATATTACATTGGACTGTTTCAGCGGTGATTTGTCACAAGATGGGTTGTTTCGCATAACGAGTGAACGAGTGGAGAGGCTCTTATAGAAAATGACTAGTTTTAGTTCATCGGCAGGGACAATAGGCTTACAGTGACTCTTCACAATGTTTCGAAGCACCTCTTCATCGGTCAGGTAAACAGGGGACATACTATTTTTGTAGAACAGCTTGTATATGGTTCCCTGTTTTGGGGGACGGGACTGGGCTGTGATGTACTTAGTGACGGTGTCTCTGATATGCTTGTCGATGGTAAGCACCGGATAGTTGTTGTTGACGAGCATTTGTTTACTCTGCGTAGTTCTGTGTGCGCTGGTTGCCAGGTACTGCAGTGTCTAATCGCCCTATTCACATACGTGCTGATAACACTGTCTTTATATCTATCAGGGCAGTGGCTTTTACCATTAAGACAACGTCCGACGTCTGTGGGCTTACAATGGACACTAGTTGCGAATAATCCACTACTACCGTATATGGACACATCCAAAAAACTTATCTTGTCTTCGATGCTCAACTCCATAGTGAAGTTTAGACCCGAAACTTTTTCTAGCCTTGACTTCAGCTCTGACAAGAGCTGTATGTCCCGCACGTCTAGCAAAATATCGTCAACATGTCGACCGTAGAGTGCGGGGCTCTCTACGACAGGTGCCTGCATCACTACCTGCATAATAAGAAGAATCGAAGCCATAGTAAAGAATCTAATAAACAGCAAAGCTGCAGTGACCTTCAACCACCAATATATATATATATATATTTTATATATATATATATATATATATATATATATATATATATATATATATATATATAATTTAGAGTGATGCTAATCTCGGGGTAAACAGGCTCTCGCCTCCAATTCAGCCAGGCCGAACCCGACCTCTTCAATATTATGGTGAGTGGGTACAACTCGAAGCAATGGATCTTTCATGGGGAACTTAAAATGTAATATTGTACCTATTATCGTGTCCACAAGAAATGCATTAGTCTAAGATAGAGGTGCTTCGGCCTTTTCTTATTGAGACCTACCATGGCATACGCAACATTACATAAGTAGGTCGGAAAACAAGTACACAACGTGGAGAATATGGATGCGTATGCCGGATTATTTATATCATGCTTTATACCAAATGACATGTCTTGATGAGCTGTATGCACCTTTCACAAGCATGAATGGAAGAGAGCCGTCATTTCCAATGATAATCATGTCGGAACACGATCCAAATTCCCCTGCCAAATGATGTGATGGATTTCTGACCCCACCAGCCAGGCCCGCCATGAATGGTGCCGCCAACCCATCGATCACCGGTCCTTGACAAGGTGAACCGCCCAGTCCAGCCCACGGCACGAGTGGAAGCTATTACACTAAGTTACTCGATTGAGGCAGGCAGGGGTTGTGCAGAAAGTTACTCGATTTACACACTCCGGCAGGCAAAGGGTTAAGGTTGCTAAAGCACCCATTCAAATCCTTAGGCGCCTCAATGCATGCACTTCGGTGCGAAGTTTGGAATATACCTCGAGCCGTACCTGGAAGCACCCTTGCTGAACAAACTATCCCAAGAAGCAAGAACTCACATCAGCGCTTCACAGCAATTAGTGCCCACTTAACTGATTATAAGCGCGTGAATGGGCACGCTCCATTGGAGGCATACCTCCCGAAGTACTCCCATGGATCCGTCTCAGGCTAAAATATTACTGCCGAACTTCCAGAACGTCCACCGGGCATCCTCCTAATGCTCACGCTAGAGTGAAGAACCACAAGTTCAATACCGAGAACCATCCTCCCAGCTCACCCACTCTGCATCTGCCCTGGTATGAATGCAAGTTCTAAGCGCTCAGATACTCCGCACAATAACCCTATAATAGGTGCTACAACGTCTTGCGGTGAAATCTAAAGACGATGAAAGCAACCAGAAGGGAGACCATTATCTTCCTTTCGCCTCCACAAAAACGTAACACAGAGCCGGCTCGGTACTCGGCTCGGTACTCGGCTCGGTACTCGACTCGGTACACGGCTCGGTACACGGCTCGGTACACGGTTCAGTGCACGGCTCGGTACACGGCTCGGTACACGGTTCAGTACACGGCTCGGTACACGGCTCGGTACACGGTTCAGTACACGGCTCGATACACGGCTCGGTACACGGCTCGGTACACGGCTCGGTACACGGCTCGGTACTGGGCTCAGTGCACGGTTCCGTACTCAGTTCGGTACTCGGCTCAGTACACGGCTCGGTACTCCACTTGGTGCACGGCTCGGTACACGGTTCAGCACACGGCTCGGTACACGGCTCGGTACACGGCTCGGTACACGGCTCGGTACTCGGCTCGGTACTCCACTTGGTACACGGCTCAGTATTCGGTTTGGTACTCTGCTTGGCATACAACCACGGGCACAATCCGAAACTTTGTGCATTAACATATCCAGTACTTCGTTAAATGCCCGACTCCCAGCCCCACGCTGAATCCAGTGCTCGATCCAGTATCAGTGCGGTTCCGGACTCCTGAGCTCACTATTCGGTTCAGCGCTGGGCTGTGTACTCCGCTGGGTACACGGCGCCCTGGACCGAGTCGTGTGCTCAGTACCTGCCGGACGCACCAGACGCCACCGACACTCACACAGCGATCGACTTTCTGTCGCCTGAAGGCGAGTGCCGACCAAAGACACGCCAAAGGACCGTCTCGGCCAATCGTGTGACGCACGGCCGCCGGAAACGGCGCGCTGCCGGCGGCGCCCGCTGCGAGACCAGGCGACGGCGAGTGCGACGCTGCCGACTGTGCGCGCCCCGGGGTCTGGGTCATACGGCGTGAACAAGTGGCTGGCGGAGACAGCCGGAGCCGGAGTCGCCGGCGGTCCGTGGCGGCCGTGTAGCACCTGTCAGCTGCTGTCAGTCGCGGCAAAAAGTTGACCAGGTGCAGTCCCGGCAAGAAGCTGACCCGGTGCAGTTCTGGCAAGAAGCTGATTCGGTGTAATTGCGGCAGCACGACAGGGTTAGGGTTAGAGTTAGCGTAGCACGACAGGGTTAGGGTTAGAGTTAGCGCAGCACGACAGGGTTAGGGTTAGAGTTAGCGTAGCACGACAGGGTTAGGGTTAGAGTTAGCGTAGCACGACAGGGTTAGGGTTAGAGTTAGCGCAGCACGACAGGGTTAGGGTTAGAGTTAGCGCAGCACGACAGGGTTAGGGTTAGAGTTAGCGCAGCACGACAGGGTTAGGGTTAGAGTTAGCGTAGGATGACAGGGTTAGGGTTAGAGTTAGCGCAGGACGACAGGGTTAGGGTTAGAGTTAACGCAGCACGACAGGGTTAGGGTTAGAGTTAGCGCAGCACGACAGGGTTAGGGTTAGAGTTAGCGTAGGACGACAGGGTTAGGGTTAGAGTTAGCGTAGCACGACAGGGTTAGGCTTAGAGTTAGCGCAGAACGACAGGGTTAGGGTTAGAGTTAGCGCAGCACGACAGGGTTAGGGTTAGAGTTAGCGCAGAACGACAGGGTTAGGGTTAGAGTTAGCGCAGCACGACAGGGTTAGGGTTAGAGTTAGCGCAGCACGACAGGGTTAGGGTTAGAGTTAGCGCAGCACGACAGGGTTAGGGATGGAAAGCAGACGTCATTGGTTGCCGCTGGAATCCGGTTAGTCTAGTGCTGGAACAGCGCTTGCACTTGCTCGAACGGTCTTGTCTATCATCAAGTCTCTTTGTCTTGCACTGGACTTGCGATTGTAAATATATGTGGAGGAGTTTTCCTCAGGCTGCAGTCAGGCTTGTCTCTTGCTAAGACCATGCTCTTTTGACCGACTTGGAAATGGTTTGCTTCTGGTAGGAGCCATCTTCGTTGCCCGCCCGAGCCGGGTGTGTCTCCTGGTGCAGTAGGATGCTTCTGCCGCTGGAGTTTGGCTTGTCTTCGGTTAGAGTTGGGTGTCTCTGGTCGGAGCCTTGTTTGTCGTCCGGGCAGCAGGGTTTGTCGGTTGCGCTCTCACAGAAGTCAGCGGTGACATTCAAACTTTGGACGGGATTGAGTCCAGCTACAACGTTTATGGCGCTCGTTCTCTGAGTGATGCAGAAAATGTAATACTGAAGGAAGTCAGGCAATTCACTTCGCCATAATACCCGTCAATTCTAGGCTCGGTGTCATACCAGATAACCCTCGAGCCACCCACAATAACAACCGGGCCATGCACAACAATTCTCGAGCCGTAACTATTTCCACGAGACAGCCACAACAATCCTCGAGCCACCCACAAAAACCGAAGACCCAGTCACTATTTCTCGTCGTGACCAGCCTTGAGCCACCCACAATAACCCTCGAGCCACCGATAACAACCTTTGAGCCTCTCTCTATGCCTCGAAGCTCCCTCACTAGCGCCAGAACCACCCACACGTATTCTTGAGTCACCCATAATAACCTCTGAGCCACCCATAATAATCCTAAGCCACGCACATATAACTCAGAGCCACTCATTATAACCATCGATCTACCCGCAATAACCATCGAGCCACCCAGAATAACCCCAGAGCTACCAACAACAACCCTCGAGACACCCACAACAACCCTCGAGACATTCACAACAACCCCTGAGCCCCTCCCTATGTCGCTATTCCTCCCTCACAAACGTCAGAACTGCTTACACGTATCCTTGAGCCACCCATAATAACCCCTGAGCCACCCATAATAACCCCTGAGCCATCCATATTAACCCCTGAGTCATCGAGATATACCCACCTGAGTCATCGAGATATACCCCCTGAGCCATCCACAAAAACCCCTGAGCCCGTAGTTTCTTGGTTGACTCCGTTATTATATCCTAGCTAACTCTGTTGCTATCCCCCAGCTGACTCCGTGTCCCCCGGCTTACTCCGCTGTTATCCCAGCTGACTCCGTTGCTATTTCCCGGCCGACTCCGAGTCCCCCCCCGCCTGACTCCGTTGTTATCCCCCGTCTGACCCCACTGTTACCCCCGGCTGACTCCGCTGCTATCTCCCGGCTGACTCCGTTGTTATCTCCCGGCCCACTCCATTGTTATATCCGGGCTGACTCCGTTGTTATCCCCCAGCTGACTCCGTTGCTATCCCCCGGCTGACCCCGCTGTTACCACCGGCTGACTCCGCTGCTATCTCCCGGCTGACTCCGTTGTTATCTCCGGGCTGACTCCGT
Source organism: Ashinkailepas kermadecensis (assembly GCA_034440615.1). Classification (NCBI taxonomy): domain Eukaryota; kingdom Metazoa; phylum Arthropoda; class Thecostraca; family Neolepadidae; genus Ashinkailepas; species Ashinkailepas kermadecensis. The sequence goes on from JAOTOM010004115.1 coordinate 9,384, forward strand.
TGCTATCCCCCGGCTGATTCCGTTGCTATCCTCCAGCTGACTCCGTTGCTATGCTCCTGGCTGACTCCGTTGTTATCCTCCGGCTGACTCCGTTGCTATCCCCCGGCTGACTCCGTTGCTATCCTCCTGGCTGACTCCGTTGCTTTCCCCCGGATGAATGTGCGGTGTTATTGCCCGTTTGGAGACGGTGCACCACTACCTGGACATCCGCGGCATCTTCCATCTAATGATGGTGTTATCCCCCGGGCATTTGCGGCGGCGTAGCCCGTCTGAGGATACCTGGCGGCGTTGGCATAGCCCACGCCAATGTCGAGCCAAACTTGGCAACAACTTCCGGCTGGCAATGGCTTTCGGCTGGCAAGAGCTGCAGGAGCTCAGAGCCGCCAGTAATTGCTTCCTAGTCACCAAGCACGCAGCTCGCCGCAAAGCTCAATTTCTCAGACGCACGCCACGTTGTACATCGGCAATGTTATGCGGCAATGTTATGCGGCAATGTTATGCGGCAATGTTATGCTGAAATGTTATGCGGTAATATTGGCGCTGACCTCCCATGCAGCGCTTGGCAAGCATTTGGAAACCATAGATCAAAATGTCGGTTATAATTCGGAGTAAATACCAATATCCCACAAGAAATTAGCCGCCTGACAACGGCGCAACGGTTCGTACGAAATACGAAGAATGCTCTCACCGATGAAGTCCAGGTCGGGTTGCGCCATTTTCGGTACTCTGGACGACCACGCCTGACAGTGGATGCTTTCAGAGCCATCCTGCTCGCCGATTTTCTCTGCAAACAAAGGTTACATTTATTAAACTATTTGCTTCATTCAACCTGCGTCCATTCACCAGTTCGTGGGTTTGGCTGTCACGCTGGCCACTGCTGAGATACGCGCGTTGCGAGCCACTGGCTGAGTGCCGCTCCTATTCGTCTGCTATCAGTACGCGATGTTGTGTCACTTCTCGATCTCTTGGGGACACCTGTCATTGTCTTACCCCCCCCCCCCCTCCCGATCGCTTCGGTCCAAAGGGTAGAACGTTGTTAAGTGCGGTCGATCGACCCGACAGCGGCACTGCCGTCGGATAGCTTGTCAGCCACCCTCCGGTCGACTGTTGATTGCTGATGGAGGACAGGAAGTTGTCAGGGGTGGTCGATGAGCCCGATCCCACCCCCTATCTGATACCGCAGCCTCCCACCCCGGAGCGTCTGCTGATTGCCGGTGGACGGCCTGAGGCAGCCCACTTGGCTGTCCACGGCCTGCTCTGATTGCCAGTGGACGGCCTGAGGCAGTCCACTTGGCTGTCCACGGTCAGTTACGAAACAACTGACACCTGAAATCACCTTACGAAATAACTGGTACCCCGTCTTTCAATCACAGCATAGCAAGATCTTCCAGGTAGCTATGAATAAATAGTAGCATGCCGGCACACCACGTTCGCAGCTGTAATTAGATTAGGTGTGTCCGAGTGGCCAGGTCGCCAGGTGCCGCCGAGGTGTGACGCCCACTGGGGGCCACGAGGAGGTGTCACATGTCCGCCGTACCTGCCCCGTCGGCGGGCCACGAGGAGGTGTCACATGCGCGTACCTGCCCCGTCGGTGGGCCACGAGGAGGTGTCACATGTCCGCCGTACCTGCCCCGTCGGTGGGCCACGAGGAGGTGTCACATGTCCGCCGTACCTGCCCCGTCGGCGGGCCACGAGGAGGTGTCACATGTCCGCCGTACCTGCCCCGTCGGCGGGCCACGAGGAGGTGTCACATGTCCGCCGTACCTGCCCCGTCGGCGGGCCACGAGGAGGTGTCACATGTCCGCCGTACCTGCCCCGTCGGCGGGTCACGAGGAGGTGTCACATGTCCGCCGTACCTGCCCCGTCGGCGGGCCACGAGGAGGTGTCACATGTCCGCCGTACCTGCCCCGTTGGTGGGTCACGAGGAGGTGTCACATGTCCGCCGTACCTGCCCCGTCGGCGGGTCACGAGGAGGTGTCACATGTCCGCCGTACCTGCCCCGTCGGCGGGTCACGAGGAGGTGTCACATGTCCGCCGTACCTGCCCCGTCGGCGGGTCACGAGGAGGTGTCACATGTCCGCCGTACCTGCCCCGTCGGCGGGCCACGAGGAGGTGTCACATGTCCGCCGTACCTGCCCCGTCGGCGGGTCACGAGGAGGTGTCACATGTCCGCCGTACCTGCCCCGTCGGCGGGTCACGAGGAGGTGTCACATGTCCGCCGTACCTGCCCCGTCGGCGGGCCACGAGGAGGTGTCACATGTCCGCCGTACCTGCCCCGTCGGTGGGTCACGAGGAGGTGTCACATGTCCGCCGTACCTGCCCCGTCGGCGGGTCACGAGGAGGTGTCACATGTCCGCCGTACCTGCCCCGTCGGCGGGCCACGAGGAGGTGTCACATGTCCGCCGTACCTGCCCCGTCGGCGGGCCACGAGGAGGTGTCACATGTCCGCCGTACCTGCCCCGTCGGTGGGTCACGAGGAGGTGTCACATGTCCGCCGTACCTGCCCCGTCGGCGGGTCACGAGGAGGTGTCACATGTCCGCCGTACCTGCCCCGTCGGTGGGTCACGAGGAGGTGTCACATGTCCGCCGTACCTGCCCCGTCGGTGGGTCACGAGGAGGTGTCACATGTCCGCCGTACCTGCCCCGTCGGTGGGTCACGAGGAGGTGTCACATGTCCGCCGTACCTGCCCCGTCGGCGGGTCACGAGGAGGTGTCACATGTCCGCCGTACCTGCCCCGTCGGCGGGCCACGAGGAGGTGTCACATGTCCGCCGTACCTGCCCCGTCGGCGGGCCACGAGGAGGTGTCACATGTCCGCCGTACCTGCCCCGTCGGCGGGTCACGAGGAGGTGTCACATGTCCGCCGTACCTGCCCCGTCGGCGGGTCACGAGGAGGTGTCACATGTCCGCCGTACCTGCCCCGTCGGCGGGCCACAGTCTGAGTGGGCCATGCCGCGAACAGTCCATGTGTCACCGGCGAGCAGGTGAAATTTCCCCGGGGCCGAGACATGTGACTGGTTCACTGGCCGACACATGAGGCCGACACATGTGACTGGTTGACTGACTTCAGACTGGGACTGAAGGGTGCCCCACTGCAAACGGTTGTACGGCTTCCAGAGCCTGTCTGAGGAGCCAACAGCATGCTAGTACTGCAGCAGAGCAAAGGAAACCTTCGCTACAGCAAATCAAGTTCATGTAATACAAATTGAGCCTTGGTTAGGGAATCGCAGATTTTTACCCCAGTTTGTAGGCAAAAAAACGATCTCGAGCAGAGGGAGCGACTTTCAGATGTGTACTCACATTTGGGGGTTAACGATGTCTTCTCACGTTGACTCAAGCATATTGGTGTAGCAAGTCACGCCAATGCATGTTTCATGCGGCATTCCACACGAATGTACGTTTGGTGTGTCATACCACACGAATGTACGTTTGGTGTGTCATACCACACGAATGTACGTTTGGTGTGTCATACCACACCAATGTATGTTTAGTGTGTCATACCACACCAATGTATGTTTAGTGTGGCGACTGTCATTCGTGCAGTGCAACCAAGAAATCATGTCATCTGACACCACAACGCGTGCTGGTCTAGCACAATCATCAAAGGCATGTCTTGTCTCGGCATCCTGCAGAACGCTAGATTGTGAAGACGTCAATCAATAATATATTGAGGTCTCCATAGTCCAGGCAATGTAGAAACAAGGCATGTACGTCATGGCTTTTCAGCCCTCTCGTCAAATCACAGATGAAAATATAAGATAAAATGCCTACGGACCGTCTCCTGATTTAAAATCTAACAATAATAAAGCACATTTGAGATGAGCGTATGCAGCACTATATCACGGGTGGCCAGCATCCTTCCTCAACTTCTCATTCCAAGCCGCGATTGCCCTGTATGGGAAGTTGTGTCTGGCGAATTCAGTCCTAATCCTAGGTAGCTCGAGCATATCTGCGTCTGTACCTCGTGTCCGCCTATTGGAGACTTCGTCACGACGGGTGAGACCCTATGCCAAGCTAGGAGGGGCGGATGTAGACAAGAGCCTCTCGACCATGGCCATATCCCGCTCTTCGACCATCTTCTCGACCCTCGGCCAGCCCAGCGCCTGAAGGGTGGGCGTTATGTGTTCTCGTCTGTGCTGGCCGGAAACGATACGAGCGCCGAAATTTATGATCTTTTGAATTCTGTATTTCTGCGATTTGTTACAACCTCCCAAACTGTCAAACATACTGAAGGTGTGGGAAAACGAGAGCCTGAACAAGAAGTTTCTTTGTCTCACGCGGAATTTTGTGACGTAATTTTGAAAGCCCGACGAGAACAAAATAACACCGCCGAGTGACCTGCGACACTTGCTTTTCCCATGTAAGAGCCGAATCCACGAATACCCCTAGAATCTTAGCGTGAGGCGAAGCCTCGATTTTGTTGTTTCCGAACTGGATGCTGAACGGGGCTGACTTTTTGCGCAGGGGTTTAATGATCAAGAGCTCAGTTTTGCTTGGGTTAATTTTGAGTCGACTCTGAGTGAACCAATTTTGGCGACGCTGAGTGTGTCTTCGACACGCTGCATAAGCCTGGAAATATCCGAATCAGAGTCCAAAAATTGAATGTCATCTGCATATGAAACTTGCTTACCACAATTTAGATGTGAGACCAGATCATTAGTGGAAATCAAAATAATTTTGGTCCCAGCTGGGACCCTGGACGACGCCGTGCGTCACCGGCAGGGGTCCAGCGGAACTGTCCTTTATTCTTTGGGTGCGGTCACCAGCCAGTCCCTGAACCAGTGGTCACTGATCCCGTACCAACCGAGTTTGTCCAGAAGACGGTCGTGCTCCACCGAATCAAAGGCACGGGACGCATCAGCGGTCAACAAGACGGAAATCTGACCACGATCGCGGTTTGACGTCAAGTACGACATTGTCTCCAACATGGCGGTTTCGGTTGAGTGGCCGGAGCGAAAGCCGTGTTGGTTTCTAACAAATACATGATTTCTATCCAAATAAGCCGACAACTGCAAATTTACCAGTTTTTCATATAGTTTGCCAACGACATTGAGAATTGAAATGGGCCTAAAGTTAGCTGGGTCAGTGCGATCTCCTTTTTGTGCAAAGGTAACACAATCGCTTCCTTCCACTCAGCCGGCACCTCTCCAGATCTTAGCGAGCTGTTTACCACGTGTAAAAGGTGCGGTCCTATGACAGGAAATGTCAACCTCAGCATATCGACCGTGATGCCATCACTACCGCACGCGCGTGACTTTACACTTTTAAGCGCCAGCGACAATTCTGGTAGCCTCACTGTCCGCACCTGAAAAGAATCCGCACACACCAGCGGAGGGCGTGGGTACAGTGGCGCCCCTGACGTAGACAAGCACAGAGAAGATGATCTGATTCTGATGTGCAGTGTATGTAAATACGAACGGGAAGATGAATCTCACCTCCCATCCCATATCCCATATGTTATTACAGCTAGCGGCAAGGGACATGACGGCACGGCAGAGGGAAGCGGAAACTAGGATACAGTAGTTAACATGCTATATTTATTGATCAGTTTCATATCGATTCACACCAATGCAGGTTGGATCCCAGGTATTACCAGCATATCAACGCATTGCCTGTAATCCAATCCAGACTCACGTCTCTTAAGCTATGTCATGTGTTTCTCGACCGGCTAAATATCGGCGCAAAATGTCGGTACGTTCTGGCTCGACGGCACCGATTCTGCGCTGACAGCCTCCAACAACTCCTCAGATGCAGACATACGTGTAGTCTGTAGCTATTGTTGATGCGAGAATATATAGGTAGAATGCTCAGGTTGATCGAGACGTGGACGTGCAATTAGGCTTTACCCAAGGTGCGAATGTGGTCCGCATTCCCACCCAGGGTGGTGGTAAGCTTCCCACACTATTTTTCCCCTATATTACATAGTGCCACCAAGCACAAATAACAACGTTGCATGCCACGATAATAACAACTTAACTCTTACCAGACTTTTATACTTTCGATATGCCAGAGGTCCTCTGGTGCAGTCCAAAGGTCAAAGTTCACCGAAAAGTTGGCCATCGGCAAACTCCGGCCCAACGGCACACCAGACATATTTGAACTGGAGCCACGAACTAAGCACCGGAGAGCACGGGAGAGTCGTGTCAAATACATGTACACTCGGTCTGACCTCGTGACATGGGTGGCTGCCGAGCTCGCTCTGACTTCGTGGCATGGGTGGCTGCCGAGCTCGCTCTGACCTCGTGACATGGGTGGCGGTTGGGTTGGGTTGGCTTCTTGGATGGGGGGTTGCGGCCGCTCTGACCTCGTGACATGGGTGGCAGCTGAGCTCGGTCTGACCTCGTGGATGGGTGGCTGCCGAGCTCGCTCTGACCTCGTGACATGGGTGGCTGCTGAGCTCGGTCGGGTCGAACATTTGCCGTTCCAATTCATGTAGCACAAATGTCATAAAGTTAATTTTTAGTTGAAAAAGTCATTCCAGGTCAATGAAGGTAAATCCCCATGCTTGATATCCATAACGTGATCGGTGATGTGAAGCTGTGTAAGAGCATGCAGAATATCAAATTTTAATGCTGTGAGCACATTTAATGTCGTACGAGCAGACGAAACTAGGAATTCGACACGAAAATGTTTCGAGTATGATGGAACGGATGGCGTCAAGCCTCGGTGATCTGACCTGACCTGACCTGGACGGACACGCTCATCTATTTCATTGCCATCCGATAAAAAGGAACCCTGCCTGCATTGGCAACTTCCCCTCTTCCTGCCCCAGTATGTTTAATGCACGACGAGTGTTAGAAATGCTATGAAATTAGTCATAGGACTTCCTAATTACAAATTCGCAATGGCATTTAAAATTTCGACTTTGACAAGGTCGGTTCCATTTTACCAGGCCGATAGTTTATGTAGTAAGGGATACAACAACATGAGGCAAAAATGTGCATTCCAATACACTTCCAAAATAACCTGATTTCCGATCATCAACAATTTACATCTTCAGCGGAAATTAGTGCGATGGCGTTAATACGCACCAGAGCACTAGATCTATTCTTTGAAACTTGTCGATAGGTTGACCTCAGTGCAAGCTAAAATAAAATTATTGGTTAAAAAAATAGTCGTCAACGAACTTACTCAACGCCAACCTTCAATTGATTTCAGCAACTGTTCAATAATTTGAATTGGAATGGCACGATGCCATCTCGGTCTCGCGGGAGGTGTACATCATAGGTTCATAGCCCTTGCCGTGCGCGGTATTTTTTCCATATTCTCCATTGCAGAGGATTGTTGTGCCCTCCGCTCCCCCTGACCCCCCCCCATCCCCACACATCCGAGCGTTTCCAAACGGAGAGGGTTAGTGACAGAAGAAAAACCAGCGTTATGGAGGTCACAAGATCTCACGCTCACCACATCATTTGTAATCTTGAAATTATTGCGTGGCCACTTAAATCTGATCGAGGGATTTTTTTTCCGCAACAGCCGATAATTTTCACCCCTAATTGCTACACGTGTTAAGCGAAACAAGCAAAAACAGACACACGTTTGAAATGTTCAGCATGATAGCCCACCGCATCTAACAATTATAATGAAGTGTCGCTTACTACATGTTCATCCCTAGGTCTTTTGGATCAATAGGATCAGACAAGGCTGCAGTGTTCACCTCGCTTTGGATCAATAGGATCAGACAAGGCTGCAGTGTTCACCTCGCTTTGGAAGCTTCCGTTGTAGAGGGATTGACGACTAACTTATAGTATCGATAAGTAAACATGGACACCAGTTCCGCGTCAACGCTGATGACGTTCACTGTAACTGTGTAACTAACATGCCAAAAAAAAGTACGTTGAGGACAAGTTGGGCCATTGGACTTCAAATATCTTGCGAAGGTTAATGATATGCGTAGATTGGTTAGTCGAGTGATCCATTATCCTACCACACCCAAAATTGGTCATTTTGAGGAAAAAAGTTAGGTTACAGGCCGACAATGGGCGATTTGGGCCAAAAAAACTGTCTGTCATTTCGTTATCTATTACACATGTGGTCGTATTTGCGACGACCTGAGATAACCTTAGCGGAAGCGTTGGAAACGCTCTGCAACCTTGTAATGCACGTTAGAAGGTTGCAGTTTGGCGCTACGGCATGCGTCTGTTCGTACTACCGAATGTACGTACTACCGAATGTTCGTACTACCGAATGTAGTGACGTCGGTAAAGAATGGCAATTTATAGTTGTTCTGGCACTACAATGGCGACAGAGTTTGGTTTAAACGTGTTGTTCATAACAATGCTCATTCTTTCATCTTTATTTTCATTGGTGGTCGACTCAGTTTCGTGATGGCTCCGAAGTGGTGATAGTAAAACGATTAGGACATGTCACATGATTCAACCGTCCCAAGTTCGGTACTCACTGGCTGAGCGGAGGTGGTCGGGTGTTTCCGCCAGTTCGGTACTCCTGGCTGGGGGGTGGCGGGTGTTCTCCGTCCCAGTTCGGTCCACTGGCTGGCGGGTGGTGGGTTCGTAGTTCGGTACTCACTGGCGGGGGGGTGGTGGGTGTTCCGTCCAGTGGTACTCCTGGCTGAGCGGAGGTGGCGGTGTCCGTAGTTGGTACCACTGGCGGAGCGGAGGTGGTCGGTGTTTCGTCCCAGTTCGGTACTCACTGGCTGAGCGGAGGTGGTCGGGTGTCTCCGCCCAAGTTCGGTACTCACTGGCGGAGCGGGGTGGTCGGGTGTTCTCCGTCCCAAGTTCGGTACTCACTGGCTGAGCGGAGGTGGTCGGGTGTTTCGTCCCAAGTTCGGTACTCACTGGCTGAGCGGAGGTGGTCGGGTGTTTCCGTCCCAAGTTCGGTACTCACTGGCGGAGCGGAGGTGGTCGGGTGTTCTCGTCCCAAGTTCGGTACTCACTGGCTGAGCGGAGGTGGTCGGGTGTTCTCCGTCCCAAGTTCGGTACTCACTGGCGGAGCGGAGGTGGTCGGTTTTCCGCCCAAGTTCGGTACTCACTGGCGGAGCGGGGTGGTCGGTGTTCTCCGTCCCAAGTTCGGTACTCACTGGCGGAGCGGGGTGGTCGGGTGTTCTCCGTCCAAGTTCGGTACTCACTGGCGGAGGGAGGTGGTGGGTGTTCTCCGTCCCAAGTTCGGTACTCACTGGCGGGCGGGGTGGTGGGTGTTCTCCGTCCCAAGTTCGGTACTCACTGGCGGAGCGGAGGTGGTCGGGTGTTCTGGCTGGTCAGTTATGACAGCGGTATAAATGGATGCCAGTCTGCTTGTGCTGACTGCTGTGGACATTTGCTTAAAGGAATCGTTCCACCTCTTTCTGTATGCTACGCACCCTACACTGGCTTCAGCTCTGTTCAAGACGATTTGTCGATGGTTGGCGCCAAGGCAAACGTCGGGTCTTCGGAGGAGCGTGAGAACTGCAGAGGACAGAATACTTGTCTCGAAAGGCATGGCATTTGCCTTGGAACCGATCGCCGTCAAATCAGTCCGAAATAGAATTGAAGCTCGTTTAGAGTGCTTAGCACACAGAAAGAGATGGCAATATGTAGCTACACAAATGTCCACAGCGATCAGTGAAAACAGATTGGCACCAAACGATAGCGCCGACTTAACTCTACCGACCACCGCGAACGTCTGACCTTCAGCCGGTGGGTGTTGAGCTTGGCACAGTTGAGCCATATCACGTGTTCAGTAGTTGTAATGTCGCCACCTCGGAGCCACAGCGGCATGCAACTCAGTTGAGCGCAGATCAGAATAAAAATGAAAACATGTAAAGCTGGGAAGTAAAATACCTGACTAAATATGTCCGGACTTGATGAAGAAGCATGGTCTCTTTCGTCGTTATAAATCGAAGAACAATCAAAGACACTACATACACGTGCCATTGTAGATAAGTACAAAAGACATGAACAGATAAGGAAAATATCACAGAAAAATAGAAACAACAGTTACACCCACTATTAAATGATTAACATGTTGTCAAACTAATAGCCAAATACAAGGTACTTGTAACTCGAGACAAATCCAGGTGCATTGCCAAAGGAAATGCTACGCTGGGGGATACCATCTGCTATACAGAAGAACACAAAATGTTTTTTGTTTAATCCATAGGAAACATAGAGCCAGCAACCAAACGAGTATTGGAGCAAGTCACAACAATGCTACTCGATTCACTCACCAGCAGCTATAAGATCAGCTGACCCCATTCAACTCGAGAACTGCTGTGCCTGACATCATTCAACTCCAGGACTGCTGTGCCTTACACCTACCTACCTACCTAAGGACCACAATCCTGTTGTGCCTTACACCTACCTACTTACCTAATGAGCACAAGCCTGCTGTGCCTTGCACCTACCTACCTACCTGAGGAACACACGCCTGGTGTGCCTTACACCTTCCTACCTGAGGAACACAAGCCTGGTGCCTGGTGTGTACACCTTCCTACCTAAGGAACACAAGCCTGGTGTGTGTTACACCTTCCTACCTAAGGAACACAAGCCTGGTGTGCGTTGCACCTTCCTACCTAAGGAACACAAGCCTGGTGTCTTACACCTTCCTACCTAAGGAACACAAGCCTGGTGTGTCTTACACCTTCCTACCTAAGGAACACAAGCCTGGTGTGCCTTACACCTCCCTACACTGTAAACCAAATATACCACCCATGGCTTAACAAACCATGCACGCGCTAGTGGCATGGCATGCATCAAGTTACTTTGCAATGCTAAGGTTCGTTTAATGATGACAGACGTGTTGTGAATGAGCACTACACGGCCTGCACAAGTACACTGGCATAGTTAATTAATTATATCCGAAGCCATGCCACGTAAATGAGCAAGCCATACATTCATCTAAAGAACAAATTCTTGCCAAGTGGGTTAACCAGCACCTACATTGTGCTGGTAAGGTCACATGCCAAATGACTAGGGTGCTCCTTGCAAGGATTAATGCACCAGTGCGGAACAAGCTTCTTACTTGAGTGATCAGTTCAGCTTCTAAGATCTCACATGCCGGACGCATGTTAAGTAACCACCGGGTGATCCATTGACAAGCTACAAACCACACATTCGTTTTCGACTCGTTTCGAAAATAGCGTGATGAACTTCTCAGCCCGCCATCTTTGATTCAGTTTCAGAGTGAGGTGGAAGGGACTGCCAGTGCGAACTACAATGGTAAGCAGGGGTGTTGTTTTATATGTTTTGGGGTTGCAAGTGCCCCCTCGATGTTGGCTTTGTCCCTCCCCAGATAATTTCAACTTTTAACATGGGACTCTAAGGAGTGTGCCCCCGCTAATCCATTTGTATTTCCTGCCCATTGCCTTCATGTATTTTTCCTCTCCAATAATTTTCAGAATCAACACCCGTGATATTATTGCATTTTGAACTGCAAGTGATGAATGTTGGTGGAGCACTACATGAGATGTATTCAGAATCATGAAGTAAGTGATACAGAATTAGCACGATTCCCAAAAATTTTAAAATTTGGATGAAAGATGACACCAAGAGGAAATTAATGTCTGCCCATCATACTTGAAGCTCAATTATGCACTCTCATCTTTTGATATGCACAATCAATTTGTGTTCCTTTCTTAGGGACAAAATAAAATGCATGTGCTTGGCAAATGAGCATCCTATTGAATTTTACCCAGTCTGGAGTCCCAACATCCTTCTATTCGATGTCATGGCTTTATGTCCCATATTGATTTTTTGGTCGGCTTTATGCCACACTCCAGCATAAGTATAATTTTGGAACACTGAAGCAAAGCCTCACCTGCCATGTCCCTCCACAGTAAGATATTTGGTATTATTATGCTTTAATGTATTCACGAGACAAGTTGTACATATTTTTATATCATAATGCAAAGAAAAGAGCTAGGCTTGGTTAGTGTAGGTAAGGTTAGTAAGTTTTGTATCCAAAATCCCAATAGACATGAGGGGTTATCCGGGGGGGGATGTGAAGAGGGGGTATCCGAATACCTAAGACATCATTCAATGAACGGCTCTGTCGCTTCCTCGGAATGTTCGAACCAGTAATTGTACGGTGTTTACAGAGTGTAAAAATTTACAAGCTATCCATATTTAAACATTTAAACAGCTTCTTTTAATAGAAATCCTGTAACCGCTCACCAAGAGCAAATTTAAACAGACAATTATTTCAGTGGTGTTGTGTATTCCGAACACGAAAATGTGGGTGTTCTGGATTACAAACACTAAGTGTGCTGTTTCCCGAACACTTTAATGAATGTTGTATATATCCCACAGAAATGTGTATTTCATGACGAAAGCTCATTTTTATGTTCGTGGCAACTTTTCTGATCACAAGCCTTGGTACATATATTATTGAACGGCTGTGCATGAGCTGCAGGTGTTCACAGCTCTATAAGTAGATCACATCGGACTTGAGGTATGTTTGGTGTTTTACTGCATCCAAGACATGAGGGGGTATCCGGGGGTCTGTGAAGAGGGGGTATCCGAACACATAAGACTTCATTCGATGATGGTTGTACCGCTTCCCCAGAATGGCGGAACTAGTGATTGTAGGGTGTCTACAGAAGGCAAAAATTAACAAGCTATCCATATTCAAACAGTTTCTTGGAATGGAAATCCTGTAACCGCTCACAAAGAGCAACTTTAAAACACAGTTATTTCGTAGTGGTGTGTTGTATTCCGAAAACGAAAATGTGGGTGTGCTGGATTACAAACACTAAGTGTGCTGTTTCCCGAACACTTTTATGAATGTTGTATATCCCGCACATAAATGTTTTATTTCATGACGAAGGCTCATTTTTAGGTCTGTGGCAACTTTTCTGATCACAAGCCTTGGCGCATTTATTATTGAACGACTGTGTACGAGATGCAGATGTTCACAGATCTATAAGTAGATCACATCTGACTTGAGGTTTGTCTGGTGTTTTAATACATCCAAGACATGAGGGAGTATATGGGGGTATGTGAAGAGCGGGCATTTGAACACATAAGACATCATTAAATGAATGGCTGTACGACTTCCTCACAATAGCCGAACCAGTAATTGTACGGTGCTTACAGAATGGAAAAAAAATATCAAGCTATCCATATTTAAACAGTTTCCTTAATGGAAATCCCGTAACCTCTCACAAAGAGCAACTTTAAAACAAACAGTTATTTCGTAGTAGTGTTTTGTATTCCGAACACGAATATGTGGGTGTGCTGGATTACGAACACTAGGTGTGCTGTTTCCCGAACATTTCAACGAATATAGTATATATCTCTCACATACATGTTTTATTTCACGACGACAGCTCATTTTTTGCTTTGTGGCAAATATTATGATCACAAGCTTTGGTACATTTCTTATTGAACGGCAGTATATGACCTTCGGGAGAGGCGGATATAGAAAGTACACTGGACGTCCGATTGCCTATATTTTATTTTTAGTTTTTATTGAAGAAGGTGCACCCGATCTGACCGAATAGTCAGGACGGTCGCTTAATGTGTACTTGTCACTCAGGCAATACTCAGAGCAGGCCCCCCAGTAGAAAATTCCTAGTGGGGACAGGGGCGGATCCAGAAATTAGATCGTGGGCATTCGTCTGGAGGGGAACTATTTTCAAATCACATCAGAAGACATCATAAAACAAATGGATAGGTAGGTAAGCAACCATTCATTTGGGAAACCCTATTTAATTTAATCACATTTATGTAATTCAACATCAGTAGGTTTTAGGTGATCCAATCATGGATCATGTACGCCTGGATTCGAAACCAACAGCTGTTATCTATCAGTAGGTTTTAGGCAATCCAACATGAGTAGGTTTGGCAAATTTGTGCTTGAAGATATTTTTTTCAATACTGAATTCAACATAAGGGATAGTGATACACAAGCATCTCGCAAAGCAATTCCAGGCATAGGCGTAGGAACGTCTCAAAAAGTGGGTGGGCCAGGTCAACAGCAGAGGCAGAGGCGCACCCAGGAATTTCGTAAAGTATCATAGTTGAACACTTTTAGATAGAGAACCCGATAATTTTAATAGTGAGCACACAACTTTCACCGCTATGGGGGGGGGGGGGCAGGCCCCCTGGGCGCGCCTATGGCTACCAGCAACATGTGGCACTGATAAACTATCATCACAGCATAAGTACTTTCAAATTCACACTTCTCGCTGAACATGTAACTCTTCAAGACTGGTGAATTCAATAATAGGTTCATCTTCTTGGTGGAAGGGAAACCATTAGTACCTATTTCTGTTGAAATAAATTTATTCAACTTCCGCTATGTGCGTGTGTGTGGGGAGTGCACGCTCATTACAACCTCACTAATGGATATGTGGTGTGCCCTAGTTTCCATGAATTAGTACTTTACGTCACTAAGATGTCCCCCTTGTAAATGTTCACTGATGTTGGTGAGGAGAAATAATGAGCAAACACGTAGTTTACTTGCTCCCCCTGGCAAAATAAGTCTCATGATTGATGCTGAAGAGAATGAGAAACGGGAAAGGCGGGTGATCGCTGATTGGAAATTCTTTGATCCGGTGTGTAACAGACCAAGATTGGCAGGCTAACAAACAGACTGGGGAAAAGAAAAACGCAATAATTAAAAATGCATGGTATGGTGTTCATCCTCAGGGCTTAACTCCAACACATAGGTGATTAGGCAACTCTATCATCCATTTTTAAGGGGGGACATGATTGAAATGTACAAAATTGTTAAAGGACTAGATCAGGTCAATTTAAATGGCGCTCTTCAGTTTAGAGTATCACATAGGGGTCATCAATTCAGGTTAGACAAGTTGAGGTGTAGGACGGTTAAGCGACAACAGGTCTTCAGTCAAAGGGTTGTTGATCAGTGGAATGGGCTGCCTGCTGATGTTGTGGGGAGTTCCTCATTGAATGTATTTAAAAGTAGGGTGGATACATTTTTTAGACAGGAAAATCTTGTTTTTGAGTTCCAATTTGTGATGGATGGGGTGATATGCATGTTAAGTAAGTTTGCACGGCACAGACCCCTTTAAGCAGGCATGGATGCAGTTTGAAAATTATTGATAAGGCATTCAATCCGCATGTGTTAAGAGAGATCAGGGGAATAGGGCTGGAAAGCTAGGGTAGATAGGCATTGATAGGTGTGTGGGATATTGGAGGACTGGTTCTTCAGGATGTGGGATGGTTGGGGAGGGTCTTTTTACCAGGCTTATATTATCTTCCATTTACAGACTTAACTGGATGGGCCCTTGGGTCTTTTATTTAGTCTAAACGCTTTATAACTTTATATAGGGTGTACCTAGCAGTGGATTCAGCACCTTCCTTCGGGATGTGATACTGATGAGATTGTCTATGGTAGCACAATGGGTATGATGGGAGGAGTTTGAAATTGTTGAGTGTGTTATGCAATAGCAAGTGAGTCTCTTATTAAGTCTAAACGCTTTATAACTTTACATAGGGTGTACCTAGCAGTGGATTCAGCACCTTCCTTCGGGATGTGATACTGATGAGATTGTCTATGGTAGCACGATGGGTATGATGGGAGGAGTTTGTAATTGTTGAGTGTGTTATGCAATAGGAAGTGAGTCTCTTATTAAGTCTAAACGCTTTATAACTTTATATAGGGTGTACCTAGCAGTGGATTCAGCACCTTCCTTCGGGATGTGATGCTGATGAGATTGTCTATGGCAACACAATGAGAGTGTGTTATGCAATAGCAAGTGAATTGGTGCTAGATAGGCTGCGATATATAGCTTCCTAGGAACTTGAGGTAAGGGATTGATTGGGGTGAGAGTATGTACATTTCTAGTACCTTTTCCAGATAGGCTTAACCCAGATGGGCCCCTGTGGCTCTTATTAAGCCTTAAAACTTTATGACTTTATGACTTTATCCCTGTAGTACACATCATGCATCTTAGAATATCCGCCACTTGAAACGAAATACTACAACTACATCATGTGGCACCAGGCTGAAACGGAATATAACCGCTTATTTTGGGGACAACAATTCAGTGCAGAATAGCTGACAGGTGACAACACACGGCACCTCATAAAGTCATAACGTGTTCAGACTTAAGAGACACAAGACCCTATCCTGAATTCAATTCGATAATTAGTTCTCTTCTTCTCACGTTTTCTGGTGTGTAAGAAATCCAGATAACCGCTGAGCTTTGATTCACCTCATCCCTTTGGTTAAATACGCTCCCAAATTGGCTACCGAACTTAGGCTCTAGTTAGGTGTTCTTTTTTAACCTCTCCGTTTTTCTTTGTCTACGGATGCGTTTTAGGGCTCCAGCCAATTTTTGTACCGGCCCCAGCACATTTTTGCGACCCGGCTTTTAAAAAAAAAGTTTGTTTTTTTTGTGTGCATCGACGATATTGTTTATGTATCGTCGCGTTTTCGCAGACCCCGAAGTGTTTATTTAATACCGGCCTTTGTGTTCCTTATCTTGGACCGTGTCTCCAGCAGTAGTCGTCAGCAGGACCCGTTGTGTTTTGCTTTTTTAACTCCCGGTGTGTTTATTTAGAGGTGCAACGCATGTTTTGGGGCCCTGTCGCATCTTGCCGGACTCGGTACACTTTGAGGGGGGGCCCTGTACATTTTCTTTCTCGAGTTGTGCTCTTAGGGTCCCACTATGTTTATTTGGGGTTCCTTGCTCACATTTGTGGGACCGCAGTACGATATTGGGGGCTCCGATATAATTTATCGAGGTCCCGTCGCGACTTTTCGGGCCCAGGCGCGTGGTTCCGGGGGATCCGACGCAGTGTTCTGGGATCGACGCAATTTTTGGTGACTTCTTCTGAATTATGTAAAGTTCGAGCCACGCCCTGATTTTTGGGACCCCGGGGACATTTTTTTTTCTGTCCCGCCGCGATTTGTTTAAGCTCCGGTACGTTTTTCGGGGCCGTATGCGATTTGGTAAGGCATATGGTGGTATGTTTGGGCTAAGGAGAGATTTTCCTGGCTCGAACATTTATTTTTCGGGATCTCTTTATTTTGGGAGGCTCCGGTTTAATTCTTGTTGGGTTCCGATGCGATTTTGTGGCTACGCTGTGCTTATTTGGGGCCATGGACAAGTTTTGGGAGCTCAGAGAGATTTTTTTTATGACCCGACCACAATTTATGTGCCCACAGACAAGAATATTTGGTCCCAAGCGCGATATTTGATGGGCTTGGCGCTAGTTCGCGGGGCGCGTTGTACTTATCTGGGCCCCGGCGCGATTTTGGCGTTCCCGGCGCAAATTTTCGGGCCCTGTGCAAAAATTTTTTGGTGCCAACTGTATTTATTTATAATCGCTAATTTTGGGTGCCCAGACGCGAATTTATGGGGCCCCAGAACAATTTGTGTGCACCCCGGAGCGATTCTTGGGTTCTTCGGAGCCCATCTCTTCAGGATGGAGGGGGAGGGGGGATTTTCCTCTTTAGTATGCCACTGCGGATGCTCAACGTGTTTTTTTATCAGGTCCTCAGTCCCGAAAGAAAGTCCTCAGGAGAACTTTCCTTCGGGACCTGTTCTGGATTTTCCGGTGCTCAGGACGACTCGATAAACACCCTTTGTGATTTATTGGGGTTGACTTCTATTTTGTAAGCCTCCTGCGCGATATTTGTGGGCCCCGGTACGATTCTTGGGGCTCCCGGTGCATTTTTATCGGTGCTCCAACGTGCTCTCGGTGCTCTCGGTGACCAACGACCATAAAAGCAATCCATATATAAATTTGACATGCACATGCAGCTTACAAGCTTCTCAGAAGATTCACTTTCCTTTTGAAAAGAGGAAGCACACATTCGTGGGCGGTCGTGTCGGCGCATTGACGGAACTTTAAGCTCTCAGTCAAAGCCCTACCGTTGAGCTTGAATTTTCGGATCGGGCGGTAGGCCCAGAGTTCACGCAACAAGCTCGGTTTAGCATAGAACTCTAATCCATAATGCGATCCCAGTGAATGTGAAGGAATAATATCCGTTCTTATCGTTATTGGGGCTTAGGGGCGCATCAACTGCATAAGTTATTCGGCGCCCATCCGTGTTTGTCGTCTAATTCTAGGCTCTTTTCCTTTGTGGCATAGATGAGGCGTGCTGGACACAGCTCCTGGAGTGCCTCCGTGCTGAGAAGGAGGAGTTCTTCGGGGAAGAGCGATCGGCAACTTACCCAAAGATACTGGAGGAAGATTGAGGTGCATGTCTGAAGATTGGTCGCACATTAGTCGCCATGCCCGCCGGGACCTCACAGGCTTTCACCACATGGGCTGCAAGCTTCTCTGTTTTGAATCTTAAGTTTCCTCATCGCGGCGGTGCGAGATGTGTCGCAATTTTACTGTACCGGCGAGTGTTGGGCATTGTGGTAGGGGCAAAAATGCCACAGGCATCAATGCAGTTTTTAAAAGAAGTAGAGGCCTGAACAAACATGAAGACAGCATTCCCCACTCCCTCCCTGGTGCGGAGTTCGGAGTGCCGGAGCATAACGTGGCCGGCCCTCTCGGAGGGTATCCCCACGACCTAACCCGCGGTTCCACCCGTGGGCAGTCAGCATGTGTTTTTTTTTCTGCGTTGCCGCAGGCCAGTTGTGTTTTTGGTTATTTCATTTGCACATGGAATACTTGATAATAGGCAAACTGCTGCAATTTATATAATTATTTTTATATTGTTGTATTGACGCACTGATCCAATAAGCTCGTGATCACGGCCAATTGTTGCGCATAATCAAACATGGTTTGGGAAAGGCGGTTTCAGTACAATCTTGGGATCGTCATCAGTTTTTTTAAAATCTGGTGCTATTCTATTTTATT
Source organism: Ashinkailepas kermadecensis (assembly GCA_034440615.1). Classification (NCBI taxonomy): domain Eukaryota; kingdom Metazoa; phylum Arthropoda; class Thecostraca; family Neolepadidae; genus Ashinkailepas; species Ashinkailepas kermadecensis. The sequence continues at coordinate 28,105 of JAOTOM010004115.1, forward strand.
TCATTTTATTCTACAGTGTGGTTTTATTCTTTATATTCTACCAACGTTTGCATGTTAATTATGTACACATGTGACCAACCAACCTTAACACGACACTTCTGTGGTACAGTTGACGTAAACACGACCGATGATGACAGGATGCTTTGGGATGAGGAACGGGCAACAGTCAAAGCATTGGAGGGGAGGACAGAGAGATAGAGAGAGGGGATAGAGAGGGGAGAGAGAGAGAGAAAGGGGGGAGAGAGAGAGGGGGAGAGAGAGAGAGAGAGAGAGAGAGAGAGAGAGAGAGAGAGAGAGAGAGAGAGCACGCCAAAATTTTGGTTTTAGGTGGTGAAAATATAAAAATATATTGCTTCATCTCGTGCATTTTTAGCTGATGGGGAGGGGGCTGCCTTCCCATCCTTGGCTGTGCTTCTGCTTACTAAGTATGTGCTAATTTACCAATGTATACCTAGCTGCACTACAAGCCCCGACTTCAGCAACGAACAGAATGCTAGTATAAGTACCTCATTTAGCTTAGTGAATCAACTGCCAAGTTAGTTTTGGGCTACTTCATCATTTGTTTATTAACTAGGACCTTGGTAAGATGACAAGATAATCTTGCTTTTCCTACACACTGGCTAGTTATATCCTAGTTACCTAACAAGGAAAAGGCTCCTTAAATAACGAGTGGCAGCAGGAAGAACAAGCACCTAGTAGAGTCCGCTACTAGGCTACTCCGTGTTGCAGAACGAAATGCACAGCCTATGCAATTATAAGTCGGCAAAAAATATTGGCGTTGAGCGATCGGTCCACCACTGACCTCTGTAGACAAGCAGAGTTTGATCGCCGAGGATTTCGGACTTCGGGAACCCAAAAAGAGGAGGGAAAGGTGGAAAAAATTTTTTTGAAAAAATGAAGGGAAAGGGGAGGGGGGGGTTTTTATATAAAAAAATAATTAACCCCCAAAAAAAAAAAAAAAAAAAAAATTTTTTATATTTTTAAAAAAAAAATTAAAAATTTTTTTTGGGGGGTTTTTTTATAAAAAAAAATTTTAAAAAAAAAGAGTTTTTTTTTAAATAAAAATATTTTTCATGACTTACAGTTTTACAGTCTAAATTTGGCAAGCGCTCACGTGCCGTCAATACACCGACACGGCGACCCCGGCAGCTCGCTCGACCTCATCGTGCCAATGCCAACGACCTTCCCAGCCGGGGACTAAAGCGAGACGCGAAACGACTCGAACCAAGCATTGCCAGGATAGCGGAGACGGTGCACGACAGCGCTCTAGCCAACTAAGAGGAGGGGCAAGTCACGGAGGCACTTGCTTGCTTAATTCAGATTCATTGACAGTCAATTAGTTACTTGATTAAATTGCATCTACTCATTGAGAATCACATGTTTTACAGCGCAGGGAATGTGTTGCCTGATATCATATTATTTATTGCATATGTTGTGCACTGTACTGCAAGCGACATATTCCGAATTGCGTGGGGATAAAGTATTTCTTCACTCAGACACCATCCAACTATTTTACCATACAAAGATTTTACTTTTATGAAGCAATATTTCTGGCACTCTTCGAACTCTTGCTGGGGTGGCTTTATGGACCAGGATCCAATTGCTAAGCAGAGCTTGTGGTGTGAATCCTGACCTATAAATAAATAAGAATAAGAAGAACGGAGACATATAATTATAAGAATATATAAGAACGGAGATAAATAATTTATCTTATTGGATTTGATTGAATAAGATATTGAATTTATCTTATTAAGAAGAACGGGCGACCCGGTTACATTTCGTGCTGAAGCAATATAAACTAAAAATGTATTATGGTAAACTAATTAGATGGTATCCGTTTGAAGAAATATTTTATTTGCGCATAGATAATCTGAATATGTCGCTTGCAATATAGCGTACAATATATACAATAAATAATTCATAACATACCACATATGCCGCATGCTCAACAACGCGTGAATATCAATGAAACAGATGTAATGTAAGCAGTAGTTAATCGATTCATCAATGAATCTAAATTAAGCAAGCAAGTGCCGCCTTGGGATCCGCCGCCTCGGTAGCTCAGTTGGCTTGGGCACTGGCCTGCGCTGGTCTCTCCTGTCCTGAAAGCTGGGTTCGAGCCGCTTCACGCGCTTGCTTTTAGCCACTGGCTAGGAGGGTCATTGGCAACTGGCACGATAATGTGGAAAAGCGAGCTTCCGGGGCGGCCGTGTGAATGCATTAGCGGCACGTGAAGCATTTTGCCAAATATCTACTGTAGAACTGCAATCAATGGATCGGGTGATGCGGCTAGGGCTTAAGCAGTGTCTGTTTAGCAATTGGATCCTGGTTTATAAAGCCACCCCAGCAAGAATTCGAACTAAAGTTATAAAAAGTGCAAAGTTAGAAATTATGTTATTATTGTAGGGTAGGAGAATCCTCCGTTGACATCATAAAATTCCCTCTCCTTTCGCTACATCCTTTCCAACCGAGCTCCTTCCAACACTTCCAGCTCATTCTGTGTTGCCGAAGTCCGAAATCCACAGCGATCAAACTCTGCTTGTGTACAGAGGTCGAGTGGTGGACCGATCGCTGAACTGCCAATGTTGTTTGGCCTACTGAGGAATGCAAGGCGGGAACAGCGTAGACCCGTGTTTTCACGCATGGCTGCAGGGCAAATGACCACCCGACGACCGCACAAGCGAATACCTACGGCTGACCGGTGGTGAAACTTGCGGACTGTCACGCAACGCATAACTGTGAAGCGGCGCAGTCTACCAGTAATTATTAGTGTGGAGCAGCACAGCCTACGTTCCTAGGGGGCCAGCCATAGTTCAGGGTACCCCGAACATCCTACCGATACCGAGTGTACAAGGCAGGGATTGGTCGATTTGGTTTACAGTGTACCTAAGGAACACAAGCCTGGTGTGTCTTACACCTTCCTACCTAAGGAACACAGGCCTGGTGTGCCTTACACATTCTTACCTAAGGAACACAAGCCTGGTGTGCCTTACACCTTACTACCTAAGGAACACAAGCCTGGTGTGCGTTACACCTTCCTACCTAAGGAACACAAGCCTGGTGTGTCTTACACCTTCCTACCTAAGGAACAGAAGTCTGGTGTGCCTTACACCTTCCTACCTAAGAAACACAAGCCTGGTGTGCGTTACACCTTCCTACCTAAGAAACACAAGCCTGGTGTGCGTTACACCTTCCTACCTAAGGAACACAAGCCTGGTGTGCGCCGTTGCAACGTATTGTTTGAACTCAGAGGTCCGACTGAAAGCAAACATTGCATGCCAATTAGAACGGATATTGAATCAACTTTTACAATTATCCCCAGCTCATCCAAAACAAAGCACACGGGACTACCTTACAATAATTATAAACAACTATCGAAATTCTACTCCAACTCTGAAGCAACTGTAGCAATTCTACTCAGAAGCAACTGCAGCAATTCTACTCCGTAGCAACTGTAGCAATTCTACTTCGAAGTAAGTGTAGCAATTCTACTCCGAAGCAACTGTAGCAATTCTACTCCGAAGCAACTTTAGCAATTATACTCCGAAATAACTGTAGCAATTGTACTCCGAAGCAACTGAAGCAATTATATTCCGAAGCAACTGTAGCATGAATCGGCTGTCGGACGGAGCCGTCATATTATTATTATTTGTATTTTTTTTAATGTCGACCCCTGTTTCGTATGCAGCAGCCTATCATATTTGGCTACACGTACTATTACAGGTTCGATTGATATTGGGCTTTCCCATCGCCAGCTATTCAAAAGTTAGGACAGCCAGCTTAGGAATGCCTCAGGATGCTAATACATATGTCATTTGTCTGCTTGTTCAATACAGATGGTTGCATCCTGTTTTTTGTCTTTTTGTTTGCAGATAGGCCACCACCAGTTATTAGTAGAAGTAGCCCCAGGAGCACCTCAGCTAGGTAGCAAGCTAGTAACACCAAGGAGCTCCTGGGGCCACAAAGTGAAATGTGTTATGAGGGGGAAAATGGAGAAGTTGGATCATGTACATACACATGAACTAGCACACAAACCTGCCTATGCCCACACATGAAACATGTACACCTACACATATTTCACATACATAGACACATGTGTACTCACATATCTATACAAATATACATACATACACATATACTAACATGCACATACATAAACATACACACATGCACACATTTTGCAGTGTGCAAATGATCAAGGTTAATTTTGATCACCAGTTAATTTGTGATATATGAGCTAATGAAATGAACTCTGATAACTTTTTTATATCTTGTTTCTTAATAGGCACATGATTGCAGGAAGGAAATTTTGTACCAATGATACTGTTCCAAGTTCTTGGTGCTATAAATGGTATGGAATGAAGTCTATAGGATTTCGATGAAAAAGGTACATGGAAATGTTCAACGTGCCTTAAATTACTTGGTGATGAGTACTGGAACATATTCATTATAGTGATTGGTAATGTTTGATTTAAAAATCTGTGAAGTAGTAATATGCTCTGTTCATGCACAATATGAGGGAACTTCAGAATGTTATATTTCACAAACAATTCATTTGTAGGGTATGCATAGTGCTGTTTATCTATGATTCTTAAAGCCCTTTTTTGTATTTTAACAATTCTGTCTAATCGTGTTGGAAAATTGTTTCCCCATATTAAAGCACAATAATTTAAATAGGGAAGAATCAAAGTATTATATAAGTATTTTAATTCACGACTTGTGATAAAGTATTTTGCTCTTCCCATTATTCCTAGATTTCTGCTAGTTTTTGCAGCAACATATGCTATGTGATACTTCCATGTGAATTTTTCATCAACTATTACACCAAGATATTTGATTTGCTGTTTCCTATGAACCTTTTGATAATTTATTGCTATGTTTAAGTCAGCACTAGGCATACCGGAATAAATTTGGTAATTTGTTTTCTTGACATTCAATGATAATCTATTAACTTGAAACCATTCAGTTATTCCGGTAACAATGGCATTTACTTTAATTTGTAGTTCCTTTATATTTGTAGGTTTTATCATGACAGCAGCATCATCAGCAAATAAGTAAAATGTTCCATTTAAAGAATTTCCCAAATCATTAATGTATATAAGGAAGAGTAAAGGACCAAGTATGGAGCCCTGTGGAACTCCCATTGTGATGCACTCTGCATCAGAGATTATATCATTGATTTTTGTTTGCTGATAACGATCTTTTAAGTATGAATGTAATATAATGAGTAGAGTTCCTGAGATTCCAATATGTTGGATCTTTTTTAGTAGAATGTCCATGCTCACAGTATCAAAGGCTTTTTTCAAGTCAATATAGAGACCACAAGTAAGTTCTTTCTTTTCCAAAGATTTTGTAATTTCATCATAAATGTGAGCAATTGGCATGTAGGTGCTATGTTTTTTTTTCTAAATCCAAATTGGAGTGTACTGAGTATATTATTCAGTTCCAGATAAGACATGAGATAAGAATATACCATCTTTTCAAGGATTTTTGAAAATACTGGTAGCATAGAAATTGGCCTATAATTTGTGAATTTGTTCAGTTCTCCTGCCTTAAATATGGGGATAATTATGGCTTGTTTTAGTTGTTTAGGAAGAACTCCACTTCTCAGACAGAGGTTAAAGAAGTGGGTGATTTGCTTCAGGATAATTTTGTAAGTCAGTAAGAGAGTTTTTTGTACTAATGCCATCAGCCCCTCCTCCAACAGGGTTCAGTAACTTTATAATTGTTTCAACTTGGATTTCATTAGTGCACATGTCTTGTTCCCAAACAGCATAGTCATGCCCTGCAATGTATTCAATTGGATCTTTGTTAGAAGCAGTAGTCTTCTTTTCTAATTTGCTGCCGATGGTTGAAAAGAAATTATTGAAGGCATTAGGAATTCGTTCTGCTTGATATTCATTATCTTCTTCATCTAACATGGATTCTGGGATTTTTTGTTTTGTTTTGTGTTTATTTATCAGCTCATGCAATATTTCCCAAGTTTTCTTACCATTTGATTTACTACAGTGAAGGGCATTTGAATAGTGTAGCTTCTTTGCTTCTCTGATTATCCTGATGAGTATGTTCCTGAATTGTTTGTATTGAACTTCATGATGTGGATTTGGATTTTTAATAAATTTCTTATATAGTCTGTTTTTTCGATTTATGGAACATAATATGCCAGAGCTAATCCAAGCTTTCATGGGTGTTTTCCTCCTGCTTGGGATAATTTTCTGTGTAATAATTTTCAGAGTCGGATGGTGAATCAATCTGTACGGCGGCATCCCTCAGCGCTGAGGTATCGCTGTGGGCAACAACGTCGAGGAATCGCTGTAGGGAACCGCGCCGAGGAATCGCTGTAGGGAACAGCCCCAGGATATAGCTGTGGGGAACAGCGCCGAGGAATCGCTGCGGGGAACAGTACAGATTAATCACTTTGGGGGAAAAGCGTTGCACCACGAGTAGTTAACATATGCACGCTTCATTTTTTGGGGACAGTGCTACCGGACGCTCGGAGTCTGATTTTGACGACAGGTATATCGATGACGCAGTATCTGTTTGGACGCGTCTAGTTAGGAACTTGAGCATGTTCTCAAGCTAGAGAATATATTCACGTTTAAAGCTGAGGCATAGCTAAGACTGAGATCTACCTTCAAGCTTCATGCTGATATACTTGTAGCTCAGCAACATATATGGCAATATCAAATTCCAATTGGGACGCACTGCCATCTGTGGATTCATTGCTTTCGTCAACATCCTGAAGCAGTCAATAACAACAACAAACACATCACAAAGCTCTGCATCAAACCGAACCACTCTGGTGCACACTTCCTCGAGCACAATGGCGACACAAAGGCTAGAAAATCCGCGCAGAGTTTAGATCAACTTTATGTCCTCTTTAATGAACGATTAAACGATACGATTGAACGATTTAGACGTATTTCGACGAGATTTTGTCGCCGCTGCAGCTGTCATCAAGTGCAACAGCAGCTAGACACTCGGTACAAAACAGCAGCTAGACACTCGGTACAAAACAGCAGCTAGACACTCGGTACAAAACAGCAGCTACACGCTCAGCACAAAACAGCGGCAACACACTCGGCACAAAGAAATAGCTGCGCACTCGGTACAAGAATCCAACCCTTGTGATAAAAACGGTATTCAAAACAGTTCATACGGTGCTGGCTAAGAGAAAGCTGCAGTCACAACTCACAACACAGCAAGCACGATGGACCAACACAGCAATGCAAGAGACCTGGAGCAATCGGGAACACAACAGATCTGGACGGATACCTTACACTTTCATACGTCCATGAACTTTAACAGTCAAAGTTAACTGTCATCAACCAACTTTTGGTCGAAGCGCCCTTCAGCTCAAATAATTAAACTCTCATCACCCGCAGATGCAGCTTGAATATTATACAAGTATGGCAATGTACTGCTACTCTCAAGGGCACGAAAGTTCATTCCGCACTCTCATAACCTACTGGTCTTCCGGTAAGATTATAGCAACGTATATCTGACAGGATTAGATGGAAAATATCTTCCCTGCAATGCATTTCACCCACTCACTGGCAATCTTTGCGAAAAAAGGGAAGAGATGTATGGTATCTGGGCGAGACAGTGAAAGATGTCGGATCACGTCTCAACGAGCACTTACTGGTCTGCAGAAACTACACAGAAGACCATTCCTTTCAGAAATTGTTTCAAATCTGAACACGCTAAAAGAACGGTTGTATCCCCTCACGAAGTCCCCATGTCAGTTTTCGGAACCGCCAAAGATCAGTCTGACGAAAGATATCAGAATCATTGCATATCAGTAACATGAAGCTCATCCTAAGTAAACAAATCGGATCATAACGTATCTTGAATTTATAGCTAGTTACGTGCGGATTTCGTGTTGTTTGTTCACACCACGCTGGATATCGAACATCCCCGGATGGTCAATATCCAGCAGTGCCAGTCGCGTGTTTCCTCACATGAGGATATTTTTCCGTGCCGAATGCTGGCGCTTTTTTGTTGCTCGATGCTTCTGCTATGTATATATATATATATATATATATATATATATATATATGTATGTATTTATATATGTATATATATATATATATATATATATATATATATATATATATATATATATATATATATATATATATATATATATATATATATATATATATATATATATATATATGTATATATATATATAGATATGTATATGTATTTATGCATATGTATATATATATACATCTTCATGAGTTGTGCCCAAAATATAATGCTTAAATAAATGCCAATGCCAAATATAATGCTTGCAAATCTTATGACCCTCAGAAACCAATACATTTATTGGTGACAGAGATATGCGAGCAATACGGCTACAGTGAGAAGGTCAGCAGTTTAGAGAGAGCAGCTGCCGTCAGATCTCCCAACTTAGTCTTCATCCAACCTAGATGGAAATTCCGAATCGGGACAATTTGAACTAGCACTTATAAATGTATCAGGGGCTGTTTACGCGTCTCCCTATGTGCGTTCGGCCTCGCTTGAAAGCCTGAGTATTGTCCATGCTTCTAGATACTTCCAACTCCCTGATATAAATACGTACAAGCATTGAACAATAGCTGACGACTTGCATAATGAACTATGTGTAGGAAATGGTATTGCTGTCAGATCACGTATACCGGGCTCTCTAAACCGCGAGACTGTGATCGCTTGCTTGTGAACCTCCGCAATTATAGCTAACTGATGCTTTGTGGATCATCGTTCTTAGGCCATCATCTAGGCGCAAACAAACTTGTCTGAACTGTCAGCTCTCTCAGTGCATCCATCTTTGTGTAGATTTAACACTGTATGCATGATCAGTCTTACATTGTTGATGCGGAAGGTGTAAAAATAGCCTTTGAGGCACTACAGTGATTAATTCGTTCGCCCATCCACAGACTGACCAGAAAAGAGTGACGGGCTGCCCAGTCCAAACCGTCGCACACAATTGCACACTACACGCATACAGCTTCACGCACTTCGCAGGCCGTCATTTGCACTGCGCATCGCACCCAGCTACATCCCTCGCATCACACACAATTACACCCTCACATCACACACGGTTGCACCCGCACATCACACATAATTACACCCACACGTCACACACGGTTACACCCGCACATCATACAATATTACACCGGCACGTAGCAGACCGTTGCGCCCGCACACCACACACAACTACACCCGCACATCATGCACAACTACACCCGCACACCACCACACTAACCGCAATCATGACAACACCCCGCACACCACACACAACTACACCCGCACATCATGCACAACACACCCGCACACCACACACAACTACACCCGCACATCATGCACAACTACACCCGCACACCACACACAACTCACCCGCACATCATGCACAACTACACCCGCACACCACACACAACTACACCCGCACATCATGCAACTACACCGAAAACAACCCGCACACACACAACTACACCCGCACATCATGCACAACTACACCGCACACCACACACACACACCCATCATGCACAACTACACCCGCACATCATGCACAACTACACCCGCACACCACACACAACACACCCGCACATCATGCACAACTACACCGCACATCATGCACAACTACACCCGCACATCATGCACAACTACACCCGCACATCATGCACAACTACACCCGCACATCATGCACAACTACACCCGCACATCATGCACAACTACACCCGCACATCATGCACAACTACACCGCACATCATGCACAACACACCCGCACATCATGCACAACTACACCCGCACATCATGCACAACTACACCCGCACATCACGCACAACTACACCTGCACATCATGCACAACTACACCCGCACATCATGCACAACTACACCCGCACATCATGCACAACTACACCCGCACATCATGCACAACTACACCCGCACATCATGCACAACTACACCCGCACATCATGCACAACTACACCTGCACATCATGCACAACTACACCCGCACATCATGCACAACTACACCCGCACATCATGCACAACTACACCTGCACATCATGCACAACTACACCCGCACATCATGCACAACTACACCCGCACATCATGCACAACTACACCCGCACATCATGCACAACTACACCGCACACCACACACACTACACCCGCACATCATGCACAACTACACCCGCACATCATGCACAACTACACCCGCACATCATGCACAACTACACCCGCACATCATGCACAACTACACCCGCACATCATGCACAACTACACCCGCACATCATGCACAACTACACCCGCACATCATGCACAACTACACCCGCACACCACACACAACTACACCCGCACATCATGCACAACTACACCCGCACATCATACAATATTACACCTGCACATCATGCACAACTACACCCGCACATCACACACAACTACACCCGCACATCATGCACAACTACACCCACACATCATGCACACTACACCCGCACATCATGCACAACTACACCCGCACATCATGCACAACTACACCCGCACATCATGCACAACTACACCCGCACATCTGCACAACTACACCCGCACATCATGCACAACTACACCCGCACACCACACACAACCACACCCGCACATCATGCACAACTACACCCGCACATCATGCACAACTACACCCGCACATCATGCACAACTACACCCGCACATCATGCACAACTACACCCGCACATCATGCACAACTACACCCGCACATCATGCACAACTACACCCGCACATCATGCACAACTACACCCGCACATCATGCACAACTACACCCGCACATCATGCACAACTACACCCGCACATCATGCACAACTACACCCGCACATCATGCACAACTACACCCGCACATCACACACAACTACACCCGCACATCATACAATATTACACCTGCACATCATGCACAACTACACCTGCACATCACACACGGTTACACCCGCACACCACACACAACTACACCCGCACATCATGCACAACTACACCTGCACATGGCACACGGTTACACCCGCACATCATGCACAACTACACCTGCACATCACACACGGTTACACCCGCACATCATACACAACTACACCCGCACATCATGCACAACTACACCTGCACATCACACACGGTTACACCCACCCACTACACACGGTTACCCGCACATCATGCACAACTACACCTGCACATCGCACACGGTTACACCCACCACACACACGGCTACCGCACACCACAACACACCTGCACATCATGCACAACTACACCTGCACATCACACACGGTTACACCCGCACACCACACACAACTACACCCGCACATCATGCACAACTACACCCGCACATCATGCACAACTACACCTGCACATCACACACGGTTACACCCACCCACTACACACGGTTACCCGCACATGGCACACGGTTACACCCGCACATCATGCACAACTACACCCGCACATCATGCACAACTACACCTGCACATCACACACGGTTACACCCACCCACTACACACGGTTACCCGCACATGGCACACGGTTACACCCGCACATCACAGACAACTATACCCGCACGTCGAACAGCTACAACCTATATATACAAGGTTACGCACGGGCTTCCCACACAGCTACACCCTATATATACACAATTTCATCCCATATACATACAACACATCCTGCACGCTGCTACATCTTGCGCACACAGCTAGACATCTGTGCACACAAAGCTCGACTATTGGGTAATAATAAAAAGCGTGTGTAATTGTGCAAGAGGTCGGATACAGCCCAGCAATGTATTCGCATCCCTATTGGAAGCAATCGCAACATTTCGCTTTCGCTTTCAACTACCATACGTTTCCGCTTGTTTTTGTGCTTCTACTTGCAATTCGAGATACTCTATTTGCACTACAATACTCTGTTGTACCCGAAGCACTTCTATTTGTATTTCGAGATACTTCGCGTTGTTTATTTTACCCCTATCCCCCTTCCTAACCCCCCTCCCCCCTTAAGGACCATCGACATAGCAGAATACTGGGCTGATTCTGATATGAATGCAATCTAACTGGAAGCGAGGAGAGATAGACACATCCTGGATTTCCCAATTATTTGCACATGAATGTTGGTGGGAGTTTATAGGCTTACGAGAACAGGTAAGCATAACTAAGTCATCATGGCAGTTTATCAGATGTTTAGATTGGGAGATCTTGACGATGCTCGCGGAAGGAAATAACTGCGAATTTATGAAGATGGTGGGGAGAAGTCGTAGGATTCGTTTCTATTGCAATGAGCTTGACATACGATTTATTTCTGTCGTGGAAGCGCTCTCAATGCATTTTATGTGAAGAGTTCTCAGGATGAATAATTCCCTGGGAGACCATCCAGCAGGTAGCTTATCAGGGAAATGTTGTATGTATATTGGAAAGGACATTCAACGAGGAACTCAACTATAGTAATTGATCGAACGGTGCTACTAAGTGATACACAAACTAACTGCTGGTGCGTAGTCCACCCACATCGGTGGAATATCTAGCGCGGCGAACAGGCCACAAAGCATTTGGTAGCAGTTCAGCATTTGATAACGGCTGGCGGGCTCAATGCACCAATCCTTCCCACGAGCATCTCCTGAAGCGATGCAGTTGCGATCAGACATGCACGTGCAAATGCACGGTGCCCTTTGACATCTTTGTACATAGTACCCCGGACTTTTAACACGCGCTGTGAAGGCATGACAATTTCCGCCATTCTAATTGCTCAAGGGCGGCGACAAAGGGAGGGCGCGAAACGTAGATTTGTTGCAAGTTCGACATGAATTATTGCATGGCAAGTGGAACAACAACACAACAACTTATCAGAAAAAAAATCCCGGCTCCAGAGCATGTCTGTAGATTCAATTCCAATGAGCGTTTGTCTGTGTGATGCTGGAATCAGCTTTCAGTTTCATTTCTTTCATCAAGTCATGTACGGCGCACCGAGCTTTTGCAGTTACATCGCCATGAGCTAAACAATGGAACCCAAGGAAGGAACCCAGTGAAGGAACATGTAAAAATATTCGCATACAGTGCAATCAAGCAAAATTTATTTTAAAAAAAACATGCATTTTAGGCCCGTATATACGGCAAATGGTTCCTACTCTTACTAAGAAATATACAACACTTATATTTGATCTGAACGGGACCACACAATAAATCCTTCAAACCTTAAAAAAAACAATATTCAATTGCTGTGCATCCAGTGGAAATTCATTAAAGGCTTTGGCTAAAGGATTTATGTATTGTTGTGTATGAGGTGATTTTAACCTCACATTGGCTGTGCGTCACATTTGACGATATGTACTGTGCCATCAACTCTATGACATTCCCAAAATAATTCAAAATCACATAAGATGAAGTCAGGTCAGTTCCAAATCACATAAGATGAAGTCAGGTCAGTTCCAAATCACATAAGATGAAGTCAGGTCAGTTCCAAATCACATAAGATGAAGTCAGGTCAGTTCCAAATCACATAAGATGAAGTCAGGTCAGTTCCAAATCACATAAGATGAAGTCAGGTCAGTTCCAAATCTGAAAGGGTGGACACGTTGACCTCAATTGGACTGGTACAACCTTCACATGTGAGCTTGTCGACCCCAAGACCCCTTGAAATACCCCTTGAACTGACCAATCATGAGAGCCTTATTCACCCCAGGTTAATGAGTCCCTCCTGAACCCATCAATCATGAACGCCTTGTTCATCCCAGGATAAAGAGTTCCCCTTGAACTGGCCAATCATGAACGCCTTGTTCATCCCAGGATAAAGAGTTCCCCTTGAACTGGCCAATCATGAACGCCTTACCCACCCAGGATAAAGAGTTCCCCTTGAACTGACCAATCATGGACGCCTTACCCACCCAGGATAAAGAGTTCCCCTTGAACTGACCAATCATGAACGACTTACCCAACCCAGGTAAATGAATTGCCCCTGAACCGACCAATCACGAACGCCTTGTGCCAGTCGAGGCCGTAGTCCTCCCAGATCTCACGGCGTATTTCCCCTGATGCACATCAACTGAGGCTGTCTACTCATGCTCCACTCGTCCACTCATGAGGAGATTTCACGCCGAGCATCCTGCGCGGCGCCTTCGACATCAGCTGCAGGATGGACGTACCTGAGAACTCCAGACCGCCCAGCTTCCACGTGCCGCGTTTCGTGACGAAGATGCTGCCGGGACACACGTTGTTGTGCAGGATGTGGGCCGAATAGTGGAGAAATGACAGCGCCTCCGTAATCTGAAACGCACGGTCGATTACACCGCATTTATATGCAACTAAGCACCGTGGGAATTAAGCTGTGGAATGTTAGCATGATCCTTTTGCAGCAGTCGCGCACCGACAGAGAATAGACCAAGAGGTTATCTCCATTTTGAGCACGTACACCTAGCTTAGCCAACAAGCGAATTAACGTGTGCTCCGCCGGTGCCTTTTTAATATTCCTGTATCTCTGAGCAGTTCGAGAAGTACCCTACAGGCTCGTCGAGCTATTTTGCTGTGTCTAGGGTAGTCATTGCGCCGACATAGACTTCAGTACCAAGTGGTAACGCCAAGTGCTACCTACTTGACCCGCAATCATTTGTCTGTAGTAGGAAATGGCCCCAAAGGAAATAGAAACTTTTCGGATTCTGACAGGTAGATCCTTCCTCTCACCTCATGGATAGCCGATTCCTTTCTTCTTTTATAGGACACCCCACGCAATAATTTAATTGTGACTGTCACATGCACATCACAATGGAGCTCAAGAAAGTAGCCGCCACAGTCAGCCGTCAATCACTGCACCGTGGTCTCAATCGTCCAGGTAGTATGCATCGAAATTGGCATGCATCGAAATTAGCATGCATCGAAATTAGCATGCATCGATATTATGCACCAAAAACAGCACTTGCAATCGCCTGCAGGCGAGTGCCAGTCGCAACGAAGTGCCCGACCGGTGACAAGTAATCACCGCGGCTGAACGAATCCCAACGGCGTAATCTTCCAAGCCAAAGGTGTTGAATAGAACTCTGAGAACACGCAACGACAAAATATGGCTCAATCCGTAACATCACACTGAAGCCGCCTTGGCATGTCACCATGCCGTCAGTCGGGAAGACAAGCCAATTTGGCCTTAGAAAATAGCATTGGATCGTTAGAAGCATGCCTGGGCGGAAAGGAACAATTAGTTTCCACTCTTGTAGCTTTTGTCTTCTCATGAAAATGTGCATCAGGGGCGAATCAGCGATAGCAGGATAGAGAGCGTGTCAGTAATTGCATATGTCATTACCAACTCTCCAACTATGTTGGAAGCCGGTTGAAATGATGCCATGCATCTGTGTCATATATTGGTACGTTTCAAATACAAGCAAAAAGTATCAGGAGATGAATCAGAAGTTAAAAGCAAAGCAAAGTGGCTTGTTTGTTCTTTCTGAGCATTTATCTGCAAGGGGGCGTGCGTGCCGTTACCGTGTGCTATTGAAGTAAACGTATAGCCGCTAAGACATTCCTGCCATTTCAGGTCCGCAGATCATGTGCTGTACCTGTATGGTCCAATGTGAAACAATTGCGCCCTTTCATTGTACCCTTCTCCCACCAAAGAGGCGAATTGACATTTGTACCTGCCGTGCACCATGAAATACATGCAATAAATGCATGTATGCATCGAGACCTTCGTGCCCCGGCCAACACAGCTGTCGCGATTGCACCCGTTCTGATTACGTCAGAAGGGGCAATCGGAGCGTATCTCGTCTGGTATAATCCATCCAGACCTGACCTGGTCAGTACACTTTTGAAGCTCTCATGACTGCTGTGTTGCATCGTTTCCAGTCATGCTTCTTCAGCCTAACGCCTGCGAACTTATTTCACTTCACACTGCCAATACTGCACTTGCCGCTCTTAGCTGGTCAAGTGTTACAAGGATGTGCACTCCCCGTCATGGTGTAAGCGTGTTCCGCGCCCCACACACCCAGCATGCCTCCACCGCACTGCCGAGTATGTTTCCACGCGCCAGCTCTGAGTCACAGTTGCCGGCCGGCCCTCGCAGTCTCTGTCGCAAACGCCACGATCCGTCGCGCGCTCATCTGACAACCACACTTTTGTGCAGAGCTGCTGTAGCCTGGAGCTGCTGTAGTCTGGAGCTGCTGTAGTCTGGAGCTGCTGTAGTTTGGAGCTGCTGTAGCCTGAAGCTACTGTACCCTGGAGCTCATGTAGCCTGGAGCTGATGCAGCCTGCAGCTGATGTAGCCTGGAGCTGCTGTAGCCTGGAGCTGCTGCAGTCTGGAGCTGCTGTAGTCTGGAGCTGCTGTAGCCTGGAGCTGCTGTAGCCTGGAGCTGCTGTAGCCTGGAGATGCTGTAGCCTGTAGCTGCTGTAGCCTAGAACTGCTGTATCCTGGAGTTGTTGTAGCCTAGAGCTGTTGTAGCCTGAAGCTGCTATACCTGGAGCTGATGTAGCCTGGAGCTGATGTAGCCTGAATATGTTGTAGCCTGGAGCTGTTGTAGCCTGGAGCTGTTGTAGACTGGAGCTGTTGTAGCCTGAAGCTGCTGTAGCCTAGAACAACTGTAGCCTGGAGCTGCTGTAGCCTGAAACTGCTGTATCCTGAGGCTGTTGTAGCCGGGAGATGTTGTAGCCTTGAGTTGCTTTACACTGGAGCTGTTGTAGCCTGGAGCCGCTGTATCCTGGAGCTGCTGTAGCCTGGCACGATTGTAGCCTGAAGCTGCTGTAGCCTGGAGCTGCCATAGGATTGAGTTGATGTAGCCTGGAGCTGCTGTAGCATGGAGCTGCTGTAGCGTGGATCTGTTGTAGCCTGGATCTGTTGTTGCCTGTAGCTGTTGTAGACTGGAGCTGATGTAGCTTGAGGCTGATGCAGCATGAAGCTGTCATAGCCTGGAGCTGACGTATCCTGGAGCTGATGTAACTTTGAGCTGTTGTAGCCTGGAGCTCTTGTAGTCTGGAGCTGTTGTAGTCTGGAGCTGCTGTATCCTGGAGCTGCTGTAGCCTGGAACTGATGTAGCCTGAAGCTGCTGCAGCCTGAAGTTGCTGTAGCCTGGAGCTGTCATAGTTTGGAGCTACTGTAGCCTGGAACTGCTGTATCATTGAACTGCTGCAGCCTTGAACTGTTGTAGCCTGGAGCTGTTGCAGCCTGGAGTTGCTGTAGCCTGGAGTTGCTGTAGCCTGGAGCCAGCTACCGGCGTACGACATCGCATCCCACCAGGAAAGGCGCTCCTCAGGTGACATGGTGCCACGCGCAATAGCCCATGTGATTCGTCACTCTATTGCCACTTCATGTGCAAGAGGTTGTGTTGATGGGCATGTGATTCGTCACTCTATTGCCACTTCATGTGCACGAGGCTGTGTTGTTGATGGGCATGCCGGCATGTCATCACTATGTAATGCGCTTTTACATTATATCACACCGTTTTCTTGGATGCTGGTATGCTTTTTTATCTATTTGATATGCGACTCACTTCTGCATTCGATTTTCAGCTGCATAATACCTTGAATCATAATACTGACTGCGTGGCGTCTCCAGCATAAAGGAAACACAAAGCTGAACCGGAGCTGATCAAACTCAGTTCAGACGTGCCAATTCTGGAGAGGTCATCGCCAAGAATTGACTCGGTGTCTGTCGGCGAGATAGGCTGTATGGGGGAGTTCAACCCACGCGTTTCCTGAATTATTACTCCAATTTATCTGGCAAGGTGGTGTGATATCGTGAGCTGTATTCGAGGAGCTTCAAAACTCAGCCGGGAAAGTAAATTACTTCAGTGAAGGTATTCACTTAAGTAATTTTGCACTAGCCAATGACACTCTGTGATGTCTATGATTCTGTAGCGTACCAACGCACTCGCAAGGATCGAAGCAGGAGGAATGAATACCTCCATTATCTAACAGACGGGAGATTATCTGTATTCCACGTTAAGAGTAGCAGAAGTGGGTGACAAGGCAGGGCCCGGAGTGGCTGGCGGCCCCCGCCGGGACACGCCAGTCAATTCAGGAACAAATTACTCGGAGAGTAATTCGACTAATACGATTGATTGAGGTCTACTCTTTTGCTCCGTCCATGTTCTCCACCACAGGGGAGGGGGTCCTAACTTCGAGCGAGGAACATTCTGGGGCGCCACAGGAAGTGCTCTCGAGAGTCTCAGGAGGCCTTCGGGCGCTAATGGCGACCACTGAATGGTGAGCACCACAGGAGATCCCCAACTGCCATTGCAGGAGGTTCTGAGTGCCCAAAGGGCCTTCCCAGAGACCAAGAATGTCATTTCTGCCGCCACTGCAGAACTCCCAGTGTCTCCAGAGGTTTCAACACAGAAAGCTTCAGCAGGCCCACGAGAGCTACAAGAGGATCCCGATCATCACAGATCTGCATAGTGGCAAAGGAGCCCGCCCCCTCCCCTGTGCACCACTGGGGATTTTTGGCCGCGTAGTGCCGAAGTCCTCAAGATCCGAATAATACCATCAGGGCTCCCAAGCTGTCGGACGCCACTGGCAATGGAAAAGCTCCAAAACACCACAAGAATTCCCCCAGCACCACTGGACCTACAGTGAACCACAAGAAGTCCCTCAGCACCACTGAAGGACCTAGAGCCCACGGAAAAAGGTTGTTGAAGTCATCCAGGTGTCCCTGAGCACTACTGGAGAGTGTTGAGCATCAAACGGTCTGAAGCACCACAAACTTGTCGTCCTTCTGCTGACACACGGGGCCCACTCTCAGAGCACCATTGAATACCCTTGAGCTGAGCTCCTCTCAGCTTAGACATAAAGGTGCGTTGCCTGAGAAGCATAAGGGGAGATCCGCCAGCGCCACAATACTCAATGCATAGCGAGACAGAAGGTCAAGTCCATGAGCGCCACAACGACGGCCGCTTAGTATCGTTGAAGGCCGCTGAGCCCCATGCACAGGAGATTTCGAACGCTACAAAATAATTCCCTGGCGACACAGGAGGCTGCTACAAACACACCACAGCAGATACATACTTAAACGTCACTCTTGCATTCGACAGAGTACGTAAGCCCGCACTCACGCACAAACTCCACAAGCTAGTTTTACTCGGGCACATGGCACATTTCACTGTAAAATTTCTCAAGGATCGTGCAGGTGAGATGTGGCAGCTTCATGTGAACCACCACAGCACATCACCAGAGCCTAGCCCAGACGAATGTGTTCTCGCCGAGCTTCTTCATCACCATGATTAACATGCTTGCCGACCACGTAGACAAATCACTTCGCTACTCATTTTTCGCAAACGACGTGGCTATTTGACCAACAAAATGCTGCTTCCTGAAAGCTGAGAACACAAGTCAAAACAGAGTAGAACACATTACAGAGTGGTGCCAAAAATGTGGCTTCATCCTGTCCTTGCAAATGCCACAGCCACACATAGTCGTCTCGGCCTCACACCCACAACTTCATTTCGAATCCGCACGGCGCAACCGTCGACCAAGTGAAAAGCTGCAAGTTCTTAGCAGTACATTCGGATCAGAGACTAAGCTTCAACACACACATATCACGGACACCACACAGAGATGCGTGAAGCGCATTAACCTCCGTGTACTAGCAGGGACAGACTGGGGCGGTGACAGGGATACGCTACGGATACTTTGCATAGCAATAGTTCGATCCATTGTTGAATATAACAGCACCCTCTTAAATACCGTTTTGCCGGCTCTACGAACAGAGTTAGAAGTCATTCAAAACAGCTGCATCAGAGCAGCCACGGGTACCACATAACCTCAGCTTCACTGCATCACCTCCTCAGGCGGCACAAATGACCTCTATGGTCCGACTGACCTCTATGGTCCGACACGCCTCTATGGTCCGACTGACCTCTATGGTCCGACACGCATCTATGGTCCGACACGCCTCTATGGTCAAACTGACCTCTATGGTCCGACTGACCTCTATGGTCCGACACGCCTCTATGGTCCGACTGACCTCTATGGTCCGACTGACCTCTATGGTCCGACTGACCTCTATGGTCCGACACGCCTCTATGGTCCGACTGACCTGTATGGTCCGACTGACCTCTATGGTCCGACACGCCTCTATGGTCCGACTGACCTCTATGGTCCGACTGACCTCTATGGTCCGACACGCCTCTATGGTCCGACTGACCTCTATGGTCCGACTGACCTCTATGGTCCGACTGATCTCTATGGTCCGACTGATCTCTATGGTCCGACTGACCTCTATGGTCCGACTGACCTCTATGGTCCGACACGCCTCTATGGTCCGACACGCCTCTATGGTCCGACTGACCTCTATGGTCCGACTGACCTCTATGGTCCGACACGCCTCTATGGTCCGACTGATCTCTATGGTCCGACACGCCTCTATGGTCCGATACGCCTCTATGGTCCGACACGCCTCTATGGTCCGACACGCCTCTATGGTCCGACACGCCTCTATGGTCCGACTGACCTCTGTGGTCCGACACGCCTATATGGTCCGACACGCCTCTATGGTCCGACTGACCTCTATGGTCCGACACGCCTCTATGGTCCGACACGCCTCTATGGTCCGACACGCCTCTAAGCTCACCCCCCCCGCATCACCTCAGCTACACACCTACGTCTAGCCTACTAGTAGGCACCGACCCTCTGCTTCAAGAGGACACGGCAGCTGTGCCGCCACCCACGCCACAATCACATCCATTGCAAACGACTCGAAACAGCGGTATTTCCGACCTGGCAGATTCGACAAGAGCCAAGTTGTGCGCAAGCTCATTTCATTTAGAATCTAACTTCCAACGGTTCCTTCAGATATCAACTTCACCATGCCAACCAGTGCAGCGCGAATACCCACTGAGCCCTTCGCCCACACCAGCAGTCAGCGAACGGTCGGGGACGTCATCTCGGATGGGAAGTCGGAGGTCACGCCGGCTGAATTTATCCTCACCTGCAATGTCGCCCTCAATCACCCACAAAACACTTATAATTGTGGATGGGTCAAAGTACGAGCACAAAGTATAAGCATCGGCATCACTGGACCAGGGCACAAGTCTGCATGTGTCTATCAGGCACAATTGATACCTTATCCGTTGACGCAGTCGCCATACCAATCTCTATTTCTGTTCTAAAGAGGCACAAAACTACTAATGTAGTAAGGTGTTCAGACTCAAAATCTGTCCATTCGTCCTCCAACCAATTAACAGCACGCATGACTGCCCCACCCAGACATTGGCTGAATTTAACACACCACGCCTCATAACATAAACAATATTTATTTTCTCCGGATCCCGGGCCACATACATATACCAGGAAAGGCGCAAACAGATGAGCTAGCAAGGCAAACTTTACCATCGATCACTTATTCTAACATGGAATTCTCGTTAGACGACCGCAAAGCCACCTTACACTTACAGCACCACATTCACAGGCATAACCAGAACGCAAGGACACAACGCAACTCAGCATTGGGCAGCAGGGATTGTCTGGATGGGGAAATGGAGCGTGATACCCTACGATGGGCCTTTCTTGCTCTTTAATTATATATATGGTAACCTATCGATGGTGTTGGACATACATGAACCGGCATGTACCAACTCAGGTTATAACTTAAACGTGTGACTAGGGATGCCATCTCATGTAGATGCAACGATCAGCCCTGGTCAAGTGCAATACTAACACGCCGCGGTAGTTTAAGCAAGTTCGGTTTGCCTAGCAGTGGTGGGATAAGGTTTGTCTCGCTTGAACTCGCGCGTAGCAAGTTGCCAAATCCAACAGCCGGCAATGCCCTTGAATTGACCGGGTTGATAACTAAGCAATACGGCGAAAACTTGAACAACGGCTTCAACAGTTCCCACAATCCGTTCATCCAAGTCTCTACAGGCATCCGTGACGGACAACCGTCCAGCGTCTGCTTGTCTGCTCACCTTCACCTGCTCGACTACAGCTTACCAGCCTCGCCGCTCAGTCGCGTCTGGGCGGGCCGTGCGCGAGAGAGGGGTGCCAGTCGCTCATGGGGCGAGGGCAAATTACCTGTATGTTCCGGCATGATTCTAAGCACACCAATTGGCTCTCTTTCTCTCTCTCCGTCTCTCTCGGTCTCTTGATTTTATCTTTCTTAAAACACTTTAAAAAGGTTTAGATACAAATTGTGCACGAAAGCTACCGAAAGTGAGATGGTGCCACGTTTTCATCGTTCGCTTGACAAGATTTTCCTCAGTTTTACATGATGTTCTATGATGCACAAACATGCAATGATGCACAGGTATGATGGTCCATAGTAATGTGGTTGCAGACACTGATGCATGCATTGCCGTAGAAAAGCATGGCGTGCGATGAGGAGTGAGACTTTGTCATGGCATTAGGCTTAATTCTCACTGCCTTCATATTTCGGCATTACCACGGCCATTTAGTGTGAGAGACTGTCGTCCCAGCCCACACAGCGATATGCGAAGCAAAATAGCCCAAGGTTTTCTTCAAAATAGCCCAAGGTTTTCCTCTTCTTAACCGTGAATTGACTGGTGTTAGCCAGACATTTCCCAGACAACTCGATAGCGAAGCGGGACAGCGACTTCACCACAGACATTGCACAACACTTAGAAGCCATAATAATCAATACAACAGAGCATGTAGCATTATAAAAAAAAACTGGACACAAAACACAAACCGTTCACAATTACGGAGCATCAAACCAGCCGTCGATATCTGGAAGTCATCATCTCAAATCCACGAAGAAAAAGTCCAATCGCGGCTCCGCATAGGACATACCTACATCACAAAGCGATATATGTATTCTGCTTCACCTCGATCTTCATACCTATCATGCAACATCCATCTTACTGTCCTACGTATGCTCCTACACTGTCAGCAATATCATGGCTCACGAAAAAAAAAACACTGACCGATTACTACTGAGTACAAAACATTACTTTTTCTTTGCCCTCACGCTCGGAGACAGCCACCCATTTCTCATCCAACTACATTTCATTTTTATCCGCAAAACAAATCTGTTTTCAGATTAAGCAACTGAATTATACCACATAGCATTCTTCATTCTTTTCTTATTCACGGCACGAAATTGCCTGAGGATGTCAAAGTTATCTATTATGTTATATAGTAGGCCCTATAAAAAAGCAATAAGAAACAAAAGCGACTTCAAACATCCAGCGGCCTCCGGCTATTGGGCTTTTACCGTAGGCAAGACCATTTCCACAACGGTCATCCTATGTCACTGGTTATAAAGTCACTGATGATACTGCATGCTTCCGTCTCCTCACTAAGAAAAGGATATTCCTGCTCCGACTAGTGGGATGGAGTTGCAACATGTTTGCCCAGAGTGTCAGAGTGACACGTAAGGTTAATGACTAGTTCATGGTCAATTTAGACTATCCCTGATCTCATCTCAGGTCAGCATAGGTCTCCGAATTGCACTCCTTATTCTGGGTGAAAAGCATAGCGAATCCACTTGTATTTAACTATTATCTGTCACAAATGAGCATAAAGGATCCTTAGCTGTGACGAGAAATAAGACTTGGCACATGAATAATGAGAAAGTTTCCAAGTCAGCATAGGTCGATTTCACATAAATCCAAACCATAGGCACTGACCTGAACTTTAGCTGAATACTGCATTTTATTGAAACCAGCAGCATGGATTCCATATGCCAGAAAAAGCAAGCCACGGCAAACTTGACCGTCCACCAAGTTGATCAATAATGAAACGCAAACACGAAGTATTACCAATTCTATGACAATTGTATTTGTACGCATTATTATAGCTATCGTATTGTCATGTGTGACTCCAGCGCTGGGGGTTGAGATAAAATGGTTAGAAGAGATGATGTTGTAAACTCAATGTCTTAGTTGACCTGTTCATGACGTCAACCACATGACAACAACCGGGATTCCAAAAACACTATTGTTTGCCGGTGGAATCGCCGGATTTCGCGCTATTGATTGCTGTCTTTGTCAGGAAAATCTGCTTGCTAGATGCTGAGATGCACTGGTCGAAGGCGCTACCTTCCAGAAATCCCCGGTTTTCACTTTGATCTGACCTGTGACGCCATCCCTGACCGCAATGTCAAATTCTTTTGCATCACAAACGAAAATGGTACTGGGCTATCGATCGTCGCTTGGTCACGGTGCTGATTTTACATGGTACCTGATACTGGGTCTGGCACATGGTCGGGCTATCGATCGTCGTTGATACCACGGTGCCATGATCTTCCAGTACCATGGTACCATGATACTGGCAGTCCATGGCACCATGGTACGGGGCTATCGATCGTCGCTTGGTACCACGGTGCCATGATCTTCCAGTACCATGGTACCATGATACTGGCAGTCCATGGCACCATGGTACGGGGCTATCGATCGTCGCTTGATACCACGGTGCCATGATCTTCCAGTACCATGGTACCATGATACTGGCAGTCCATGGCACCATGGTACGGGGCTATCGATCGTCGCTTGGTACCACGGTGCCATGATCTTCCAGTGCCATGGTACCATGATACTGGCAGTCCATGGCACCATGGTACGGGGCTATCGATCGCCGCCTGAGTGATTCCATGCCATCTATTGGCTGCTGATGCAGGTATAGGGAGCATTGATGTTGCTGAGATAGGTACGGGGAGCGTTAAGGCTGCTGATACAGGTACAGGGAGCATTGATGTTGCTGAGATAGGTACGGGGAGCGTTAAGGCTGCTCAGATAGGTACGGGGAGCGTTAGGGCTGCTGAGATAGATACGGGGAGCGTTAAGGCTGCTGAGATACGTGCAGGGAGGGAGGATTAAGGCTGCTGAGATAGGTAGGGGAGCCTTAAAGCCGTTGAGACAGGTGCGGAGAACGTTAAGGCTGCTGCTATTAATACAGGGAGCGTTAAGGCTGCTGAGATATGTCCAGGGAGCATTAAGGCTGCTGAGATAGGTACTGGGAGCGTTAAGGCAGTGGAGATAGGTATGGGGAGCGCTAAGCGCCACTGCCTTCCCCAGTCGATGCTGTTCGGCTCAGACCTCAGTCAGTGGCGGGCTAACGAGATTGCCGTGATGAACGACGGATGTGCCATTCGACTCGCCTGAACGCTTACTCACACCCAGGCGGTAAGAGCTAAGCACACAGGCTGTGGGTGTGGTCCCCTCCACGTTCTGGGTGCAGGGGCGGATCAAGGGGTGCGCAGAGGAAGCATGTCTCCCCTGATGATGAGGTAGCTCTAGCTGAAAAAAGCGCCCCCATGAGAAGTTCCAATGCAATCTCGGTCCCCTGCCTACTTGAATGAGTACAGTCGAAGGCTCCGCTCTGAGTATAAAAGTATTTCCAGTGACACTGAAACACACCACCCCCACTCCATCAAAATTAGCACTCAGTGGCGCCTCACCGGGGAAATGGCGCCACTCCGGACGGGGTGTCCTCGCCCGTCCTCCCTCGCCCGTCCTCCCTCGCCCGTCCTCCCTCGCCCGTTCTCCCTCGCCCGTCCTCCCTCGCCCGTCCTCCCTCGCCCGTCCTCCCTCGCCAGTCCTCCCTCCCCCGTCCTCCCTCGCCCGTCCTTCCGATGAAAATGACCGGATCCTCCCCTGTCTGAGTGAGGACTGCTCGTGGCATGTGAGTGGGTATGAAGGTGAGGCGACCACCTCCCCAGAGCAAGGGTTATTGTCCACAAAGGCGGCTGATGTGACCTTCCGCCACCGCCAGGTGTGGGTGTTATCGCACGCACGTGTGTTGCAGCAGCACTTATAGCAGCATTTGCAGCCGGCCCACTGAATGGCTGCGTGCATCGACCGTGGCTGCGGCCACATTGATCGCCGCCATGGCGGTCGGTTGCAGTCTGCTGCAGTGCAGGTCAGGTCACCTCGGCTCAGGTCACCTCACCTCAGGTCAGGTCACCTCGGCCCAGCCACCCCATCCAGATCCTGGCCCAGCCACCCCAGACTCTTGGGTTCCGGCCGGCCACCCCTCGATCCACACTGCCGGCGCCTGGTCCACCTCGGCTCGCCAGAACAGAGGAAATCCAACTCAGTTATCTAACCCATACTCCTCGCGCCTGGTCAGTGTCGGCTCACCACTACCGGGAAAACCCACCGCAGGATCTGGGACCCGAGCCAATGACCTGAGAACTCAACCGTGCTCGCTCATGCTCTTTCGAACTTGGGTCAGTGACCTGGTAAGTGCCCACCCAGCCTATCCAAAACCTGGGCCAGTGACCTGAGAATCCGATCCCAGAACACAGAAGTGGGAACCCGATCAGGTGGGAAGTGCGAGTTTGCGTGGCGCGGCTCTGGATGATAACTGTGCGGTTGTTATGTGAACTGTCCTGTGTGCATGAGAGTGGGTGTACACCCGGTGGGTGTCAACCCTGCATGCAGGTGCTTTTGTCGTGATGAGTGAAAAATCGTCGCTTGTAGATCCTTCCGAAAGAAAGTAAGAACATCCAGAAGGAATCCCAATGTACCATGATAAATGTTTCGAGATTGGTGCATCATGAAGTCGTGTGCACTACAGACCTTTCCATAAATACGCTACACTACATGGAGCTTCGACCCAATTACAACGTCCCAAGTGGTCCCACAGTAAAATGCGTAGCAAAGGACGAAGGGAAGTGAAAACATCAGACAACAAGCCTAACTTTATTTATGGATGCCCCTAACTTATGATGCGGAGCATTGACAGACATACCTGGGTAATAATATAAAACATAAAGTTCAAAAAGGTATTATTACATCAATGCCACGCTAATGTATGCCATGCACAAACTTTCAAGGGTTTACATATCTGCTTATTTTCATTATTATCCACGTGATAGAAGGTTTTGGACACATCAGCTTTTGGGGGAGGAGGCCGATGGCACTGGGAAAATAGACAAGACAAGATGCATTCAAAAATATATCCAGCGACTGCATCCAGGACCCGTCACTAGTACCTGTCACCAGTGCTCTTCACCACCGCCCCCAGCCAGCGTCCGTCACCATCGCCCGTCACCAGCGCCCGTCACCAGCACCCGTCACCACCGCCCGTCACCACCGCCCGTCACCAGCGCCCTTCACCACCGCACCCAGCCAGTGCCCGTAACCAGCGCCCGTCACCACTGCCCGTCACCAGCGCCCATCACCAGCGCCCGTCACCAGCGCCCGTCACCACTGCCCGTCACCAGCGCCCATCACCAGCGCCCGTAACCAGCGCCCGTCACCAGCACCCGTCACGACCGCCCGTCACCACCGCCCGTCACCAGCGCCCATCACCAGCACCCGTCACCAGCACCCCTTACAACTGCCCGTCACCAGTGCTCTAGTGTGTCCGACTATGATGGCGAATGCCGACATTGCTAAAGCTACTCCGGGATAGAGGATTATGTTCCTGAGTGGCAATGTGGCACGTAGTGGTTGCGAGAATCTAACTGAACCTGGACCAAGTGTCGGAGAATAACACCATTGCCGAGGGAAGGATTGAAAGGGCAACTGGTTATTCAACGCGCATAATGAAGTTTAACTCTTGAACAGAAGAGCTTTACTTAACACGCGCCCTGGAGGGCCTCTGAAAATTACGCGCACTGGAGGGGGGGCGGATTCCGCCCCCCCCCCATAAGATCTCGGCTCCTAGTGAAGCTAGAGGAACGAAATTCGCAGGGTGGCTGGGTACGGCAATGAACTCTATTGTGTGCAAATTGTATGACCTTAGGTCAATATCTTCAAGGTCAAATGAGGTCACATTTGCAAAATATTCTGGTATTGCGTGGCTTGGCTTGTCATCGTTATGGATCGCTGTGATTGTATTTAAATGCTCCAAAATGGGCATCAATGATGTTTTGGACATTACTAATGATGCAATGCAGATGCTGGACCCAACATTTGACCTCAGGTCACCTATATAGCACCACTTTATCAGGTCAGTTACCTGTTTCAGTTACCGAAACCGGGCCGCCCGCCCGACTGCTCCGTCGGGCAGCTCGGAGCAATAGGCTTCGTGAAGAAAGGAGTGAAGTACATGAATAAAGTATGGAAATGCAATGACAAACAGTACAAATCACAAACAGTAGTGCATTTATGATAACATTCCAGTTGATCAAGTTTGGTTCCATTAACCTGTCATGAACTTGACCTGACTTGACCTCGGTGACCTAACATGATCTTGAAACTATATAGCATATCAATATACATCAAACAAGTCGCTAGTGTTGCCAAGAACACTTCCCTTTTGCGAATATACGGGAAGCGCATCAGCGCCGATTTTGGTGGTCTGGCGCTATAATTTTTTTTTACTTTAGCGGCCCCTAACTTGAAAAATGTTCAGCCGATTTCCATTTTTCTTGCTTTAAACGACGCGCCGGTCATTTCGAAGCAGGTATGCAGAAAATCGCGTATATCGACCGGTAAAATCTGCAGTTATTTACGAAAAACCGGATGGGTGGGCGGATTTCGCCTCCCCCCTCCAGTGCGCGTGTTAATACGTCTTCAGAAGTGGGAGGGATGTGGGCAAATTACCCCCCCCGACGAGGTTTGCCCAAAAGAGCGGAGCACAGCTCCGCGAACATCTGTATATCTCTCGAACGTTGATTAGCAGATCGCTTCGTGGCAGTCACGTCTTGATATCACTCAAGGTCACTGAGCTCGGCAAGGTCAAATGCAGGTCATCGTTTCTTAGATGTGCAGTCTTCATAAGTAGTGCTAAATTATTCGTGAAATAGGGTGGAATACACCACTTAATGAACACTCAATCTACATCCTTCTCAAAGAAGGATCGACATCGTGCTACTTCATGTGTGCTGATGGCTTGATTCCTCGTCTCTAACAGTATCTCGATATAAGTATGCTCATGTTCACCATAAGGGATCGTGATACACGAACATGTTCAAGCGTTATTTCAGGTAAAGGGATTACCTATGATGTTATCTTGTAACACCAGTTTACAGCATAGGTAATTTTCTCGCTAATCCGAATATAGTTCTTCGTATATTAGGTATGTCAAGACAAACAAAAAGGTGCTGTCATAAGTACACTACTGGCTTTAATGCGAGCTGGAAGGACGAAAAGTATTTTTAATGACACTAATTCCATGACAAATTTCGACATCCTATTGTACTCGTTTCGACATCGCACACCTAACGAAAAACCATTATTTTAACACTGTCATAAGTACCACCAAGAATCAGCTCCCATTCATAGTTAATTACTCAGTAGATGGTCCGATGGTCGACATTGCATGCTTTAGACATCTTCTCGTCAGTTCGCATGCATTTTAACATGCATTTGACCTTTTTAAAGTCAATTACCTCGTTTACATGAGCAGGTCAGCCGTAAATGGAAATTTCTGATCCGGTCGATTCGCAAAAGTTCCGATCACGCGGTCCGTTTACAAGAGCAAGGCAGGCACCTAATCGGATTCTTGCGATTTGACGGCTGACACAATGTGGTGAAAAGTTCCGAATATTTGGCGCATTTGTGCGCTTCTGACGCACCTGCTTCGAGCAACGGCGTACACAGGCACAAGGTATCATCAATGATCCACGTAGTTAGAGGTTGTTGGGCAGAGATATAGGGAATCTGTGAATTCGAAGGATTCACGTAGCCGATGACAGGTTATCGATGACAACATAGACCTTTCTTCTTCGTGAATCAAATGGTGCATTGCTTCCAGGCCAGACTATGTTCTATAGTATGGGTTCCAGACTATGTAATGGTGCATTGTTCCAGACGGCCTTGTTCCAGACTGTGCAATAGTCAAATAAACAGGGTAAATCAGGTTCACTACGCAATCCAAGAGATAAATCAGCAAAACCAAAACGCTGTCACAAATCCGCAAGTTGAACACTCCACCACATCATAAGACTCACGATTGGGGCACGCACTAATAACGTGACGTCTCAGCGCCGCTTTCAGCTGCTACGTGTCTGATTGTTGTGCTTCATCACTAGGTTTGCAATTATAATTAAAAACAAGACGTTTATTTTTCATAATTACCCTAAATTTACTCAAAACTTAGCAGAGAATAGTTTCAAGAAATACCATGTACCAAGAAATACCAATAACGGTGCAGCCGCACCGTTATTTGTTCGTGGTTGGCGTTTGTCACAAACTTCCACCTACCGAAGCGTAAATTTGCGTTGAGCTTTTCGCATGTTTTGCTACACAAAAGCCAGTTTACAAGAGCATTATTTTCGCAAGTTTTTCTAATCGCATCGTATTCGGAAGTTTTGCTGTTCATGTAAACGGGGTAAATGACTTCAGTTGACCACGAGTGACCTCGAGTGACGTTGTTGGGTGAGTGGGTCTTCTTGGAGTATTTGCGGCGCTGAACTTGAAGTGAGCGTTGATGCTAAGCACAGATCACTAAGCATTTTCAATTTGGACCATGTTCGATGTACCAAATATGTCCCCATGTTGACCTTACTTGACCCGCGATAGGTTGACCAAAATCCATCATGTGGGGTGTCATTTAACTCACAATGAACCGGGAAATATGCATTCAAAGGGTTTAGTCGGGTGTATGGCAGTTATTTGCTCCTGGAAATAACAAGAAAATGTTCGAAGTCATTGAAAATGTGACATTTAACCTCAGCTGTAAGTCACCAGTTGACCATCAAAATGTATTGCTATTCGAAAGAATTCGTCAGCCGCAACACAATAGTTTTCTCCGTCCCTCAAGGACGCCTAATTTGCGATCTGACAGGGTTCAAATTGACGCTCGTACCTCACTCTACCGTGTTGCGATCGGCCATTCACCTGAGCGCGTGTTGGTAACCGTACTATATGATGGGTTTCAACAGTCAGTCATCCCAGGCTCGCGCATGCGAGCCTGGGGTAATTTATCTTCAGCGTATTTAAATTTCGAAACACAAGATTGCACAGATGCACTCTGTGCGCGGCGCCTCACGTCAGACTCACCTGCAGGATGCCGTATTTCAGCTCAATGTCAATGAATGAGTAGTCCTTAGCAAAGCTGTGGCCGTTGGCCTTGTCGCCGTCGCCGCACGACACGAGCACGTTGGCGAGACACGCCAGGATGGGCTCGGAGGCGAACGCAAGCGTCTCCGGGCACTCCTCCACCGGATGCATCACCTGTAGCGAGTGGAAGGTATCAGCACGTTGGCGAGACAGGTCAGGACGGGTTCCGAAGTGAACGCCAGCTCCTCCGGGAGCTCCTCAAACGGATGCATTATCTGCAGCGAGTGGACTGTCGTCTATAATTTGATGACAACAAATCAGTGTATATTTTGGGTTTGTGGTGGCATCCACGTATGCTAGTCATACATTCACATTTATCCACACCACCCCAGCTTCACATGTGTAGATACCAAAAATCAGCCCAGTCATTTCAAGACGTGATTTAAAATCTGCGGAAGTTGCGAAAGTATGTAGGTACATTGCAAGGTACATTCCGAAGTATCAGGTAGCTGCAACTATGTGTCGCGTGATTGATGAATGGACTCCAGGTCAGTTCCTTCTGAGCTTCATAAGAACTTTTCAGCTCATGTTTTAGCATCCAACTGGATGCGCAGCACAGCATCCTAACCCGAGAGTATGGTTTATATTTTATACATAATAGTCAGAAGGGCCTCGAGGGGTTTTAAGCTCATGTGATCTAGTGACATATTTGGGTCCAACAGAAAGCTCGAAATATTGTTTGCACCCGGAATCCCATAAAAGAGAATAGAAGCCACACCCCTATGGTGACGGTCTACTTACAGCTTCAGAGTTGATGTTATCAGATGAGATATTTTCCCGTAGTGCATCTCATGATATGCATACTATGTTACCACATTTGTGAGAGCATGGATATCTAGCCCTCATATGCCGTTGATTTGTCGATTGAAATTCCCCTTGCCACTAAATAAAGACATGAATAACTATTTAGTCGTTAAAAACCCCTATCACTCTTTAGCCAGTTTCCCGGTTGGGTCACGAGCTGGCAGCTGATTGGTCGGACCCCGGTGACGAGACGCCACCACAGCTACTTGGCCGACCCATTTGGAGTGTCCCGGTGACGTCACGATCGACCCACCTGCAGAGTCCCGGTGACGTCACGGCCGACCCACCTGCAGAGTCCCGGTGACGTCACGATCGACCCACCTGCAGAGTCCCGGTGACGTCACGGCCGACCCACCTGCAGAGTCCCGGTGACGTCACGGCCGACCCACCTGCAGAGTCCCGGTGACGTCACGGCCGACCCACCTGCAGAGTCCCGGTGACGTGATGACCGACCCACCTGCAGAGTTCCGGTGACGTCACGGCCGACCCACCTGCAGTATCCCGGTGACGTCACGGCCGACCCACCTGCAGAGTTCCGGTGACGTCACGGCCGACCCACCTGCAGTATCCCGGTGACGTCACGGCCGACCCACCTGCAGTATCCCTGTGACGTCACGGCCGACCCACCTGCAGTATCCCGGTGACGTGATGACCGACCCACCTGCAATATCCTGGGATGCCGGTAGCGCTCGAGCTGTCTGACACTGTTCCGCAGCAGCTCAGTCACAGTCTCTCTTCGCTTGGGTTTATGCATCTTGTCAGCACATTTCTTCTCAAACACGAAGATGGAAGCCTCCTGCAGCAAAACAGAATATAGAACTTAGTCTCTGCTTCTACGGCCTCTGGAGCAGGCTAACACATGGAGCAAGAGAGAGAGGGAGAGAGAGAGAGAGAGAGAGAGAGAGAGAGAGAGAGAGAGAGAGAGAGAGAGAGAGAGAGAGAGAGAGAGAGAGAGAGAGAGAGAGAGAGAGAGAGAGAGAGAGAGAGAGGCAGGGAGACCGGGAGACAGAAAGACAGGGAGAGAGAGATAGGGATGGAGAGAGATGGAGAGATATAGACCGACAGTTATACACAAACACATCACACACACACACACATATATATATATATATATATATATATATATATATATATATATATATATATATATATATATATATATATATATACATACATACATACATACATACATGAAAAAAAAACGAGGAGAAACAATACTTCGTTCGACATCTATTCATTGCATAATATAAATCCTCACACCACAGGGTTTCCATTCAATTTATAACAAGGCATGTATATTACAACGCGGTTACGCACGCAACGTGAAACATGATATTCACATGATAGAGCTTGAACTCGTGAAGCACTACCAGTTACCCACTCGTATGCGCACTCTGACCAGACGCCCTGACCAGAGGCTCTGAACAGATGCACTGACCAGAGGCTCACGTTGGTGTAAGGCTGCTGGGACAAGTACCCGCTGGCTCTGACCAGAGGCTCACGTTGGTGTAAGGCTGCTGGGACTGGTACCCGCTGGCTCTGACCAGAGGCTCACGTTGGTGTAAGGCTGCTGGAACAGGTACCCGATGGCTCTGACCAGAGGCTCACGTTGGTGTAAGACTGCTGGGACTGGTACCCGCTGGCGCGACGGCTGCGGTACCGAATGGATTTTTGGCTTATTCCGAGCCTTTGTATGGTGAACACTACAAGAGAATAATGAATCCTATTGTATTGACATTGTGAAGCCCGAATTCATCGTTGCTCTGGCAACCATGGTGACAAGTGTGCTTATGTGCAGAGGCGCAGTGGTGGAAAACAGGCTCTTCTCGGCCCCTAATGGGCAGTAACTCAGTGGTGGAAATCGGGGTGGTCCTCGGCCCCTTATGTGCAGAGACCCAGTGGTGCAAAACAGGCTCTTCTCGGCCCCTAATGGGCAGAAGCCCAGTAATGGAAATCGGGGTGGTCCTCGGCCCCTTATGTGCAGAGGCCCAGTGGTGGAAAAGAGTGCGGTCCTCGGCCCCTAATGTGTAGAGGCCCAGTGGTGGAAAAGAGTGCGGTCCTCGGCCCCTAATGTGTAGAGGCCCAGTGGTGGAAAAGAGTGCGGTCCTTGGCCCCTAATGTGTAGAGGCCCAATGGTGGAAAAGAGTGCGGTTCTGGGCCCGTAATGTGCAGAGCTTCAGGGGGTGGAGCACAGTGTGATCATCGGCCTCCAATGTGCAGAGGTCCGGTGATGCAAATCAGGGCGCTCCTCGGCCCTTTAGCCGACATCGGTTTGAGAGATGGTGATCTTCGAGAGCTCTGCCGCGACGCCGAGAATGTCAACGGTTGTATCACGTGTGTACCAATAGTCGGCTCGGGGATGTGCATGATACAACGGCCGTTGTATCACGTGTGTGCCAATAGTCTGCTAGGTGGATGTGCATGATACAACGGCCGTTGTATCACGTGTGTGCCAATAGTCTGCTAGGTGGATGTGCGTGAGCAGCCGCGGATGCTACGGCCATTGGTGTCGCTGCCCTGGCGAGCTGACTGACCGCCGACTGGCTGACCTCGTCAGAGTTCTTCTAGCTATTAGAAGGATAAATCATGCAACAGTACATACTAATATAATACAATTCATATACATATATATATATATATATATATATATATATATATATATATATATATATATATATATATATATATATATATATATATATATATATAATATATATATATATATATATATATATATATATATATATATATATATATATATATATGTATATATGTATATACACACACACACACATATATATATATATATATATATATATATATATATTAGTATAGCTTGGAAGCAGATCGTTATATACGCATTGTTGATTGAACACAATTGCGAGACGGGCTTGCATTCTTTCCTCTGCAGACTCTCTATCTGTCTTACGATACGCTTTCCATCGCTCATATGTTCATGCACGATATTCATAAGCAGAACTAAGATATGCAAGTATAAAATTCGTTATATATTCGACGTTGCATCCTCCTAGAGATATTTTCAAGACTAGTTCAAATTGGTCGCGATCATAAGTTTGGAAGAAATAAAATACATACACGTGCGATACATGGCGTAATGGCATATATGGCATGATACATGGATACATGCATGATACATGTATGATACATGGCATAATGGCCCTTTTTACGTACAATGAGAAGGCGAAAAAAGCAGGAACAAATGTCATCAGTTCATCGCTGTCACTCGCCCTACCGCCTTATGGTGAGCTGTGGGCCATCATATAACAGCAACATGCCTCGTGCATTGCTGTGGTGGTTGATGGTTGGGTCAATCTCCCTGATTGTGCGCGTTGTCGCCAATTCTAGCGAGCGTCTCCTGGGGTGGGTGGCTGACGACAGCCGGGTTGTGGCAACTTCACATAGGAGGTCCTGGGGTGGTGGCTGCGGCCTGGCGCGTGTCGCGCACAACTTCACTTCATAGCGAGCGTCTCCTGGAGCTGAGGTGGCTGACGACAGCCAGGACTAAGTGCGCGTTGTCGCGCACAACTTCACTTCATAGCGAGCGTCTCCTGGGGCTGAGGTGGCTGACGACAGCCTGGACTGTGTGCGATGTCGCGCACGACTTCACTTCATAGCGAGCGTCTCCTGGAGCTGAGGTGGGTGACGACAGCCAGGACTAAGTGCGCGTTGTCGCGCACAACTTCACTTCATAGCGAGCGTCTCCTGGGGCTGAGGTGGCTGACGACAGCCTGGACTGTGTGCGATGTCGCGCACAACTTCACTCTGTTGACGTGCTCCGGTCAAGTCGGGGTAAGGACAGACATGAGTGAAAAGCTGGGTAGTGGTATTGTGCCATAGTGTAATTAGATAATCCGGAATGCGAGACTGCGTATCGATAGATTGCTCAATGTACGATAATGCACATGTATTGATAATGTACGATTCAATATTTTACTTGTGTGAGATCTTGGGCATTCGATTTTTTGCGATTCGATATTTGTCGTGTTCGATATTTTGCACATTTTATATTTTGTCTCTCGATATTTTGCATTCGATGTATTTCGATTCGGTCATGTTCCCATAAACGTGTTGACGTGTGAGCAAAATACATAAAGTGTGTAAAATGTTGCCCATACTGGACATCTAACCACATTATGTAATGATCATCCATGTATGTTCGGACCATCATCCATTCTTTGGCCAACTCATAATTTCGTAAATGGATCATGGATTCAAACAGTAATAAACATTCCGGTTGGATTATAATTGCATCGATGCCTATAAGAAGCTAATGTTTCTAAGAAGTCAATGATCGATGCAAATTCTTTCCACAACATCAGCGCAACAAACCTGTATAATACCGGCCGCTTGCATCAATACCAGAACGTGTTCTATCATTTATTTTGATGATGTATGCTATAGCAAGTCTTTAGATTATGTTCTTCTATATACTCGTAAGCTATACTGTCATCAGCTTTTCTAATAATACTAAAACTGGTACAATCCAGTAGACGTGTGAATGCGTCATCAGATGTATAACTAGAAATTATATTAGGCCTCTTTACATCTTTTAGCTATGATATCCGGTGTACAGATAGCTCAGAATACGGCGAATTAATCACCACATCAATCAGGTAAATCTGACGACTATATTCAGAGATTAAAGGGCATCGGATTCCCCTCGCAGTTGGCCTAGCTCTGGCGAGGTTAAGCAGAAGTTTGTGTGGTTGTTCATGTTTCAGGGTACGACGGCTGCATCGGTCATTATGCGCCAAGTTATGCCGATCTGTGAGGAACAAGACGGAATGTTGATGACTGATGTCAACACTAGACTGCCGTTATCTCCTCTTGAGCAGAGTGCTTGGCTCGCCGTGGTGCGGCTGTGAATGATTTGGGAGCGTCCATGTTAGGTTGGTACATAATCAGTTTACGAGCGCCGCCCTACGACGCAAGCAGTTGAAAGAGTGGAGCAGTGTTTGATTAATTCAGGTGTGCATGGGGGTGATTGATCAGTTCCCGAGGGCGCCAAGAGAACGCCATCAGCCGCGCGAGGAGGAGGCGGGTCGCCTACAGTGCATCAGCTAATCATGCGTCGGTCGACTGGCCGGAGGTGGTTCTAGCATCCATGCGATCTCAAACAGCCCCGTGTGAAAGACGCCCGGATGCCGCCAAGCAGCTGGCGCTCCGGTCACATCCGGTGACGTCAATTAGTGCGCACACCGCCGTGTACAAACCGGTGCAGAGCTGCGTATTGATCGGCACGCCGGCCGTGCTTCGACTCGGCGCCATCCGCCCCGACCGATGAGGCGAGCTGCGGCCGTGCCGGCGCGCGACACGCCGACCAACTGCCAGCTACAAGACGACGCGGAGACGGCGCAGCGGCTACGGCAGCTGCCGTGTCGTTGCCAAGGCTACAGCAGCTGCCGTGTCGGAGCCGTCGCCCAGCTGCCGTGTCGGTGGTGCCGCCCAGCTGCCGTGTCGGTTGTGCCGCCGCCCAGCTGCCGTGTCGGTGGTGCCGCCCAGCTGCCGTGTCGGAGCCGCCGCCCAGCTGCCGTGTCGGTGGTGCCGCCCAGCTGCCGTGTCGGTGGTGCCGCCCAGCTGCCGTGTCGGTGGTGCCGCCCAGCTGCCGTGTCGGTGGTGCCGCCCAGCTGCCGTGTCGGTGGTGCCGCCCAGCTGCCGTGTCGGTGGTGCCGCCCAGCTGCCGTGTCGGTTGTGCCGCCGCCCAGCTGCCGTGTCGGTGGTGCCGCCCAGCTGCCGTGTCGGTGGTGCCGTCCAGCTGCCGTGTCGGAGCCGTCGTCCAGCTGCCGTGTCGGTGGTGCCGCCCAGCTGCCGTGTCGGTGGTGCCGTCCAGCTGCCGTGTCGGTGGTGCCGTCCAGCTGCCGTGTCGGAGCCGTCGTCCAGCTGCCGTGTCGGTGGTGCCGCCCAGCTGCCGTGTCGGTGGTGCCGCCCAGCTGCCGTGTCGGTGGTGCCGCCCAGCTGCCGTGTCGGTGGTGCCGCCCAGCTGCCGTGTCGGTGGTGCCGCCCAGCTGCCGTGTCGGTGGTGCCGCCCAGCTGCCGTGTCGGTGGTGCCGCCCAGCTGCCGTGTCGGTGGTGCCGTCCAGCTGCCGTGTCGGAGCCGTCGTCCAGCTGCCGTGTCGGTGCCGCCGCCCAGCTGCCGTGTCGGTGGTCGCCGACCAGCTGCCGTGTCGGTGGTGCCGCCCAGCTGCCGTGTCGGTTGTGCCGCCGCCCAGCTGCCGTGTCGGTGGTGCCGTCCAGCTGCCGTGTCGGTGGTGCCGCCCAGCTGCCGTGTCGGTGGTGCCGCCCAGCTGCCGTGTCGGTGGTGCCGCCCAGCTGCCGTGTCGGTTGTGCCGCCCAGCTGCCGTGTCGGTGGTGCCGCCCAGCTGCCGTGTCGGTGGTGCCGCCCAGCTGCCGTGTCGGTGGTGCCGCCCAGCTGTCGGTATCGACCATCAGACAGGCCGATGGCCGGCCGATGTGGCACCGTCACGGTCGTCTCGCGGCTGTGTCGGCGGCCATGTGCCGAGTTGCCGCCACAACGGCCGCCTCTGTCTGACACCCCGCCGCGCTCCCCCAGCAGCGGGCCGAGCTGACACCCCGCCGCGCTCCCCCAGCAGCGGGCCGAGCTGCCACCGCGCCGCGCTCCCCCAGCAGCGGGCCGAGCTGCCACCCCGCCGCGCTCCCCCAGCAGCGGGCTGAGCTGCCACCCCGCCGCGCTCCCCCAGCAGCGGGCTGAGCTGCCACCCCGCCGCGCTCCCCCAGCAGCGGGCTGAGCTGCCACCCCGCCGCGCTCCCCCAGCAGCGGGCTGAGCTGCCACCCCGCCGCACTCCCCCAGCGGCGGGCCGAGCTGCCACCGCGCCGCGCTCCCCAGCAGCAGGCCGAGCTGCCACCCCGCCGCACTCCCACAGCGGCGGGCCGAGCTGCCACCCCGCCGCACTCTCCCAGCGGCTGGCCGAGCTGCCACCCCGCCGCATTCCCCCAGCAGCGGGCTGAGCTGCCACCCCGCCGCGCTCCCCCAGCAGCGGGCCGAGCTGCCACCCGCCGCATTATCCCAGTAGCGGGCGGAGCTGCCACCCCGCCACACTCCCCCAGCAGCGGGCCGACCTGCCACCCTGCCGCGCTCCCCCAGCAGCGGGCCGACCTGCCACCCCGCCACACTCCCCCAGCAGCGGGCCGACCTGCCACCCCGCCGCGCTCCCCCAGCAGCGGGCTGAGCTTCCGTCACACCGGCCGCCTCTGTCAGACATCTCGCCACACTCCTCCCGGTAGCTGGCACAAGGGACAGTCACTCTGTCATGATGTTCGGGATGGCGGAGCGGATCGGTCCGCCATCTGATTGCGTCGATTCGGTGGCGCTGGGTGGGTGGCGGCCGGAACATATTGTGCCGCCCGCTCGGAAGTTATGCAGATTGGAGGAATTCAGCTTCAGCTAAATATGGCTCAAGACCCAAAAGTTCCGCCTTAATATAAAGCGTCTACCTCGATATTTTGACCTCGACTACGTTCTCAACCATAATGATGCCGCGACGAAGTCGTTTGCTCTGGTCGATCCGGTGCCGGTGTGGCTGATGGGCTGCGTTCTGTGCCGGTTTGCACCACTAAGTGCGCGAGTTGGGTTGGCTT
Source organism: Ashinkailepas kermadecensis (assembly GCA_034440615.1). Lineage (NCBI taxonomy): Eukaryota > Metazoa > Arthropoda > Thecostraca > Neolepadidae > Ashinkailepas > Ashinkailepas kermadecensis. The sequence goes on from JAOTOM010004115.1 coordinate 67,405, forward strand.
TATCGCGAGATATCATGCTCCTCCCTGTGCCCTACCCGGTGTTAGTGTGGCTGATGGGCTGCGCTCGGTGCTGGTTTGCACCACTAAGTGTGCGATTCGGGTTGGCTTTATCGCGGGATATCATGGATATGGCGGGATATCATGCTCCTCCCTGTGCCCGACCGCAGGCATCGTGAAAATCCAACTATGCGAAAGTCCAAAATAGCACACGACATTGACACTGAAAACAGTAATACAAAGGCTCAAGGGTTCCATTGTGTATGATATGGTTCGATTCCCAAAGCAGGCAGGCACATCCACCGGGTTCGAGGCTTCATAATCATATGGCTAGTAGCAAGAGTATCGCGTGGGTTCAAAGTCCATAATGTAGGATTGCCGTGTCCTCTCTCTTCTTCCATAGTAATTTTTACCCCAGAACAGCGACTGTGTCCGAACAATACATCACCATGCGTATGGGCATGCGTTAGGGGTGGGAAATGGCCGAACCCCCTCTCATAAGGCCCATCAAGGTCGGCAGGGTTTTACAGATCCTTAGAATAAACACCGCCGTTATCTTTTAACCGGTATTTTCCAAGCTCATACTAAGCTATCGGAACAGGACAGAAACGTCAAGGTAAAGTCAACTAAGCCAATTATGAACATCATCATCCGAAGGGTGAACTTCAGTTCACTACTGCATTTAATGGCTGGTGTAGAAGTTCCGTATCAGAATCAAAGTTCAGCCGTCTGTATCCCTTTTCTGAACTCTGATCGGATATTTATCTGACATCAGCTTCCGTGTTTGAAGAAAAAAAAACAGTTACCACTTCCCATTGCACATCATATTGGCCTTTTGCCGCCCGATGCCAGATCCCTTCAACCAAACGTGTTCATCTGCATGGCGTTTCATAACCTGGTTCCATTTAGCTTCTGGACAGCTTCAAGAGAATGGCTGAAACATTTCGAAATAGAACGAATATTAAAGACACCAATTCAAGAAATTATTGGATTTGCCGTCGGGCAAGCCTGAATAATAATACTGAAACGTCATACCGTATTGGAAATGCACACGACTGTATCAGTGCACGCAATGGCGAATCAGCCCGTGACCAAGTACATCTAGGTGCCAAACAGATCAACATACATGCATATGTATAACAGAAGAAAAAAAACAGAAACCATGATTACCAGCACGTACGCGACCACATCACGCTAAAGTGTCGTATATTCCAGTCGGGCATCAGTTGAGAGCGGCCGCAGTACCAGATGCCGGCGCTGCGCCAGTGCTACCTGTGCACTGCGCCAGTGCTACCTGTGCACTGCGCCAGTGCACTGAGGCACGGTCTGAGCGCTGAGCACTGACGACACACTTGCAGCACATGCAGCGATACTTGGTCTGGCTGGTTGCAGCGCGGCTGAGGTGACTGGTGTCCACCAGCTCGACGTGACAACACTTTTATCGGGAGCGCGGAGCATCACATTTCGCAGGAACTCCAGATGTGTTAGCTTCCTTGCATGAAGCATGCGGCGCCTTACCTACCATGGTGGCAGCTGCCGATGGGATGTGCCTCGCTGAATGTGATTAGGGAAATATTATCTGCACAGGCTATGGGAAAAATATGATTACAGTCAACTGAATGCAGGAAGGGTTAGATGACGGCTAGGAGTTGAGAGAACACTAATGTATTCCGCTACAAATATGAATGTATGTGCTTGATATTATAACTGACGGCAAATATGACTACTGCAAGATAGCTCTTTGTGTTGATTACAGATGTAGCATGATTTCTATGTGATTTTGATAAACAGATCATGCGTTGAGAAAGCAAAAGAGGGAAATAGTTTTTTTTTCGTTTTTGGACGCAAAGCATGGCCATGTCAATCCGCATCCAATCCGTATCCGTCCATTTTGTCCAAATTCCGTGCAATGCGCTCCGTTATCAGTACCAATCGGATATTCGTGCGAACATAAATTTTGTGTTGTGCTCAAATGAACAAGAATTTGTCACACGATTATATCACATATACAATGTGAATAATAACTTAAGTAAAATAAAACCGAAGCAAATATTAGACAACACGGAACACACCATAAGCTACCGAACTAAAATGCCTCCACTACTTTGCTTCAAACGTCGGATAAGCAGAGTGCATGCTAAAGAGCTCCATGTCAACAGCACCTCACGGCTTCATGGTTTCGTCACCATTGTCACCAGTGGCTCATGATATGCCAGGTGGAACGCGCTTTGTTGTTACCTATGGCTTTGCTACCAGTAGTGCATGGTGCGTCAGGTCGAACACGTTTTGTTGTTGCTACCCGTGGTTTTGTCACCAGTAGTGCATGATATGCCGGGTGGAACACGTTTTGTTTGTGTTGGCTAAGGCTTTGTCACCAGTATATCAGTATCTTCACCAGAGATGGAGGTACATAATGTTTTTAAAATACCATTTTCCTGAATAACCACCAATTTGAATCTCAACATTATTTTGAACATTGTGTGGCTATTTGCGGGCTCTATTCATCGAGGACTTTCCGATGATCCCGGTTCGCGTTCGTACACCGCTCAGTTTGAAAGTTAGACGGGTGGTCTTTAACAACTCCCCATACCCCCACCCTCGAGACGGGGTGTGATGATCTGACCGGGGAGTCTGGCCGGTTAAATATAAGAACGTCTGGGTTAAAATCGACAGACTGGTGGCCACAAAGGCTTCGTCAGCGCAGCAGCGCGGGGAAGCGGGGCTCCGGCCGATCGGTTGACCCATTTGAACCTGAGGGCGTTTCATGTTGGGTTGTTAAATGCATACTGCAGAGTTCACTTCGCCGAAATTTCTCCTCTAAGATTTGCGGTTCTAGCTTCAATAATGTTCAAGACTTAAGGAGTCGGAAGCCCTTTCCTTTCCCGGTTCGCACTATGCGAGAGACCCTCCGGTTCGGTATTGCGTTTCAGACATCTATTGATGACACAGATCATGGCATAACACATTCGATCTATATATAAACAGTTGTCACCTGAGTCTACGCAACTGTGTATCCCACCTGGTCCTTCATCTGACATACCTACCTCCGTATCTTCCTTGCGGTGTGGTATGTCACTCTCTTTCAGCCAAGGTGGCATGATTCGCGCCTTCTCTCAGGCGAATATTCATGTATTCACACTCCTTGGCTAGCTTTTACACCACGGCCAACTGCCTTTTACACTACGGTGCACTCTTTTTACACTACGGCCCACTGCTGTACACCACTACCCACTGTATTTATCGCGGCCCAATGTTTTACACCACGGCCCACTGTGTTTACACCACGGTACACTGCTTTACACCACGGCTCACTGTGTTTACACTACGGCACACTGTTTTACACCACGGCCCACTGTTTTTACACCACGGCCCACTGTTTACCCGCACTTATTGCGCTCGTGATTTATTCCTTAATAGAACGGAGAATCAAGCTGCATACTTTCAACCGGCTGCATCTTCTGGTGGACCTGAAGCGCCATCGCAGTGCACATTTTCCCTCCATTTGTTTGCACCCTCGGTACAGGTTTGCGCTTGTGTCGTGGATTTCCCCCGTCCTTCTCGTTGTGCTACGTTCTTGAAATGAAAAAATCATTTCTCTTTCTGTTTGGCTGCTGATTACATCTCTATCTCTTTACATGCTGATGTCCTCCACTTCATTCCTTCATGTTATGTGAGCGATTGCATTACTAAATGCGATGAGTTGTTGAAATGATCACTGAACGGTCAGGAGGAATTTCTTGGGCTCATCTGTGTCGAAGGCTCGAGCTTCCCACGCGTTTTGTGTATTTTGTTTTGTTAACGGGGTCGATGAATGTTCCCCACGTCCCACTGCCTGCTGCTTCGACAGTTTTCTGTTTGGCCTTTAGTGCTTCCTGTGCAGTTCGACTACCTGGAGTATTTATGGGGCACTGTCGCGAAGATGCTGTGCTCTTCCAGCGACGAGACCCCGCATACTCGTTGGATCAAATTCATAACCGTCTTCCTTCCTTGCCGAGGAAGTAGACATCGCAATACAATTGTGCAATTCCTCCTGCGCCATGAGTTCAGGGTCGAGTATCAGCGACACTTGCTCATTAGATACTCTTGAAGCACGCTGGCGGTGAACCTTGGCTTTTACGCGGTGTTTCCATCTTTTGCTCAATTCAAGAAGCTGCCAATCGCCTACCTAAGAAAATCGCGACGTCGACGACATCACTAGGAAATATATGTGTTGCATTCTCAACAACGAGCACGAGTTGTTGGCGCATTAATCAGAACAGCACCACCACGGAAAGATAAGGATTCTGAAGTCAAATAATACCTCAAAACTGTTACTCCAAAAGTGGAGAATATGGAATATATGTGGAATATATCAGGAATAAAAGCAGTAGTTGGTCCTGAATCCAACACTCCCTGGTGGGCGACATTGTGCTACACCAATTCTTCAGCTTGCGCATCACTGACATTGAAGCAAAAAATCACATTTTTTTCACAATCGTAATATAAAAATTACGGCGGCGACCGGATCAGTGGCTGCATCCCGGCATTGATCTGTTTAACCCCTGACCTGAGAAGTCGCTCACAGAAGGAAGACAAAGACATGTCGAGTACCTCTAAAAATTCAGGTATTTCGATGTAAGATTTCGATCTATTCCAGACCAAACGTTAGCCTGGGGGCAAATTACGACGCACCTCCCCCCCCCCCTCATTGGGAGGGCGTAGGAAATTCTGGCACGCTGCGAGGGTTATCATTGTTTCTACTCAAGTCATTTGTTTTTTTCAAGGAGTAATTTCAGTTTGCCTGAAAATGGCATTGCATACGCTGTCCTAAATCATCCCAATCTCCTCCGCGGCTAGCTCAGATGGCCGAGGCAGCCTGAGTAACCATTTCCACCGTGTCAGTCTGAAATGTCGCCAGTACGTACTTTGTGCTTACATTCACTGCGTAGGCTGAGGCTTCTATTCTAGTCCTGACTGATGAAGCCAAGTGCCATCCCAATTTCCGAACGTGCGCAGACGTCTGATGGATGAACAGTATTGATTATGGACATTGGGACGTCTGATGAATGGACGGTATTGATTATGGACATCGGGACATCTGATGGATGGACAGTATTGATTATGGACATTGGGACGTCTGATGGATGGACAGTATTGATTATGGACATCGGAACGTCTGATGGATGGACAGTATTGATTATGGACATCGGACAGCTGCTTGCTGTGCTCTATGATCCTCCGCGATGTATCTGAGCGCCGAGGTGGCGCTGCGCCCGGATTGCAAGCACATTCGAGACGTACAGGCGGTTGTTGACTATGCTTCAGATTGCAATACATGCAGACTAATGGCTCTTAGATGCTCCTGGGTTTTAGACATTGCGTGTAAAGAAAATATACGACATTCAATATACCAGGAGGTGCTGAGTTGACATCAAAAGTAAAGTTAAGGATTATACTTTATTGCTCAACGTTTCGGCCAGGGGCCATCGTCAGGAGTGATAAGAAAATGTCAAGCTTAACAATTGAAAAAAAAAGCACGCGGGAAAAAAGCGTGCAAAAATCACGTGGAATGCAGAAAAGCCTCCTCAGTGGTGCAGACACTTAAAGAAACTCCAAACCAGAAACAAACTATGTCAAGATAGAATCCTCTGAGGAAGCCCGAGCCGATGGGCCATATACATATCGATGCATACACTCACGCACATATATAGACATATATCCAATATAACGCGTAATACATAAAATATAATATATGTTTATGTAATTTTATGTGATATACCAAGACGTCGTTTGCGTGTTCAGTTGCGGCCGTAGATTACGTATGTGTAGAGATTCGAGGACCTTCAGATCAGCGTTGTCCCTGGCTGTTGCTAGAATTTCTACTTTGAAGTTTGCGTTAGTGTCGCTGTGTTCCATGTTAGAATGTTTGTCGATCATGTGTTCGCCTAAAGGTGTGTATGTTCTCCGAAGTCTGGCATCTCCCAAGTGCTCATTGTACCTATCCCTGATACTACGTTTGGTTTCACCGACATAAAATATTCCAAGACAGCGGTTGCACGTTATTTTATAAACTACGTTTTTCCGCGTGCATCTACCTTTGAGCCCGTTGATACAGGTGTGGCACGTTCTTCTACCAGCAGGGCATGGCGGCATTTCCAGGGCTGAGCGGACCAGGTAAGATTTCAGCGTTGGTCCGCTCGTCCAGGCTACCCTAACATGGTTTAGATGAGACGAACGGATGGCTGCGTTTACCCGTCGACATAGTTGGTCATCGACAAAAGGAAGTCTCATGTAAACATAGTTGGGATTGCTACCCGCTCGATGCCGACGTTGCCCACTTATCCTACTCCTGTTGTGAGGGTGAACAGCACGAGCGGCGGAGTGTACCCGATGTGCTGGGTATCCGTTTTCCAGGAAAAGAGTCGTCATTTTCGCAAGGCTCCGCTCGCATGAAATAGTATCAGAGGAGACTCGTGCTGCTCTCCTCATTTGGGATGTTAAAACGGCCTTTTTAGTGGCTATCGGGTGGGCCGAATCATAGTGCAAGATGATGGGGGCTGCCATAGGTTTAAAGTACAGTTCGGTGGTGTAGCTCCCATCAGCCTGAACTACAAACAACGTATCAAGGAAAGGAATCGAACTGCTATGACCAGTGTGTTCTAAGGTAAACTTGATGCTGGAGTGTTGTTGGTTAATTTCTGCAAAGAAGTCTAGCAGAGAGGCCAAGCCATGTGTCCAAACACCGAAAATATCGTCTATATACCTCATGTAGAGAGCTGGTTTCAAATCATACGAAGCTAAGAAGATCGACTCAAGGCGGTGCATAAAAGCAATCGCTAAAGGAGGTGCACATCGGTTACCCATAGCCACTCCTTTTGTTTGCTTGTACATGGAATTACCAAAACGTATGAGGTTATTGCTAAAAATATGTGTTAGTAATTTCACACAGTCCTGTACCCCAATCCCGAAAAGACAAATATCATCCAGATTGTCCTCGATTAGACGAATCACAGCATCTATTCCCTCCTTTATCGGAATGTTGCCATATAAATTTGTCACGTCCATGGTGAAAACAATACTGCCTTCCGGAAGTTTGGTAGGAAACGTTTCTTCACCCTCTGTAGGTACGACTCCGAGTTTGTCAGATGGGCGGGAACCAACGCTAGTATCTGGACAAGAATCTTGCTCAAGAACCAAGATAACTTGTCTGGGGGGTCACCACTCGCCGACACTCTAGGGCGCAGTGGAACCTCTAGTTTGTGGTTTTGGGGGAGCCCGTATAATTCCGCTGTGCGGCTGGAATGAGGAAGGAGAGATAACACTGTGTCTTTATGTAACTTCCCTGATCAAGTTTCCTTGATGATAGTACATGTTTCGATTTCGAGAATTTGGTAGGGTTTGGTTGGGAAGGAATGCTCTGATAATCGTCCGTTATTTTCCTGGCCTTTTCAATGTAATCTGTTTTGTTTAGCACGACGAATCCTTTGCATTTATCTGACGGCTTTACTAATACATTATCGTTGTTTTTCATTTCCCGAAGTACTTCCCTCTGTTTCGCATAATTGTCCGACATTTTGTTCGATGCTTTGCTGTGATATTTATATGCTTTTAGAACTTTTGTTTTTACATCTTTCAACTCAGATTCTAATTGAGTTGTGGCTCTCGGTGGTTCGTGTGCAGGAGTGTCGGGAAACATGGGGCGAAGCTTTGAATAACCTGTGCTAGAGGTGCTTTGTGATAAGCCTGCCTGCGGTACCTGAGGTACAGTTTGCTGTTTTCTCTCCCTCACATTCCTCCACCGCAAACCATAGATCGCCCTTTCTACGCCTGATTCTGCCTTTTCCAAGCAGCTACGATCTACTTTTTGAGCTGACGCAAAATTTGGGCCTTTGTCAAGCAATCCCAATATATATGAGTCTAGAGGTAACTTACTTAGATTAGACGTGCGATTTGTACGATATTGTTCAGTGCCATCGCCGTTGGTGTCCGTACCGAGGGTGCCAGAAGTAATGCAACTACCCGAGCTCTCTCCACTAGTAGCCTCTGTCTCTGTCAGCTCTCTCTCTGTCTGTCTCTGAGAGACAGAGAGAGAGCTCTCAGCAGAGCTCTCAGCAGAGCTCTGTCTCTGTCTCTGTCTCTGTCTCTGTCTCTGTCTCTGTCTCTGTCTCTGTCTCTGTCTCTGTCTCTGTCTCTGTCTCTGTCTCTGTCTCTGTCTCTGTCTCTGTCTCTGTCTCTGTCTCTGTCTCTGTCTCTGTCTCTGTCTCTGTCTCTGTCTCTGTCTCTGTCTCTGTCTCTGTCTCTGTCTCTGTCTCTGTCTCTGTCTCTGTCTCTGTCTCTGTCTCTGTCTCTGTCTCTGTCTCTGTCTCTGTCTCTGTCTCTGTCTCTGTCTCTGTCTCTGTCTCTGTCTCTGTCTCTGTCTCTGTCTCTGTCTCTGTCTCTGTCTCTGTCTCTGTCTCTGTCTCTGTCTCTGTCTCTGTCTCTGTCTCTGTCTCTGTCTCTGTCTCTGTCTCTGTCTCTGCTCTCTCTGTCTCTGTCTCTGTCTCTGTCTCTGTCTCTGTCTCTGTCTCTGTCTCTGTCTCTGTCTCTGTCTCTGTCTCTGTCTCTGTCTCTGTCTCTGTCTCTGTCTCTGTCTCTGTCTCTGTCTCTGTCTCTGTCTCTGTCTCTGTCTCTGTCTCTGTCTCTGTCTCTGTCTCTGTCTCTGTCTCTGTCTCTGTCTCTGTCTCTGTCTCTGTCTCTGTCTCTGTCTCTGTCTCTGTCTCTGTCTCTGTCTCTGTCTCTGTCTCTGTCTCTGTCTCTGTCTCTGTCTCTGTCTCTGTCTCTGTCTCTCTCTCTCTCTCTCTCTCTCTCTCTCTCTCTCTCTCTCTCTCTCTCTCTCTCTCGCTCTCGCTCTCTGCTCTCGCTCTCGCTCTCGCTCTCGTCTCTCTCTCTCTCTCTCTCTCTCTCTCTCTCTCTCTCTCTCTCTCTCTCAGGCGCAAGTTATTCAGCATCTATTGAGAAAAGCTCCATTCACCCTGCCCCTTTCATCAACTTATTATAAATCTAAGAATCCCCGGACAATTAACAGCTGACTGCAGCACCAGAATCTTCACTAGAGGAAATAGTTCCCTGCTATAAAGTTTAATTATGCTCTGTCATAAACGTTCGTATTTGGCTCAAGGCTATTGCAAACAAAAACCAGCGAACACTTGCACTATCGAATCCTGTTTCGAATAGTCATAAAGCAATTTGCTTTTGCAGGTGAACATCAGCTGAAAAAAGTGAGGAATTTTAGCTTCCCACAGCTAAGAAGTTGTCAGGCGAAGCAACAGCTGCGACGATGTTCATGAAATGCTGCGACGAAATGACCTCAGATAGCCGGCAATCGCATGTTGACGGTGGACTGTCATGCTACTTAAGCCGCTGTTATTATACGTACTTCATGGGTGCTCCATACATTATCTTGAGTGTATTGTGCTACCTACCCTTACGTAAGCCTAATAAATTTTCTGCATTCACGTAGGCCGTAAAACAGAGCGTCTTCGATTATTTTCACAAAGGAAGTAATAATTTGCTAAAGCTGCTGCATGAAGTTGGGTAGCGGCCAAGCACGCTCCTCATGGATAAGTTCGGTTTCTTGAAGATGATCTCAGGATAACTGTAAATGGCATCCCAGCTCCCAAAGATAATGCAACATAGCCGATCTCAAGACAAACAACAAAGACAAACAACAAAGACAAACAACAAAGACAAACAACAAAGACAAACAACAAAGACAAACAACAAAGACAAACAACAAAGACAAACAACAAAGACAAACAACAAAGACAAACAACAAAGACAAACAACAAAGACAAACAACAAAGACAAACAACAAAGACAAACAACAAAGACAAACAACAAAGACAAACAACAAAGACAAACAACAAAGACAAAAACAAAGACACAACAAGACAACAAAGACAAACAACAAGACAAAAACAAAGACAAACACAAAGACAAACAACAAAGACAAACAACAAAGACAAACAACAAAGACAAACAACAAAGACAAACAACAAAGACAAACAACAAAGACAAACAACAAAGACAAACAACAAAGACAAACAACAAAGACAAACAACAAAGACAAACAACAAAGACAAACAACAAAGACAAACAACAAAGACAAACAACAAAGACAAACAACAAAGACAAACAACAAAGACAAACAACAAAGACAAACAACAAAGACAAACAACAAAGACAAACAACAAAGACAAACAACAAAGACAAACAACAAAAACAAACAACAAAGACAAACAACAAAGACAAACAACAAAGACAAACAACAAAGACAAACAACAAAGACAAACAACAAAACTGAATTCAGAACATTTGCTTAGATAATAGTTATATTCTAAGCCTTGAAAAGTCATTTGTTAAATTTAACACCCCGGTCTTGGATTTCAGAAAGTTTTTCTATCAAATGATTGATCAGGTCATGAGGTTGGGTAATTCTTAGATTTAAGAAATCGATCTTGGATTTTGGAAGCTCATTCAACTGATTTGACTTTCTATGGCCATGAAGTTATGTCACTACAGAGCTCTTAATTTACTTAATCTTCGCCTACCCGTCTCATTTTGTTCACATGCAGATTGCGTGCGTGGAACCAAATCAAATTGTCGCTGCCGCTTTCTGTGTATTCATATGCAAGGTCAACGGCGATAATTCATTCATCGCGAAGCATTTTTATTTATGCTATAATTTAATGGATGCGAGTTGATTCATAGTGACAGGAGACCTACAAATTCAACTAAAAATATAACAGCGTAGCACTTGGGATCCATCAAATAATTTGCACATTATAATTATTGGAGACTATAATTATATTTTCTTGTTTTCTATTCTACAGTGGAATTATATGAGAAAATAGAATACGCAATGCGAGTTACCGTCTTTGATTTATTAACGACACCCAATTGTTGTACTCTCGACTCCTCGGTGACTTTCCAGACCGAATGAGTACTACAAAGTCCACAAAAGTCCGACATCGGCGGCATCAACTCGGCCGTACATAGCAACCGTGCGACACACAGCCGTGGACTAAGATTCACGACACACAGCCGTGGACTAGGACTCGCGACACACAGCCGTGGACTAAGATTCGCGACACACAGCCGTGGATTAGGACTCGCGACACACAGCCGTGGACTAAGATTCGCGACACACAGCCGTGGACTAGGACTCGCGACACACAGCCGTGGACTAAGGGAAGCCGGGTCGCGACACACAGGGCTAGGACTCGCGACACACAGCCGGGACTGGACTCGCGCCAGCCGTGGACTGACTGCGAAGCCGTGGACTAGGACTCGCGACACACAGCCGCGGACTGGACTCGCGACACACGTGGGACCGGCTGGACTCGCGACACAGCCGTGGACTGGATCGCGAACCAGCCGGGACTGCGCGACCGGAGCGACAAGCCGTGGATGACTCGCGACACACAGCGTGGACGGGACTCGGCGCGCCGGGTGTGCGGCCGGGTGCGCGCCGCGCGGCTGTCGCGACCCGCCGTGGACTAGACCGCGCCCGCCGTGGCTGCTCGCGCGCTGGACTGTCGCGCCCGCCGTGGACTGGTGCGGCGCGGTGGCGCGGCCGTGGCTGCCGCGCCCGCCGGGACTGCCGCGCACCGCGTGGACTGGATCGCGCCGCCGGGACTGACTCGCGACACCAGCCGCGGACTGGACTCGCGACACAGCCGTGGACTGACTCGCGAACCGCCGTGGACTAAGACTCGCGCGCTGGACTGGCTCGCGCACAGCCGTGGACTGGACTCGCGCCGCGCGGCTGGCGCGCCGCCGTGGCTGTGCGCGCCGTGGCTGGCGCGGGTGGGCGCCGTGGGCGCGCCCGCCGTGGCTGGACGCGCCGCGTGGACTAGGACTCGCGCACACAGCCGTGGACTAGACTCGCGACACACAGCCGCGGACTAGGACTCGCGACACACAGCCGTGGACTAGACCGCGACACACGCCGTGGACTAAGATTCGCGCCGCCGCGGCTGGCGGCCGTGGTGGCGGGTGGTGGGGGTGGGGGGCGGGCTGACGCGCCGCCGCGGACTGACTCGCGACACACAGCCGTGGACTAGCTCGCGACACACAGCCGTGGACTGACTCGCGCCCGCTGGACTGGACTCGCGCCACAGCCGTGGACTGACCGCGACACAGCCGCGGACTAGGACTCGCGCACACAGCCGTGGACTAGCTCGCGCCGCCGTGGACTGACGCGCCCGCGTGGCTGGACCGCGCCGCCGTGGCTGGCGCCGCCGGGCGGGGGGTGGCGCGGGTGGCGGGGTGGTGGTGGGGGGGGGGTGGTGGGGCGTGGGGGGCGGGTGGGGGGGGGCCGGGGGGGGGGGGGCGGGGGGCCGTGGTGCCGCGCCCGCCGGGCTGCCGCACACAGCCGCGGACGCCGCCCCAGCCGTGGACTGACTCGCCCAGCCGTGGACTGACCGCACACGCCGCGGACTAGACTCGCACCGCCGTGGACTGACTCGCGCACACAGCCGTGGACTAAGACTCGCGACACACAGCCGTGGACTAGGACTCGCGACACACAGCCGTGGACTGACTCGCGACACACAGCCGTGGACTGGACTCGCCCCGCCGTGGCTGACTCGCGACACACGCGTGGACTGGACTCGCGCCACGCCGTGGCTGACTCGCGACACACGCCGCGGACTGACTCGCCACGCCGTGGACGCGCCCGCCGGGACTGACTCGCCCGCCGTGGCTGCGCCCCGCCGGGCTGCGCCCGGTGGCTCGAAAGCCGTGGACTAAGACTCGCGACACCGCCGTGGACTAGACCGCGACACACAGCCGTGGACTAAGACTCGCGACACACAGCCGCGGACTAAGACTCGCGACACAGCCGTGGACTAGACTCGCGACACACAGCCGTGGACTAGACTCGCGACACACAGCCGCGGACTAAGACTCGCGACACACAGCCGTGGACTAGGACTCGCGACACACAGCCGCGGACTAAGACTCGCGACACACAGCCGCGGACTCGCGACACACAGGACTCGCGACACACAGCCGTGGACTAGGACTCGCGACACACAGCCGCGGACTAAGATTCGCGACACACAGCCGTGGACTAAGACTCGCGACACACAGCCGTGGACTAGGACTCGGCGCCGTGGACTGACTCGCGCCGCCGTGGACTAGGACTCGCGACACACAGCCGTGGACTAAGACTCGCGACACACAGCCGTGGACTAGGACTCGCGACACACAGCCGTGGACTAAGACTCGCGACACACAGCCGTGGACTAGGACTCGCGACACACAGCCGTGGACTAGGACTCGCGACACACAGCCGCGGACTAGGACTCGCGACACACAGCCGTGGACTAGGACTCGCGACACACAGCCGTGGACTAGGACTCGCGACACACAGCCGTGGACTAGGACTCGCGACACACAGCCGTGGACTAGGACTCGCGACACACAGCCGCGGACTAGGACTCGCGACACACAGCCGCGGACTAGACTCGCGACACACAGCCGTGGACTAGGACTCGCGACACACAGCCGTGGACTAGGACTCGCGACACACAGCCGTGGACTAGGACTCGCGACACACAGCCGCGGACTAGGACTCGCGACACACAGCCGTGGACTAGGACTCGCGACACACAGCCGTGGACTAGGACTCGCGACACACAGCCGTGGACTAGGACTCGGACCACAGCCGTGGACTAGGACTCGCGACACAAGCCGTGGACTAGGACTCCGACACACAGCCGCGGACTAGGACTCGCGACACACAGCCGTGGACTAGGACTCGCGACACACAGCCGTGGACTAGGACTCGCGACACACAGCCGCGGACTAGGACTCGCGACACACAGCCGTGGACTAGGACTCGCGACACACAGCCGTGGACTAGGACTCGCGACACACAGCCGTGGACTAGGACTCGCGACGCACAGCCGTGGACTAGGATTCGAGTGTGACTTACGCTCGCAGAAAGGTTCTATCAGCATCTAGTTTGACCACCTCTTGTAGCTTGCACGGTTAAAAGACCAGGTCAGGTCAAACTGTGTCATTTCACAGGATGCGTTGTGTAGGTAGATTGACTAGTAATGGCTGATAAATGTGTATTTTGTGGTTGGCAAGAGTGAACATCCTCACTTATATTTAAATATAAGTCGTAAACTGCCTTCAAATGTACTTTGGGCCCATCAAGTCTCAGGATATCAAACGAGGTCAATGACCTTTCAGACCTTAGCCTTCAGAAGATCATCAGTGAGAGGACATGGCCTGGAAACATCTGAATATATTCAATACCTTCATCTGACTACCTTAACTGGGGTAAAACAGAAACTACAACCACGATAGCATCTAGCATGTCTCCAAAATTGACGCTATAACTCAGTGATCTGTCATACCATGCTCAAATTTGTCTTATGGAGGATCCGCAAGGCGAATATCTCACCTTTGCGAAATGATTGCGATTTCCCATGCGCCTTGACCTGGTGTTCACAAGAAAACCATGTGGAGGTTGATGTTCATCCATTCACTCCTGGCGGATGCAATAACGTAGTGAAAGGATGGCGACTGGGAAAGCCCTCACCCGCTTTGGGTCCTTTTTCTTAACGACAGGCCTTTTCAGGACGACACCGGACTCTTCCGCAGCATGAAATAATAAAGATTCGGCGGGGCTCCGATTTACGTGGACCTATTAAGCTTTCAGGGGCCCATTCAGCCTTCTGAAGGAATATGTATGCTCAGGGATGTGTACATGTAACCTAGAGAGACCCCCTGAAGCTGAAGGGGGCTCTCGAAGCCGGAGGGCACCTGAAATCCGGAGGGTCCCTGGTAGATAATGCATGGGCCCCCTTAAACTCGATGGAGGACTCCCGGAAACTTTTGAGATCTACTGGAAATAGGAGGGTCCGTGGAACCTGGAAAGGCCCCTTGAAACTGGAGGAGCCTATTGACGGGGTTTGCGGAGCCTCTCAGAATTTGAGGGGCTCCTGAGACCTGGAAGAATCCCGGGAGTTTGAGGGCCGGCTGAGAACAGGATTGGTTCCTGGGAGCTGGGGGAGGGTGTAGCTTTGAAGCTTGGGAAGCCCGCCCCTTGAAGCTGGTGGGGCCCTTTAAGCTGTACGAAATACAACTTAAAGAGAGTTGGGGTATATTGGACTTCCCTTAGGAAATTCAATTAAAAAAGATATAATGGTCTGTTTGAAGAAAAAAAACAGCCAGGGGAGGAATTACGGGGACTTCCATAATTTTGGGCGTGTTGGAGCCCATGGTACGAGCTGCCATCGGCCAGTTGATACGCTGCCAGATCGGTGGCGAATAGTTGACGTACTACATGGAATTCCAGTCACAAAAGTATCCCGTCTGGCTGTTTGTAATTTAAGTCGCTTTAAATACAAGTATGAGTATGCAAATAATGGCACATAAACCATGCGTTAATATCTAAATCTCGAATGGGTATTTGCATACATGATGTGGAATTTCATGAGGGCCATGTGATACGAAGGCAGCGTAATAATTAGAATGCCTACGTTTATTTACAACGGCAAGCTGAGCCCTTAATGAATGCAACACAGCATGACACTTCGGATGCGAGAGTTTCACAAATCCTTATCTCTGCTCCATCCTGTTCCGGATCTGAGATGTGAGGCTTTGATTTATGCATCCTCAGCCAGATGTTCACCTTGTTCATTCCACGCAGATCAATACAGCACAGTCCTCGCTCAGAATGGTGACATTGTTCACTCGTACAGCAGTCGTCATAATGTCGTCCATTCATAAGAGAATCCATTCCACTGATTCGCGGAATCACTATGCGGAAACGTCGAGCTGGTATCCTCACGATGAAAGGTGTATGGATTAATATCGACATTCCATCGTGGATTCACCCACGCACGCACCCACACACACATATACCGGTACACACAGGCATACACACACGCGCGCGAGCACACTGGTTTTCAGTCTTCACAGAGCACAACAAGAAAAAATAACACGGCCGCGAGTCTTAAGCCTACTAGCCAATGAATGTAAATTGCCAGTGTATTTTCACAATGAACTACTTGATAATTACATGCCTCGAAAATTGGCAGCCGAAACCATATCACGTCAAGGAAGCTGGCACCGTGAGAAGCGTGTGTAAGTATTATCAAATACCATCAGAGCTTCCCAATCTTACGACGCAAAACCGGAATACAAAGTAGGAGTCTAAGCGGTCTAAGCGTCAAAGTCAATCCGAATTAAGGTACTCTCAGCAATCTCATAACCTCAGCTATCATCTATTCAACCCCACATTTTAGTTCAGTGGTCTGAGGGACATCTCTTATCTTCTAATTTCAGGTTTTCCGTCGTATAAAACGTTGGAATGTATTTAGTGTAGCACCACTTTCGAAGAAATATTTATTTTTCTCATCTTCGATGATTTTTAAGGGATTCCACTGTATGAAGGTGTTGGAGAACACCTTCATATGTTTCTGTTTCCGTTTCTTTCATGTTTCTGGAGATGGGAGCAAGCTTTTCCAGTTGGAAGTATTATTGAGATCTACTCTTGCAAATCGCAATCGAGGCCAATATTACTGATAACATTCTGGTGTGTGTCATGTAGCTTCAGTACACATGAAGAAAACACAAATTCACTTTCAGAATATGTATGACTCCAACTTTTCATGAAACCTCTGCTGATCGCAGTCAAAATTAAATAAGTCGTGCCGAGCTTCTTCCTGGAAGATCTTTTACTTGGATGTTTATTCATAATAATCTCTTCATCTTTGTGCAGAGGAAATCGAAAAGCTTTATCAATGGCAAGATCCACAGCATTTGAGCTACGCTTTTCCTGGCTATTGTAGTAGATAACAGATGGTGGAGCTTTCCTACCAATGTTTTGTTACAGTTGAGAGACATTCACAACTCCCTTCCACATACTACGATGTAGCCCTACAGGCTGAATGTGTTTAAAAAAAACTACGAGTGAGGGAATGTGTGAGCAGTCGCACTAATTACTAGCGAGGGATGTGAGGGAGGGATGTGAGGGAGGGATGTGAGCGAGGGATGTGAAGGGATGTGTGAGCAGTCGCACTAATTACTAGCCAGGGATGTGAGGGAGGGATGTGAGCGAGGGATGTGAAGGGATGTGTGAGCAGTCGCACTAATTACTAGCCAGGGATGTGAGGGAGGGATGTGAAGGGATGTGGTGAGCAGTCGCACTAATTACTAGCCAGGGATGTGAGGGAGGGATGTGAGCGAGGGATGTGAGCGAGGGATGTGAAGGGATGTGTGAGCAGTCGCACTAATTACTAGCCAGGGATGTGAGGGAGGGATGTGAGCGAGGGATGTGAAGGGATGTGTGAGCAGTCGCACTAATTACTAGCCAGGGATGTGAGGGAGGGATGTGAGCGAGGGATGTGAAGGGATGTGTGAGCAGTCGCACTAATTACTAGCCAGGGATGTGAGGGAGGGATGTGAGCGAGGGATGTGAAGGGATGTGTGAGCAGTCGCACTAATTACTAGCCAGGCAAAGGCAGCAGCAATCCAATCCCGTGAAAGGAAAAGCTGAAAATGCGCAGCCCAGTTCGTTCCTGTCGTCACATTTCCTGCCCGTCAACTAGGTTGGGACATGAAAGCTGAGAGGTATTAATATTCTCGAATGCGTATATTTCTTTCAGGAAATGCTTGGTTATCACGTCGCCAACAATGAAAAGATTCGCGGCGAAATTGAGTACAAAGTATTCAAACGCGCATCTGTCACATCGCAACACACGTGAACTTATCTTTTCCAAATTACCATCACAATTTCCTCCAAACTATTAGCCGATCGGCAAATGAAATTCCTGCACTTGCCTCCCCCCCCACATGCAGATAAAATTCAGTGAACTCTTCTCGCTGATTAGCTGGTAGGTATGTACCACAAAACAGCAGGAACAGCACCCTAAAACAAGGCATTTAATGTTCAACCTTGTGAGAAGAGGCAGCAAAGTATCAAAAGAACCGCGGCACATACGTCTCTGCTGCTACCACATGCTGCTATTTTTGTATTTTTGCTTAGAGGGAACATGGCTAAAACAGAGAAAAACTAGCGATGCGAATGATGTGGAACATGGAGCCCGGCATTCAAAACTGTCATAAAGACAGTGACATAAAAAAGGTGCATGACGATTTTTTTGTGTGGGGTCGGGTTAAAGCACATGCTTACCCCATGTGTGACGACGGGATTGAGTGCCCCTCCTGTGCCCCGCCCCGCCGCCGATGATACCTTCCAGCTGGAGCAGTACCCATCGAAGAGCATGACAGTCCAATTGTGTCAACTATTCAGGAAATACCATTCACAAAGTTATCTTCCAATTCATTCCTGCCTTCTCTTGCCCTGTGCATAATATGACTTATGAGTCGACGCAATAAAAAAACAAACATTATATACACAAACCTTATATACAAGCAAACAGTGGACCTCGACATGAAGCGTCTTGCTGAACTGCAAGTTTGCAAATGTGGCAGTCAGGCAGCAGATGACATCGGATCAAATATTGTAGTCAGGCTACAGATGATATTCAGGTCACAGGTAGCAATGAGATCACATGTCACTGATGGCAATCGGTTCACAGGTAGCAGCTTAGCCACAGGTGATGGTCAGGCCACAGATGACAGTCAGGTCACGGCTGGTGGCCAGGCCACAGGTAGCAGTCAGGTCACATGTCACGGGTGGTAGTCAGGTCGCAGATGGTAGTAGGTCTAGGTAGCAGTCAGATCACATGTCACTGATGGCAATCGGTCACAGGTGAGCTTAGCCACGGGTGATGGTCAGGCCACGGCTGGTGGCCAGGCCACAGGTAGCAGTCAGGTCACATGTACGGGTGGAGTCAGGTCGCAGATGGTAGTAGGTCATAGGTAGCAGTCAGGTCACATGTACGGGTGGAGTCAGGTCGCAGATGGTAGTAGGTCATAGGTAGCAGTCAGATCATGTCCGGGTGGCAGTCAGGTCGCAGATGGTAGTGGGTCATAGGTAGCAGTCAGGTCACATGTCACGGGTGGCAGTCAGGTCGCAGATGGTAGTAGGTCATAGGTAGCAGTCAGATACATGTCGGGTGGCAGTGGGTCGCAGATGGTAGTAGGTCATAGGTAGCAGTCAGGTCACATGTCCGGGTGGCAGTCAGGTCGCAGATGGTAGTAGGTCATAGGTAGCAGTCAGATCATGTCGGGTGGCAGTGGTCGCAGATGGTAGTGGTCATAGGTAGCAGTCAGGTCACATGTCACGGGTGGCAGTCAGGTCGCAGATGGTAGTAGGTCATAGGTAGCAGTCAGATCACATGCGACGGATTGTAGTCAGGTCACATGTTACGGATGATAATCAGACCGCAGGCAGCAGTCATGTCGCATGTTCGGATGGTAGTCAGGTCACAGGTAGCTGCCAGGTTACAGGTAGCAGTCAGGTCACAGGTAGCAGTCAGGTCACAGGTGGTAGTCAGGTCAGTAGTGGTAGTCAACTGGCCTTGGCGTCGCTCTTGCGATGACCCTCGTAGATGCGCCACACCATCTCCGGCCCGGCCGTGGCCACCTGCTTGCCCACTTCATACACGTTGTGGATGGGGTTGCCGTCGGTGCGGCCACCACCCAGCTTGAACATGGTCGGGTTGGGCCTGGCCGAGTGGACGCACGTGCGGACGCGTCTGGCGGCTCGGTGCCGCCGGCGCAACAGGTCGGCCACACGGAGCAACTGGTGCCGGCGGAGCGAGGCGGAGCGAGGCGGCACCTGCCGGCCAGCGGCGCCGGCGCCTGCCGCTTCGATCGGCCGCCGCTCACACGCCACCACTCACTCAGACCCGCTGGTGGCGTCACTGCCGGGTCACTGAGACCTGCTGACGGCGTCACTGCCGGGTCACTCAGACCTGCTGACGGCGTCACTGCCGGGTCACTCAGACTCGCTAATGACGTCACTGACAGGTCACTGAGACCTGCTTACGGAGTAACTGCCAGGTCACTCAGACCTGCTGACGGCGTCACTGCCGGGTCACTCAGACCCGCTGATGGCGTCACTGCCAGGTCTGCCCCACGGCGTCACTGCCAAGTCGACCTCACAGCGTCACTGCAAGGTCTGTCCCACGGCGTCTCTGCCAGGTCTGTCCCACGGCGTCACTGTCAGGTCTGTCCCGCGGCGTCACTGCCAGTCCGATCCCACGGCGTGACTGCCAGGTCGACCTGGGGCGGTGTCACTGTCAGGTCGATCCCACGATGTTGTCACCACAAAGTCGACCCCACAACAGTGTCACTGCGAGGTTACCACGAGGTCGACGCCTCAGCAGCCACGAGGTCGACCCCTCAGCCATTTCTATGGCAGCTGATAGGGCGACTGAGTTATCCAGCTTTTGAAAATTGCAACTTTCATTTTTGACCTTATTATTAATATTAACACCATTGGTTCTACATGGTTATAGATGGCTTCAGGTGAGCTCTACACTGCCCGATCCCCCAAAAAAACTGCTACCATGATATCGGTGATGTTCACTTCATCTACTCATACACTGGTGACAATAATATATTTTGAAGTAGTATTTAAATAAATTATATTCAAATGACCTTTGATGGTGCAGCTCGTAGCTACTGGAGCGCTGCACCAGTCAGGCGGCACCCCTGGTAGTGCAGCTCGTGGTTACTGAAGCGTTGCACCAGTCCCGGCGACACCTCTGATGGTACATCTCGTGGTTACTGAAGCGCTACACCAGTCCTGGCGACACCTCTGATGGTGCAGCTCGTGGTTACTGAAGCGCTACACCAGTCTTGGCGACACCTCTGATGGTACATACATATCGTGGTTACCGAAGCGCTGCACCAGTCCTGGCGACACCTCTGATGGTACATCTCGTGGTTACTGAAGCGCTGCACCAGTCTTGGCGACACCTCTGATGGTACATCTCCTGGTTACTGAAGCGCTGCACCAGTCTTGGCGACACCTCTGATGGTACATCTCCTGGCTACTGAAGCGCTGCACAAGTTTGGCGACACCTCTGATGGTGCAGCTCGTGGTTACTGAAGCGCTGCACAAGTCTGGCGACACCTCTGATGGTACATCTCGTGGTTACTGAAGCGTTGCACCAGTCTTGGTGACACTGCGCACCACTGCAAACTGCGCCGCCGACAAAAATAACCCTCCAAACCTCGGGTTTGGTCGTGAACGATCGCCGTGAGGTATACGACGTGATAGCGCCTTTGTAGAATACATAGTTGCTGGCTGTGTCTACCATGAGTGTATCTCCGACACTAATGGTCCGCTCTTTGAAAAAAAACTAACTTAAGTTGGCAGTTCAGACGTGCATAAATGCGCGTTATATCATTGCACTGCATACATTGTATTTGTTGCGATGGAGGGCAAAGCTCGAGTGACTACTCGCGTACAAATACGAAAAATGTCACCTGAGTGGCCAGGCCCGGAGCGGCGGCCTGAAAATGTCACCTGAGAGGCCAGGCGTGGCCTGAAAATGTCACCTGAGTGGCCCGTTGCGGCCTGAAAATGTCACCTGAGTGGCCCGGTGCGGCCTGAAAATGTCACCTGAGTGGCCCGTTGCGGCCTGAAAATGTCACCTGAGAGGCCCGGCGTGGCCTGAAAATGTCACCTGAGTGGCCCGTTGCGGCCTGAAAATGTCACCTGAGTGGCCCGGCCCGGCCTGAAAATGTCACCTGAGAGGCCCGTTGCGGCCTGAAAATGTCACCTGAGTGGCCCGGCGTGGCCTGAAAATGTCACCTGAGTGGCCCGTTGCGGCCTGAAAATGTCACCTGAGTGGCCAGGCCCGGCCTGAAAATGTCACCTGAGTGGCCCGTTGCGGCCTGAAAATGTCACCTGAGTGGCCCGGCCCGGCCTGAAAATGTCACCTGAGTGGCCCGGCCCGGCCTGAAAATGTCACCTGAGAGGCCCGGCGTGGCCTGAAAATGTCACCTGAGTGGCCCGTTGCGGCCTGAAAATGTCACCTGAGTGGCCCGGCCCGGCCTGAAAATGTCACCTGAGAGGCCCGGCGTGGCCTGAAAATGTCACCTGAGTGGCCCGTTGCGGCCTGAAAATGTCACCTGAGTGGCCCGGCGTGGCCTGAAAATGTCACCTGAGTGGCCCGTTGCGGCCTGAAAATGTTACCTGAGTGGCCAGGCCCGGCCTGAAAATGTCACCTGAGTGGCCCGTTGCGGCCTGAAAATGTCACCTGAGTGGCCCGGCCCGGCCTGAAAATGTCACCTGAGAGGCCCGGCGTGGCCTGAAAATGTCACCTGAGTGGCCCGTTGCGGCCTGAAAATGTCACCTGAGTGGCCCGGCCCGGCCTGAAAATGTCACCTGAGAGGCCCGGCGTGGCCTGAAAATGTCACCTGAGTGGCCCGTTGCGGCCTGAAAATGTCACCTGAGTGGCCCGGTGCGGCCTGAAAATGTCACCTGAGTGGCCAGGCCCGGCCTGAAAATGTCACCTGAGTGGCCCGTTGCGGCCTGAAAATGTCACCTGAGTGGCCCGGCCCGGCCTGAAAATGTCACCTGAGAGGCCCGGCGTGGCCTGAAAATGTCACCTGAGTGGCCCGTTGCGGCCTGAAAATGTCACCTGAGTGGCCCGGCCCGGCCTGAAAATGTCACCTGAGAGGCCCGGCGTGGCCTGAAAATGTCACCTGAGTGGCCCGTTGCGGCCTGAAAATGTCACCTGAGTGGCCCGGTGCGGCCTGAAAATGTCACCTGAGAGGCCCGGCGTGGCCTGAAAATGTCACCTGAGTGGCCCGTTGCGGCCTGAAAATGTCACCTGAGTGGCCCGGCGTGGCCTGAAAATGTCACCTGAGTGGCCCGTTGCGGCCTGAAAATGTCACCTGAGTGGCCCGGCGTGGCCTGAAAATGTCACCTGAGTGGCCCGTTGCGGCCTGAAAATGTCACCTGAGCGGCCCGGCGTGGCCTGAAAATGTCACCTGAGTGGCCCGTTGCGGCCTGAAAATGTCACCTGAGTGGCCCGTTGCGGCCTGAAAATGTCACCTGAGTGGCCCGTTGCGGCCTGAAAATGTCACCTGAGAGGCCCGGCCCGGCACGACAGCCTCGTGTTTCAAACCGAACTGCTTTGATACAGCGTTTCAAGTCCAAATTCTTTCACTCAGGATAGATCTGATCATTTTCGCAGTTTCCAGTTCTATCTTCGTCATTTCCATTTCCAAAACCTAACTCAGGAACGGATCCACGAATTCCCATGGGTGTTGGGCACAATTCCTCGGAGGGACGCCTTCGGCGGAAAAAAGTCGTTCAGTGGGGGAGGGGGCGAGGTCGGTCACTCGAACATACTAATTGGGCGCCGTTCCGTCCCAAAGGGAACCCTTTTATCTGAAATGGCCGTTTTGGGCTGAAAATTCCTTTGAGCGTGGGGAAAATTCCCTCGAGCTTTCCAGAAGCGGCACCTTTCCAGACCTGAGAGATGCCACATTTCCATGGAAGTCACATTCCCACAGTGCTCCTCCCCCTGTAGCCATATCTGGCTTTACTTCCCCTTGAGACGCACTGTGAAGCACTCACAAGGTAGGGTCCAACTGAGCATCAAACCTCAATATGCGCCCTTATCTATCCACCTTCTCCATATTATTGGCCACAGCACTGCGCCACACGAGCGTTGGCTTCCAGCTCATTGTCTGGCTGACTGGACGCGTGCTGACCGTGTCAGCGAAGTTCTGGCGAGTCGGCGCCATCACCGCGCCAGGGCATCTCCTCTGCAGCTGCCGTTATCACAGTTAGCCTGACACAGCCGCCACAGGCTGAGATGTATTCAGCTCCGGGGAGTTGTGGGAATCCCTGGGGAAAAGTTGCCTGATGGACTAAAAATGTCAGCCTGTCAATCAATGGCTGCTTTGGCCATCTCCCCCATCAACACAACCCAGCCATATGTGTGTGTGTGTGTGTGTGTGTGTGTGTGTGTGTGTGTGTGTGTGTGTGTGTGTGTGTGTGTATGTGTGTGTGTGTGTGTGTGTGTGTGGGTGGGTGTGGGTGTGGGTGTGTGTGTGTGTGTGTGTGTGTGTGTGTGTGTGTGTGTGTGATGTGGCAGCTCATGTAATGAATTTGGACTGTCAGAATAAGGTGACAGCGCTAGCCATAGCAGCAAGATCTGACATTGTTCTGGTTTCTGTCATGTATGGGTGTATGGATGTATGCATCATGTATCGCATTTACATACATACATTAATGGCAGCGCTAAGCTCTTCCAACGTTGTTGTGATGCAATGTTATGTCCATGGCAAGTTAAATGTCGCTCCGGGAGGTTTTTGAAGAACAATTTACATGGAAGAGACATTGGCGATACCGAACTAAGCAAGCTGGATAAATTAAAAACGATCAGCGTGAAGCCTGTTACGAGGATTCTAGATTGACACTGAGCATGGGTCAGTCGGATCATTAGCTAACGCAGGGGTCAGGAAAAAGGTTAAATTGTCTGAAAATAGTATCATTCCGCGACATTTAACAGATATTGACAAGCCTACTGCCAAGGATGCCAAACAGACATGCTCCTTTAGATCTTCCAGGTTTCGCGATAGTTAGTAAGTGATTTTTCGTTCCACGGGGAAGGTGCCAGGTCAGGTGCGATAGGTCGTAAGTGGCTTTTTGTTCTACAGGGAAGGTGCCAGGTCAAGTGAGATGTTCCACAAGGAAGGTGCCGCGTCAGGTGAGATGTTCCACAGGGAAGGTGCCAGGTCAGGTGAAATTTTCCACAGGGAAGGTGCTAGGTCCGGTGAAATGTTCCACAGCAGAGGTGCCAGATCAGGTGCGATAGAACGTAGGTGGCTTTTGTTCTACAGGGAATGTGCCAGGTCAGGCAGGGAAGGTACCAGGACAATGGAAATGCATGACACTACTTCAAGTTATGGAAAAACTTGCTGAGTATGTCCAATTTTCTGCTTCCAACCATCAAAATGGCCGCTAAATTATAATTCAGTGCCAAACATTAGCATAGAGTAGCCTCAATCCGCAAAGATTGCCCAATGTCATCTGCAGTCACTGACCTTGGACCTGGAGCTGTCAGCGACTTACGCCTTGCACAGGGATAACATTTTATGCTGAATTCACATTTGGTGAATATGAAATGGAGCGCAGAGCTTCGAAGAAGGCTGCATTCTAAATATTTAATTTAACTGAATTGAAGGTTAGGTGCACTGATATTTGATGTGCTTATCGCTTATCACATGTAGTTGATAGCCCACAACTTAAATGTCCAGGGGGAGCATTACCATCAGGAAGCAGCAGGAACGCTTCCAAATTAAAACACAACAAATTTGAGGCAGTCACAAAGCGCTTCGCAAATGTCCCTTCAGCGACACATTTGTGCTGCTCCAAGCTGCTCCAAGCTGCCCCTGCTCTCCGCTGGTGTAAGCTGAAGTAGATTGGAGCTACTCCGATCTGCTCCGAAAACGCAAGGGAACACGAAGCAGCTGCTCCAAGTTGCTCGGAGCAGTTTGGAGCAGGGTCAGGATCAGACCGACTGTCGTTCGCTGTCGTGTCAGAGCCCGCGCCCGGCCGGCCGCAAAATCCGTCTTCGCCGGGCCGGGGATGAGGAGGGTGACCTGATCTCAGGTCACGTCGGGACAATGCACAGATTCATAAACCGATCTTTTCAGCCTTATCCTACATGTGCACTGCTTGGGAGAAATTCCAAAGAAATCAGGTCAGCTTGCACGAGGTCAGGTCATCTCACGTCATTTCATTATCAATCCATTTATCACGTCGCAGGACTTAGGCGGCGCTGAAATCGAATTCAGATATCACTTGGTGAGGAACAGCAATATTCTGTATAAGATGAATTTGTGTGGAATGTACATGATAATAACCTGACCTTATGTGATTGACCTTTGACACATAAATTTACCCAGAATGCTTATATTTCATATATTTTATTATTTCATGCTCTTCGTCATCTCCCGTGTGACAAATCGACCCCAAATCGAACTTCCCCTGAATACAGTAAGCATACAAGGAAATTGACCTGACCTCAGGTTCGTAACCTTGGCCTTGATTCATATTTTCATAAGAGATTGTTCGCATGGATGAAAGGACAGCATATTCTGAGTTTAGTGCTTATATGTTCCAACTACTCGCATTGGCAGCACTTTCTGTATTTTGAAACATCACTCCATTTGACCCGTCCTAGGTCAATGACCTTGAACAACCTGTATTTGAAATGTTTGCAAAATATACAAAGCATATATACAGAAAACCTAATCAAAACTTAGTGTCTCTACGTCTACTCTTTCAGCAGCTATTGCGGAACAATCTGAAGGGGGCTCTCGAGAGCCTCCACCCTCGGTCCGACGAAGGATAGTGTGGAGAGCACGATATCACAGCAAAATAGAGTGCATCTTGTAAAAATGGTAATACATTAATAAGGTCAAGCATTACGGCGGTTGGCTTTCAAGGTCTTCAGCTCCATATAATTTTCATGCTCGTCAAAGTGTCACAAATGCATAAACAATGTGCGAATCATTCCACAAGAGGCTGTAAGGGTGACACATAAATTTACCCAGAATGCTTATATTTCATATATTTTATTATTTCATGCTCTTCGTCATCTCCCGTGTGACAAATCGACCCCAAATCGAACTTCCCCTGAATACAGTAAGCATACAAGGAAATTGACCTGACCTCAGGTTCGTAACCTTGGCCTTGATTCATATTTTCATAAGAGATTGTTCGCATGGATGAAAGGACAGCATATTCTGAGTTTAGTGCTTATATGTTCCAACTACTCGCATTGGCAGCACTTTCTGTATTTTGAAACATCACTCCATTTGACCCGTCCTAGGTCAATGACCTTGAACAACCTGTATTTGAAATGTTTGCAAAATATACAAAGCATATATACAGAAAACCTAATCAAAACTTAGTGTCTCTACGTCTACTCTTTCAGCAGCTATTGCGGAACAATCTGAAGGGGGCTCTCGAGAGCCTCCACCCTCGGTCCGACGAAGGATAGTGTGGAGAGCACGATATCACAGCAAAATAGAGTGCATCTTGTAAAAATGGTAATACATTAATAAGGTCAAGCATTACGGCGGTTGGCTTTCAAGGTCTTCAGCTCCATATAATTTTCATGCTCGTCAAAGTGTCACAAATGCATAAACAATGTGCGAATCATTCCACAAGAGGCTGTAAGGGTCGCTAAAACACCGACTTTCAACGGCAATTCGACGATGTAGCAGTGTTTGTTCAGACTGGACCTGAAGAATGTCGTCATAGCTATGTGATCTAACACAGTACACACTTGACATTTGCCCAGATGTGACCTGATGAATGTCGTCATAACTCCGTAATCTATCAAGGTACACACTTGACATTTGTCCAGAAGTAACCAGTGGCGTAGCCAGGACGTGGTCCAGAGGGGGGGCGAACAACTGAAGAGGGCCCCTCTACCTAACGACCCCCCCCCCCCCACACCCACACACACACACACACTTTTCCAACGTCCGCTTGGATTTAGGTCAGATGTATATATGCATAATAGACAAAGATAGTTAAACATTTGGGAGCATAATGCATCCCGCGCTTATGTGGCTAATGCGACACCTGTAGTCAAGCAATCAAGATCCAACAGTTTGGTTCAGACCAGAAATAAAACCAAACCATTTATCTTCGGACAACAACCCAGAAAAGATAACCTATTCCGGAAAACAATGGTGTGTTAGCACATCTCTAATGAATACATAAATTGCATTAGTCTGAGTAAGAATATGAGAGCTCATATCCATGGATACATTGCTTTTTTCTGCTGTCCACTACGTTCAGGCATAGTTTAATGGGGAGGGTGTTCATGATAATGGTGGGGCACAATGACGCAGCCAGGATATCCCTACGGGGGGGGAGGTGGACAAAAAATGCTAAGGAACGGAGAGCTCTTTCGGAAAATTTAGCGTTGTGAGAGGTGAAGATCTCAAAATGTATGGTTTCATCCAGTATATTTTTGGTTGCTAAGGCGGCGAGCCTCCGTGCCCCCTCCCCGTTGGCTACGCCTCTGGTGGGCCCATATTGTTGCGCATTTTGTACACCGTCAAACGTTCTCAAAATGAGGAGTGAATACTAGTGGGGCCCTTCCCAGTCCTTGACATTCTTTCTAGCTTAAGGGCTTTCTAGTTCTGTCATTGACCCTCAGTATTGCTCAGAACTATCATTAGCCTTACGGACTCTGTTTAGATCTCAGGGGGCTCTGTTAGCCCTCAAGGGCCCTCTCAAGCTGCTAAGGGCCCTTCCTGGTTATCGACAGCTCTTGTGGTTTCAGGAACATTCTAGCTCTGAGGCTGACCTTCAGTATTACTGACATCAATCGTCAGCCAACAGGGGACCTTATATCTCTCAGAGGACCTTGTTCATCCGTTCGGGAACGCTCTCAACCTCAGAAAAATCCCAGTCTAATCCTCTCTGGGTCTCACGAGATCCTCTTCGTTCTTGACATTTCCATTGAATGTGTAAGAAGGCTCACAAGTAGGCCGTTGTGAATTACATGCTAAGTCGTCGCTCTCAAGCACTGGATTCCGACAGCGCTAGGTGGGCACATCAGCCTTCACGCTCCACTTGTCTTGACGAGGGTGAATGACTCTGTTTGTATTATTTCTTTTTAATTCGTCCGAATTATTGTTGGGATAGCTATATAGACGAGCGTCCTATTCGTAAAGCCGGCAGAACTGGTTACGTGAACACGCGCACCACATCCCGATTCGTGAATTCCAGTTCCAATTCCAGTTCAAATTCCAGTTCAAATTCCAATTCCAGTTCCAATTCCAGTTCAAATTCCCGTTCCAATTCCAGTTCCAATTCCGGTTCACATTCCAGTTCCAATTCCAGTTCCAATTCCAATTCCAGTTCCAATTCCAGTTCAATAGCATCGTGTTGACCGTGCCGTCAATGCACTGACACGGCCGCACCCGGTGGCTGGTCCGCGGCCTCATCGGGCCAGTTGCCAACTGAGCCTCGCAGCCGGCGATAAATGCGAGAGGGTGACGCGACGCGAGCCATGTCTTGTCAGGACAGGGGAGAACAATGCAGGTCAGCGCTCTGACCAACTGAGCCACTGGAGCGGCCCGTCCAACAACCGTTGATTTGTCTTCGTTATTTCAGGCTTGCATTCACCGACCACACTTCAGGTCAAGAGCTGCATTCATTTCTATATTATATAATATTAATAGTGCGGGTGGGCAGCAGTAGCGGAGTCAACATGACGCCATGTGCTCTGCCTGCGCCATTTTCTAAACCAAATATTAGTTCCACGACGCCGAATTGAAGGGAAGAGCCAGCATTAGTGCAGTTCCCCGCAGACTTGGACGGGTGGAGTCACTAGGACATTGACCAAAAAAGGAGAGCCAGCATTAGTGCAGCTCCCCGCAGACTTGGACGGGTGGAGTCACGAGGACATTACCAAAAAAGGAAAAAGCCAGCATTAGTGCAGCTCCCCGCAGACTTGGACGGGTGGAGTCACTAGGACATTACCAAGCACAGCTAAATGAAGGGAAGAGCCAGCATTAGTGCAGCTCCCCGCAGACTTGGACGGGTGGAGTCACTAGGACATTACCAAGCACAGCTAAATGAAGGGAAGAGCCAGCATTAGTGCAGCTCCCCGCAGACTTGGACGGGTGGAGTCACTAGGACATTACCAAGCACAGCTAAATGCAGATACATATCCAAGTAATCCAGGTGTTCTTCCATCAAGTAACCTGGGATGTCCTTTCTGTTTACTGCCGTTTGGCCGCATACATTGTCATTTCTTAGGAAATGAGCATTTCATTGCCGGTCCTTTCCATTGGTAAGAACAAAACAAAAGCGAATGAATTTGGATTCCTACTTGTTGCATAAGGGAGGTGGAGTAGCACGCCTCGCTAATCTCATGATTAGCGAGAAGATAATCTTTTATGATCATATGTTGCAAACATCATAATAGCTGAATATTCATTTTCTTTACTTTTGAGTGGATATTTTATATGAGGTGTTTAGCTTGAAACATTTAGTGCAATCATAAATAAAGTAGCACAATAAATAACGAAATGAAGAGAATAAATATAATTAATTGCAATCCATCAATAAAATAAGAACTGAACATAAATGAACAAATATGTAAATTAGATAACTTCGTTATTTTCTAAACGCGGTTAATATATAGTGGATGGCGACCATTTTACGTGGTCCTAAAGCGGGCGTTTTATTCCCTGGGTTGGCGCGTCTTACCGCCAATGATGTACCAAGATCAGCGATATTGCAAATAACTTATATTATCGTGCAGATTATGCTTACTTTC
This sequence comes from Ashinkailepas kermadecensis, assembly GCA_034440615.1. Classification (NCBI taxonomy): domain Eukaryota; kingdom Metazoa; phylum Arthropoda; class Thecostraca; family Neolepadidae; genus Ashinkailepas; species Ashinkailepas kermadecensis. The sequence goes on from JAOTOM010004115.1 coordinate 97,638, forward strand.
TTCTTAAAAGGTGAGCGATGTCCTTGCTGCAACAACAGATCATTGACCAGCACATAGTTTTCCTTTGCACGCGATTGCCGGCGAGTGTCTAAGTTTCACTCACAGTACAGGTCACAGACCACTCACGGCACAGGTCACAGGCATAGCTTCACTCAGGACACAAGTCACAGACATAGCTTCATTCACGGCACAGGTCACAGACATAGCTTCACTCACGGCCCAGGTCAATGACATGTTTTCACTCACGGCACAGGTCACATACTTCGCTTTTCTCACGACACAGGTCACAGACTTAGCTTCACTTACGGCACAGGTCATAGACATAGTCTCACTGACAGCACAGGTTTAAGACATAGCTTCTCATGGCATAGGTCACAGACTTAGCTTCACTCACGGCACAGGTCACAGATATAGCTGCACTCACGGCACAGGTCACAGACATATCTTCACTTACGACACAAGTCACATGCATAGCTTCACTGACGGCACAGGTCGCATACATAGCTACTCTGATCTTCCAGGTGCGCATCTGGCACGTATGCCCAGTCTGACAAATGCCGCCATCAGTCTATTCCTCGCCTGGGATCAAGTGAAATGAGATTCGCAAGCCACAGACCAGCGACATATCGAGGTATCCTGGAATTTTGCAATCACCTCACACATTTTGCAATCTCATGGTATCCGTCCAGTGAGAGATGGCCTTTATTAGTACCTTAGGGCGCCCCTTATTGGTAACTGATGACATACCATGCCAAAAAAAGGAAAATTTCCACCATAATATAGCTATTCCATGACAGCGTGACCAGGCACAACACTCTAGCACCCACCACTGTAATATTCGCCACATTAGTTCTCGCCATTTTTGGACTTTAGTGCCCGTCGCTCACAGGACTCGAAACTCAAGCTTTGCCACTGTAGGGGCATCCCATCCAGTGATAGGCTCCTCATCTGATGGAGTACCCTGTCCAGTGTGGGTCACCCGTCCAGTGGTAGGCTCCTCATCTGATGGAGTACCCTGTCCAGTGTGGGTCACCCGTCCAGTGTGGGTCACCCGTCCAGTGGTAGGCTCCTCATCTGATGGAGTACCCTGTCCAGTGTGGGTCACCCGTCCAGTGTGGGTCACCCGTCCAGTGGTAGGCTCCTCATCTGATGGACTACCCTGTCCAGTGTGGGTCACCCGTCCAGTGGTAGGCGCCTCATCTGATGGAGTACCCTGTCCAGTGTGGGTCACCTGTTCAGTGTGGGTTACCCGTCCAGTGTGGGTCACCTGTCCAGTGGTAGGCTCCTCATCTGATGGAATACCCTGTCCAGTGTGGGCCACCCGTCCAGTGTGGGTCACTCGTCCATAAAGACATGAATACATAAAGACATAAAATATCAGTGCAACTATGAGCCCCAAGGGCCCTTCTTGGTTGCGCTCTGGACACTGAACCAGTTGCCCACCAAATGCGTTGATCAACCCTCCCTGGAATACAGAAAAACAAGCCCCCTATTCTTATAATGATTGTCTATGCTGTTTTTAAAGATGTTCAGTGTGTTGCTACTGACAATGGTTCCTGGCAGCTGGTTCCAGTGTTCTACTACCCTGTTGGTGAAGAAAGACTGTCTTAACCTTGTTCTGCTGTGATTAACTTTAATTTTGAATTGATGACCTCTAATTGCATCATTTCTGTTGAATTCAAACATTTCCCTGAGATATCCCTGTTCCTGACCATGAACAAATTTAAAAACCTCGATGAGATCTCTCCTCAGCCTTCTATATCTAAGTGAAAACATATTCAATTTCTTCAATCTTTCCTCATATACCAGGTTGCCTATACCATAAACAATTTGTATTGCCCTCTTTTGTACTCTCTCTAAAAGCCAACAATCTTTCTCATAACTAGGGGACCAAGCTTGGACACAGTATTCCAAATGTGGCCTGACATATGCACAGTAAAGCTTCCTGATGACCTCCTCACTTTTGTATGATACATTCCCATGCATTGCCCCAAGCATTCTTAGTGCCTTCTTCCTGGCTTCTTTGGTCTGTTCTGATGCCCCCAACTTTGTGTTCAAAATAACACCTAAGTCCTTCTCCTGCTGAGTCACAGATAGTACTTGGCCACCCATCAAGTATGGAGCCTTCATATGCTGCCTACCTACATGCATGACTTTGCACTTATCAAAATTAAACTTCATTTGTCATTTTTCGGACCACTTCACAAGCTCGTCTACGTCTTTCTGCAGCACGACCTGCTCATTGTGCCCTAAAGACCTTCAAATCATCCGCAAATTTCAAAACCTTACTGCTTAGGCCACATTCAATGTTATTTACAAGTATAATGAACAATAGTGGCCCCAGTACTGACCCCTGGGGGACTCCACTAAGAACATTTTGCCATGATGACTTTGTACCATTTAGCATCACTCTCCGCTGTCTATCTGAAAGCCACAACTCTATCCATTTTAGTATGCTACCTGCAATACCATGGACCTGAAGCTGCATCATTAACCGTTTATGGGGTACCTTGTCAAAGACCTTACTAAAGTCAAGATATGCTACATCAACCTGATTTCCCGGATCAAATTGTTCTGTAGCAAAATTAAAAAAGTCCAAGAGATATGTGAGACACGATCGCCCTTTTCTAAACCCATGTTGAGTATCTTGAATCAATCTGTTTCCTTCCAGAAAACTACCTATTCTATCCTTGATAATTGATTCGAGTACCTTGCAGGCTAGGGATGTGAGGCTTACTGGCCCATAGTTTTCAACTTTCCCTCTTTCTCCTTTCTTGCGAACAGTGGTAGTCTCCTCATCTGATGGAGTAACCTGTCCAGTGTGGGCCACCCGTCCAGTGTGGGTCACTCGTCCGGTGGTAGGCTCCTCACCTGATGGAGTACCCTGTCCAGTGTGGGCCACCCGTCCAGTGTGGGTCACCCGTCCAGTGGTAGGCTCCTCATCTGATGGAGTACCCTGTCCAGTGTGGGTCACCCGTCCAGTGGTAGGCTCCTCATCTGATGGACTACCCTGTCCAGTGTGGGTCACCCGTCCAGTGGTAGGCTCCTCATCTGATGGACTACCCTGTCCAGTGTGGGTCACCCGTCCAGTGGTAGGCTCCTCATCTGATGGAGTACCCTGTCCAGTGTGGGTCACCCGTCTGGGGCCCCGTCTGCTGGTGAACACCCAATAGAAGTGGGTGACGCCCTATCTATTGACCTCTATATATAACTAGACGGCCGACTCGCCGCCCGCCGCACGCTCCGCGTCCTATTCCGGCCGTTCCCGGCTGGAGGCGGCCGAGCGACGGTATATGGGCAAAAGATCGGGTGCGCCGCCCGCTCCCATCCCTTGGAATGAAATGTTGTCAAATGAAAAGTTGTTGATATATTTTCATAAAAAGCAGTGCTAAATCATGCTGGGTTCATGATGAGCAGATATAAATCGACAAACACCTTGTAAAATATTGTAATTGTGCTTTTGAGGTCATACTTCTATCATCGTTTTGCCAACTGTGTGCGGTATTCGGCATGTGCGCTTGCGAAGTGACGCTGGGTATGTTTGTAGTTTAGAGCATATGTGTACTGTGTGTACATCCTATATCCTAATCAGGGGCGAATCCAGAAAGTGTCATGGGGGAGGGGTATTTGTCCGGGGGCGTCATTTCTTAGAACGTGCACCCTGCGAAAATACTTCAAGGGGCGCCTTCGACCGAAAATCCGTTTAGCGGGGGGGAGTGCATGCACTTGAGCACACTGAAGGGCTTCTGGTTGAAAAATATGAGGGTGAGCACTCGTGCCTTCCCGGAGGGACGCGAGTTCCAAATTCCATGGGGCATGTCCTTGAATCCGGCTCTGGCACGACCATCCTGCAGGGCACGGGTTGACGGTCAGGACTTCCACTTTAATTGTTATTTAGATCAGCCTTGGCGCCTTTCCAACTGGACAGGCGCAGATCCAGGATTTGTCATGCAAAATGATGGAGCCATCATTGCAGCCATTGAGAGGGCATGTCTGGAGCCACTGGACGAGCTCACAAGGGCGCCCTCGGTAGAAAATTTCGAGAGGGGCGCACTTGAGGGTCTTGGAGGGGATATTTCGGCTGAAAATGCAAGGGGGTGCACGCAATAATTACCATGGGCACATTTTCGTCTCGAGGGCCACCTTTAGCTGACAAATTCGAAAGGGGTGAACTCGAGTCTCCCTGGGGGTCACTTTTCCCGGTGAGATGGGCGCCACCTTGCCATGAGCGGACACATGTACCCCGTGCCCTCTGTATCCGTCTCTGCAAGGGGATGAGCGGCAGGGACGCGGCAGGTCGGATTACAAGCTTAATGAGGAAGAAATGATGTGGTTCTTACTCCCATTGCTTCTGCAGATAGGCGCTAGCATCAATGAATATTATAAAGCTCATCACAGAGGAACATGAAAAGACCCTGGTGTGGCAAGATGAACTTGCTTTGGCCAACGCGTTCAATGTTTCACTACCAGACAATTCGATATGTCCTGAAAATCAGGGTGACTGTATATTTCCAGACCACTCAGTGATAGTTCAGTGACACTATAAGATAACAAGTAGCTTCAACACATCACATTGCCACTTGAAAGCTTACACAATCACATCACGACAAAAACACGACGATTCATCGTTATTTCATGCCCTTGATAGTTTCCAATATTGCTCATAGCGATGCGAACCCTGCATCCCTCCTCTTCAGCCTTTTCCTCAAACATTTTTTTGGGCACACCTGACCTGCCTCAGATTCACCTTTTTTTTTTTATGTATTATTTTTTTTTTTTTTTCAATTCCCTTACCTATTAATAGGTAGGCAGGAATGCCCTTCCATACCCGTGCGACCTAATTACGTTAAATTCCAGGGATGAGAAGTAGGTCATGGTAAGCAAGTCAAGGTAGGTCACACCACTCCCCGCTCCTGTTTCTTGCTGGACAGATCCCGCCACCAGATATTAGTAAAAGATGTTCCTGAAGCCCTCTCAGACAATTAGCAATGCTAGTAACGTCTTCGAGGGCTCCAGAAAAAAAACTGCTATAGGTGTTAATGGGGAAATAATATAAAATCCCTAATCTTGCACGTACATCTCCTAAACTATTACTACACTAAGGAGAAAGGACAAACCAAGTATGAAGAAAGAAGAAAGAAAAAACATGATACTTAACGAAAATATCCGAATAAGACAACCAGATCACCATGCATACCACAACATTATCACCGACATTCATTGAAAAAGTTCATATTTTCTAGTAATGTATTGCCTGATGTATTTTTTTCAAAATGATTTTACTCCTGGGTACATCTTCAATCCTATGGAAGTGAGAGCAGATTATTTTATTCCAGGCTTTTGGTGCAATAAAGGGTAATGAAAACATCCTGTAATTGATATCAGAAAAGGGTATTTGAAAGTGTTGTCTAACTCTGAGGCCACCTTCTTGATGAAGTTGAAACATATCAGAAAGAGGTGCTGGTAATGAGTGATTTAGAAAACCTAGCATGATGTAAATGCATTGTTCATCAACTATGTCCAGAAACTTAAGAACTCTATGCTTGATAAACAATTCATTTGTATGGTATAAGTAAGGTTTCTTGTCAACAATCCTAATAACACGCTTCTGCAACTTAATAATCTTGTCAAGCTTAGAGTGGTAAGTACTTCCCCAGACAACAGCACAGTAATTTAGATATGGCAGTATTAGATAATTATACAGAAGAAGCAATTCACAAGTTGATAGAAAGTACCTAGATTTGCCTATAATACCAATATTTCTGCTAATTTTTGAAGAAATGGCATTGATATGGCTTTTCCATGTCATGTCTTCATCGGTTAATACACCTAAATATTTTATGCAGCAATGCCTTGTAATATTATAACTATTTATTTTTACATGAAGGTCATCACATGGTTTCCTGGAAAAAAAAAATTGATATCCAGTCTTATCAGCATTAATAGATAATCTGATGGTATGAAACCATGTAATTATTTTGGGTTTTACCTCATCTACTTTAGTTTGTAACTCAAAATGATCATTAGCTGTAATAGTTATGGCTGTATCGTCTGCAAAGAGGTAAAAGCTAGCCAAATTGGAAATATTGCAAAGATCATTAATGTATAGAAGAAATAGCAGAGGTCCAAGAATCGAACCCTGAGGAACACCTATTGTGATATTTAATGGTTGGGAGAGGATGTCATGTATCTTGGTTCTTTAAGATCTATTTGATAGGTATGAGTTTAACAGTTTATATATATTTCCCCTAATGCCAATAAAGTAAATTTTTTGTAACAAAATGCTGATGCTGACAGTGTCAAAGGCCTTTTTCAAATCCAGATACAGGGTACAAACTAATTTATTATTTACAAGGGCTTTAGTTACTTCATTATGCATCAGAGCAATTGGCATGTATGTGCTATGTTTTTTTCTGAAACCAAACTGCAGTGGGTGTATGATATTATTTTCACTTAGAAATGATGATACACCAATGTGTATTAATATTTCCAGCACCTTCGAAAATATTGGTAGCAAAGAGATTGGCCTATAATTAGTAATTTATTATTTTCCCCTGATTTATATACAGGAATTATAACTGCAGATTTTAATGCATCAGGGAATATTGCAGTGCTCAGACAAAGATTGAAGAAATATGTTAGATGTTGCAAAATACTTCTATATGTTCCAATCAAAATTTTTGTGCTAATTCTATCCATACCTCCACCCACAGGGTTCAAAGACTTAACAATTTCTTCAATTTGAGCTTCATTAACAGAAGGAATATTGTTAATGCTGGCATGAGTAGGCTGTGTAAGGTAATATAATGGGCTGTTGTGTGCTGCAGGTATATTTTTTTCAAATTCACTACCTATCGTTGAAAAAAAGTATTGAATTTATCAGGTATTTGTTCATTTACACAGGTAGCCCCAGAGTTATCAACAAAGCACATTGGAGGAACTGTTTGCAATTCATTCTTGTTTATAATTTCATTCAAATACTTCCATGTTTTCCATTACCTTTGCTGTCCTGGAATGCCCTCTTGTAATATAATTGTTTTGCATCCCTAAGCACATTGCAAAGCATGTTCCTATACATTTTGTATTTATTTTCATTCCATAAAATTATATTCCTAATATATTTTGCATAAAGTTTATTTTTTGTATTTATTGAACACAGAAGTGCAGGGGTTACCCATGGTTTCATTGGATTCTTTCTTCTACTGGACGTAAAAGTTTTAGATAATTTTGTAATACCTGTTTCATATGCCTTAATAAGTTTGTTGCATGCTTAATTAGCATCAGTTTCATCTTGAAAGGCTTCTAAGTTGCTGATGAGGTGATCATTTAATTAACTGATTTTATTCTTATCAAAGACTGTCACTGAATGTCTTGTTATATTTGAACTTTCAATTAATGACAGATTAAGAAAAACTGGAAAATGACCTGATAAATCATGAAGTAGTATTTCTGAATTGTTAAAGACATTAACATCATTGATAAATATATTATCCAAAAGGGCATCTGATTCATTACCAATTCGGGTTGCTTTTGAGATGGTTGGGAAAAATCCATAAGAATTGAACAAATTCATAAAATTAAGTGTAGGTTTATCAGAGTGATATTTCAAAAGATTGTACTTGAAGTCCCCTGCTATGACACATTTACATTTGGTGTTTTCCAATGAGTCAAGTATTTTTTCCAAATAGTCCATAAATATAGTGTGGCTCAGACTTGGAGGTCTATACATTTCCTCTACTAGGAATCTTTTCGCTGGTACACCCAACTTCATTTTGATTTCCAGAAAACTTGTCTCGAAATGATCACTATCCAGGTCTTTTCTTTCCCTAGCCTCATATCTATTACTTACATATATTGCTGTACCTCCACCTTCACCTTCTTTTCTACTAGATGAAAAGAGATTATATTTTTTAGACTAAAGTATTGTTCTAAATCTTTCTTCAACCATGTCTCTGATACACAAATAACTGACCAATCAACTTTAGAGCTTGCTAGAAAATTAACATCATCAAATTTATTCTTCAGGGATCTTGCATTGATATGAAGTACTGAGAATCCAGCATTAAAGTTAAGTGGTTGAGGTAAGGTATAATATGTACATTGTGACAATATAAGTTCATGAGGAGGATACTTATCATTCAAATCATTCCCTAGTAATTCCAATGTAGCTCCCTCAAGTTTGAGCCTGCTCATTACTCAGAGAAAGAGCCAACTGGAAATGGTGATTATATCTGGAAATGTAAAACTTGGAATAATAATTGTGCATGGACATTGAACTGGGAACACACAAAAGAGGGACCATGAATGATCGGAAAGCAAAATCGAAAAAGTAAATTAGGGAGGTAAAGTTCACACCATCAAGAAGCATAGTTTGAAAAATAAATATAGATAGTTGTATGCCTAGATGAGATAATAGAGGAGCAAGGATTAAATTGCAAGTGAAAGGAACACTTGCCAATACCATGTGTGGGAAGTTATCAAACATCCCTGCAGCAGTAAACTTTTAGCAACACCAGTTGTATGTGATACCCCCTCCCTCTCCCAGGCAGCAATTTACAATTTAAGGACAATAATATCACCAGTAAACATGCCCTCTCATATGCCAACATGATAGTAGATTAACACATGTTTAAAATAAATAAATAGATCCAGATTGAATTGATTATAAGTAAATTGGCATAATAGTTGCCTTCTGTAGTGTTAATCTGCCAAGAATATCAATTCTGATGATCATGTATTCAGAAAGAATAAGCATTAACTAATCGCTTGAGTGTTAACTAAAGGCCATTGTAGTAATGTTTGTTCAAACTGTGATTTTGCAATGACCTTTACTTTAAGTTAATTTTATATTAAATTTTTGTCATGTTAAGGTTCACATTACTAAGATCTTCCTGGTGATCAAGGGACCAGGGAGCAGCATTGCCAAGGTTTTTCATGGCCAATCATCCTTCATAACATACGGTACAGCCGGATTGTTGTGATATATGCATGCTATCCCAATCTCGTACAATCATTGCCTCAAGTTAATGCAACCTTGACACGATATGATCAGAATTCATCAAGTTAATGATGCTTTGAATTAAAAAAGTGCACAAGTGTATAAGTGTATAAGTGTATAAGCCCCCAGTGTCCAGATTAAAATATTAAAACTGGTGCTTTTCAGCAACCCACATACATGCATACACACATTCACTCGACTTGTATCGAAGTTGGTCCAATAGCACAATGGCAGACCAATCCGGTACCAGCCTGGGGGCTTGATCAAGTGAAATATCACATTGATTACCCAAAAGTATCAAGTCAAGCAAAAAAACCTTAAGTCCAATCTCCTTCTTGAATTATTCACATGTCATGATGCCAGAGCAGTAGATATGTTCAGGAACAGTCACTTGCTTCACTTTTTCTTGAGGTACTTCAGCACCTCCTCTTGTTAGTGGCATTCTTCTCTTCTTTTTTGGCTGCAGATGTTGTGGAAACCCTTCAAACACAGATGTGAGCATATCCTCATTGAGCCTTTTCTTTGATCCATATATAATGAAGTCACTTTCCTTGAAGTGTTGACTACACAAGAAGTAGTTTCCACTTGCCAACTTCTTCCACTGTCAGGTCCTTCCTTTTCACAGCAACCATACACTGCTTGAACTTCTCTCCATCGTTGGGAAACCTGTGAATACAGAAAATATACTCATTAGAAAAGTTTACATGTCCATTCTTACCTGACTGGGGGACTGACTCATTGATTTGTGGGATCTTGAGCTACACAGGGCCCCTAGTATCTTGAGTACCATGTAGGTGGAAATTCATGACAATTTTTATGTACATTCAATGAGGGACTCTCCACATCAGTGGGCATCCTATTCCACTAATAAACTACCCTTCGACTGAAAACCTGTCGGTGCTTGACTGTTCTTCACCTTGACTTGTCCAACCTGAATTGATTGACCCCTATGTGATACCCTAAATAGAGGAGGATCATTCAGATTTGTATTATCTAGCCCTTTTAATGAGATACATTTCGCTCACATCACTCCTTTAATTTCCTATACTTGAGTGAGGGAAGCGGGGGTATCTGAACACGTTCCGTTTCCCGAACAACTATCTTTGGACGTCTCCCGCATCACGTTCAGAGGCCAATTTCACTAAAATCACAAGCTGTGTATTCACACCGAATTCGGTGTGAATACACAGTTTGTGCTGTTATTTGTAAAGATGGCATTTCACTAACATCACGAGCTAACAAAACTACAAAATCCAAAGTACATTGTTTGTTAGTCACAAACTACACAGAAATGTGTGTTATTACATCGTCTGAATTTCACCACGGTTGTCGGGTGTTCACAATCTTGGCAAATACACCGCTTGCGATAACACACGTTCTAGGCTGTGTGAATTTTGGCGGAGAGCAAAAGATGGTGCACAGCATGTCAATAACATAACAGCATGTCAATAACAGCATGCACAGCATGAAGCACAGTATGTCAATAACAAAAAGATGGTGGTATTCATAAACGATGGGCTTTTCTCTACCGAAATATGAAATCAATCGCATCGTTGTACTGATTCTTTGTGTATGGAGCTAGCGAAGTCCGTGGGTGCCATTTTTAGGCTTCAGAGACCAGTCAGCTTAAGAAAACCGTAGGGAAGTGACCTCCGATATTTGTTTTTGCAATTATACCAGTATTTTTAGCAGCTACTAGTAACTTGTACAACAGCTACAGTAACGTAATCCCGGACAACCACATTTTTGTGTTCGGAATATGGCACACCACTACAAAATTATTATCTGTTTTAAAGTTGCTCTTTGCAAGTGATTAGAGGATTTTCATCGAAAGGAACTGCTTAAATATCCATAGCTTGTTCATTTTTGTGTTTAGTAAACACAGCACAATTACTGGGTTGACCATACAGAAGCAGCAGTAGAGCTATTTGTTGCATGATGTCTTAAGTGTTCATAATCCCACTCTTTCCCTACATATCTTATGCCATATTATTCCAAGTAGGGTCACACAGACTATATACAGTTTTCCATGACTTTCTTGCTTATACATCACACTCCCATTCATTCCTATTTATGAAGCTGTATATTGGGGAACTTCCAAGTGCCCAAGTTAGTTATGTAATTTTACAGGTCATGCAAAATCATTTGTTTACTATGGACTTGCACAAAATCCACAAATATTTCATGTTTAAAACCAACTACAGAGCTCAGCAATTACTGGGAAAGAGGCTCTTTGCTCTGTCCACAACAGAGGGAGCAGGTAGTTCTCCAAATGCAATGCAAAATTGTGCCCACATCCTAAAAGTCGGTTTCTTCTGAGTCTCTGTTGGGACGATAAAAAAACAAACAATATACAACCAAGAACTTACTTATGAAAGGAGATTTTGCTCCCATCTACCTTGAGTTGCCAAAACCTTGCCGCGCAACCAAAGGCGGCGCAAGATATGGTCATGTTTACCGCTTAGAACACCCCAGCACCACCGCTTTACATCCACAACACACTGCAAAACGCCTACCAGCGCCAACGTTTTACCCATGTAGCCGCCAAGTGCACGGCTGGTTGGATTGGTGTGCGTACGAGACGTTGACCCCTCTAAGTAGCTTGAACTAAGTAGATCGACCGCTGCGCCACGTAATGTTCATATCTAGTGCGAAACTATATTCTCTGTTACTCCGCGCGCAACAATACCGAGTTGACGAGAAGGGCAGTTTGAAGGCGTCTGTTAGTTTTTAATGGAGGCTCCGTGGGTGCAGTGATCGGTGTCGAGCGGCAGAACCTCGGTAGGTATTCTCACGCAGCGCGCCGTGTTCAATGTGTTAGTGTAGTAATATGATGATGCAGAAGAAAATGGACTGCACATACATGCTCGCGTGGTTGTACTTGCTTATCTTCTTTGTTCCTTAGGCTGTTAGGCTGATTGGTTGTGGTCGGTATTTTAATGTGAAACGTTTTTCAGAAACCGCATAAAACCTTGCAACAATGCACCTGAGCATGCGAGTTGCGAATCTGCAGTTGAAAACTGGACATCGAGATCACGAGCCTACAGTTTCGAGGTCGCCAGTCCTCTGCTATCCTCGCTCGGTTGGTGGTGCAAGCTTGAAGACCTGAGTTCGACGTGGGATCTGCAGTCGACATTGGCATCTTTGGCACCTGCTTGCTTCCTGGCTTGTGGAAGTGACTTATCTTTGAAGAATACAGACTGGTGAGGTGGACTTATGGTGTAACAGCACCCGCTGAGTGCCGCGAACTGTTAATAAGTGAGGAGTAAACTGGCTTCATAAATGATAGAGGCCTTCAACAACTGTGAATAGGTCTACTAGCATGTTCACTGATTGGGATGTGCGGTACATCGAACTATCCGGCACCGTATGATACTGTATAGCGAATCGGTAGTCCTTCTTTGGAATGCTTGAGGGGCGTTGTGGGGTCCATGTTGATATTGGTCCCGTGCCAAAGCATTCAATATGTGTTGATCTTTCGTCGAGGACTTGGCAGGCGATTTGGAGTAGGTAAATCCTGAGTTTGATAGTGGGTAGTCGCCTTCCAGAAGAACCCGACGTTTTTGTGATTGCCATGGATACCGTGGGTCAGTTGAAGGCTGAGTTAGCCACGAGGCGGTTAGATATTAGAGGTAGCAAGGCAGTCTTTGTCCATAGATTAGTAGAGGTTTTGGTCTTTGAAGGTGTAGAGTTGGATGCCTTTGTAGATAGTGTAAGGAGTTTGGGTGTTGTGGCAGATCCCTCCGGTTTTCCAGCAGACTTGTCTTCGAAACATGAATTGGTTCAAGAGATTGCTATTGGGGAAGATGTTCATGCTGAGCAAGAAGACAACATATCCCAGATTACCAAATGTAGTTCGTCTGCGTCGATCGCATCGATGCGAGCAGCGGAATCAGCTAGAAAGGCAGGCTTGCTGGCGAAGTCAACCTTGCTCAGAGAACAAAGGAAGCAGGAGCTTAGGCTGCGTCAGGCTGAGTTTAGGTTGCAGGAGGAAAGATTGGCTTTAAAGATGAAGAGGGAAGATCTACAGCTTCGTGTTGATCTTGCGGAATGCAATGCTAGGGAGAAAGCTCTGGGTGAGTTTGACACTGTGGGAGATTCAGTTCTTGAGTCAGAACAGTTCACTTCTCATATTAAGGACGCGCACAGCGCAATGAAGGTGCCCGAAGTCGAACTTAGTGATGCACCTTTGGGTGTCCACCAACCTGACAATTCCGTTCCGCCACGTGTATCTGATCTATCTCGTCAGCATCCACCTGATGCCTGGAGAGGGTGATTAGGCTTCAAAATGAACAGACACAGGCTGTGCTGTCCCAAGCTCAGCGTAGTTTGCTCCCTGTTGCGGAAATCTCAGCTTCAGTGGAGATGTGACACTCTTTCGGTCCTTCATGAGGGCATTTGATAGAAAAATCGCAAACAGGATCCATGATTCTGAGGAGAAGTTGTTTTATCTTGAACAGTTCACTAAAGGAAAACCTCGCGACATTGTGAGAGGATGTTTGCATACGCATGCCTCCTACGCTTTGCTACGTGCTGGCATATGATAGTCTTGTGCCATATTTGACGTGTGGAATGCTTCGTATCCGGGCTCGCCGGGAAACTTCGATTAATTGAATTCGATGGTTTGTTGTCTTCTTCCCATATTTTCTAGTGGTTAAGAAATCCGGATACCCGCTGAACTTTGATGCACCTCGTCTGTTTGGTTGCCTAAGAATGCTCCCAGATTGGCTACCGAACCGAGGCGCTACCGTGGTGTTGGTTGTTTGGACCCGTTGCATTTTTATTTGTCTACAAAAGCGTTTTTTGCCTGTGACCAATATTTGTTAGAGGCCAGTTCGAGTTTTGTTCCTTTCTGTGCACCGAAGATATCGGCGCAATTTCGAAGGCCCCGATGTGTTTATTTAGTACGCGGTCTGTTTGTTCTTTTTAGGACTATGTCGCTTTTTGAGGGTTCCAATCTATTTTTATATCCCAATGCGATCTCATGGCCTCTGCATGCTTTGCAGCCAACATTTTTTTCCGTTTTTTAGAGCTCCCGGTGTGTATATTTTGAGCCGCAACGCATGTTTTAAAGCCCTGCGGCTTTGTGTGACATTCGGTACGCTTTGGAAGGTCCGGTGCATTTTACTGCGGACTTCCCGTTGTGCTCTTAGGGTCCCGCTGTGTTTATTTGAGCTCCTAACGCAAATTCGTGGGGTCCCAGCACGATTTTGGGAATATAGTTTCTCGGGGTCCAGGCGCGATAGTTTCGGGCCCAGGCTCGTGGTTCCGGGGGACCTAACGATAGTTTTCTGGGCTCTACGCAATTTTTGGTGACGTCTAAATTGTTTCAAGACCGAGTTCTGGCCTATTTTTTCCGGCCACCAGTGCCATATTTTTGTGTCCCGCCGCGATTTTTCGAGCTTCGGTTCGTTTTCGTGGCCGTACACGATTTTTGAAGGCATCTGGTGGTATGTAGAGCGGTTTTCATCAACGGGCATTTATTTTTCTGGATATCTCCTATTTGAGAGGGTTCCGGCTTGATTTCTGTCGAGCATCGATGCGACATCTTGGTCCACGATATGCCAATTTTTGGCCATCGACGACATTTTTTTTTTGGAGCCCCGACGTGAATTTGTTATGCCCCGACCCGAATTTTTTGGACAACCGACGGGAATTTTGGGTCCCGAGCGCAATATCTGGGGGGGGGGGGGTCGGCGGGAGTTTATGGGGCGCGATGTACTTAGCCGGGCCCCAGCACGATGTAGCCGGGCCCCGACGCAAATATTCTGGCCCGGTGCGAGTTTTTGGTGCCCGCTGCATTCATTTAGGGCACGCTATGCGAAATCTGTGGGCCCTGACGCGAATTGATGGGACACAGCGGGATTTTTTGGGACCCCGGCGCGATTCTTAGCAGTCCATCCGTTCAGGAGGGGCAGGGGGCATTTGCTTCTTTGGTACGCCACTGCAGCTGCTCAATGAGTTTATGTCAGCCCATGGAATTCTTTAGAGTAGAAAACCCTTCTAAATTTTCCGGTGCTCGGGTCGATTCGTTGGAGCACCTTTTTGATTTGTTGAAGTCGAGTTCTATTTTTGGAGCAACTTTTCCCCGATGCCCATATTCGTATCATTTTCTGCTTCTCAAGGAGTTTGTTGGAACAGGTAATTCCCTTGAAGTTCATGGTGATGAGCCACACATTTTTCCCAGGGGTGTATGCAGGATTTTGCTAGGGGAGACGGACATAATCCAGATTTTGAGCTATACATACTTAGCACGTTGGGGTACGCGCATCTGATTATGGTTTAGGAGCGCACAGTTCAAAGTAATAACGAACTACTGGACACGAAAAGATGACTAAAAAACATTCGCCGTCGTCGCTGTCGTCCTCGGCTCTCTCTCTCTCTATCTCTCTCTCTCTCTCTCTCTCTCTCTCTCTCTCTCTCTCTCTCTCTCTCTCTCTCTCTATCTCTATCTCTATCTCTATCTCTATCTCTATCTCTATCTCTATCTCTATCTCTATCTCTATCTCTATCTCTATCTCTATCTCTATCTCTATCTCTATCTCTATCTCTATCTCTATCTCTATCTCTATCTCTATCTCTATCTCTATCTCTATCTCTATCTCTATCTCTATCTCTATCTCTATCTCTATCTCTATCTCTATCTCTATCTCTATCTCTATCTCTATCTCTATCTCTATCTCTATCTCTATCTCTATCTCTATCTCTATCTCTATCTCTATCTCTATCTCTATCTCTATCTCTATCTCTATCTCTATCTCTATCTCTATCTCTATCTCTATCTCTATTCTATCTCTATCTCTATCTCTATTCTATCTCTATTCTATCTTATTCTATTCTTTCTATCTCTATTCTTTCTATCTCTATTCTATTCTATCTCTATTCTATTCTATTCTTTCTTTCTTCTATCTCTATCTCTTCTTTCTCTATCTCTTTCTATCTCTATTCTATCTCTATCTCTTCTATCTCTATCCTATCTCTATCTCTATTCTTCTCTTCTCTATCTCTTCTCTATCTCTTCTCTTCTCTTCTCTTCTCTATCTCTATCTCTTCTCTATCTCTATCTCTATCTCTATCTCTATCTCTATTCTATCTCTATCTCTATCTCTATCTCTATCTCTATCTCTATCTCTATCTCTATCTCTATCTCTATCTCTATCTCTATCTCTATTCTTCTCTATCTCTATCTCTATCTCTATCTCTATCTCTATCTCTATCTCTATCTCTATCTCTTCTCTATCTCTATCTCTATCTCTTCTCTATCTCTATCTCTATCTCTATCTCTATCTCTATCTCTATCTCTATCTCTATCTCTATTCTATCTCTATCCTATCTCTATCTCTATCTCTATCTCTATCTCTATCTCTATCTCTATCTCTTCTCTATCTCTTCCTATCTCTATCTCTATCTCTATCTCTATCTCTTCTCTATCTCTATCTCTATCTCTTCTCTTCTCTATCTCTATCTCTATCTCTTCTCTATCTCTATCTCTATCTCTATCTCTATCTCTATCTCTATCTCTATCTCTTCTCTATCTCTATCTCTATCTCTATCTCTATCTCTATCTCTATCTCTATCTCTATCTCTTTCTTCTCTATCTCTATCTCTATCTCTATCTCTATCTCTATCTCTATCTCTATCTCTATCTCTATCTCTATCTCTATCTCTATCTCTATCTCTATCTCTATCTCTATCTCTATCTCTATCTCTATCTCTATCTCTATCTCTATCTCTATCTCTATCTCTATCTCTATCTCTATCTCTATCTCTATCTCTATCTCTATCTCTATCTCTATCTCTATCTCTATCTCTATCTCTATCTCTATCTCTATCTCTATCTCTATCTCTATCTCTATCTCTATCTCTATCTCTATCTCTATCTCTATCTCTATCTCTATCTCTATCTCTATCTCTATCTCTATCTCTATCTCTATCTCTATCTCTATCTCTATCTCTATCTCTATCTCTATCTCTATCTCTCTCTCTCTCTCTCTCTCTCTCTCTCTCTCTCTCTCTCTCTCTCTCTCTCTCTCTCTCTCTCTCTCTCTCTCTCTCTCTCTCTCTCTCTCTCTCTCTCTCTCTCTCTCTCTCTCTCTCTCTCTCTCTCTCTCTTTCACTCTCTCACTCTCTCACTCTCTCTTTCAATGTATTTTGAGGCGCTTCTCTTGATCATACCAGCCCTTGATCGTCTGTTTCATCCACATGCCTAGCTCCAGACAAACGGAAATTAAGACGCGGTTGGGTACACTCAAGCGTTGTACAAAGCCGTTTCTGTATCCAAAGCGATTCCTTTTTTACTCGGAGTGTGCCGTTCAGCTGAAATATCCCGGCGGATGTAGTAGAGCGAGGAGGGAGGGGGAAGGGGTGCGTCGTGGAGGGACACCTTTTTCAGTCAGGGGCACCACATAACCATGGGGGACACATGCCCCCAATGCCCCCTTCCTTTGGATCCGCCACTCAGGACACTGCATAGGTTATTTTCGAAGCAAATGTTCCACTAAAGTCAGTTTTCATTTTCGTAAAATAATCAGGGTCTCAAATGTAATGAATCCCAATGCATGAAAAGATTCACAACGGAGGAACGTACCCCCTGTGCGCTTCGCATTGAATACGCCACTGTTTTACCCATACTTGGCGATCTGCTCCATCTTTCCCCAGGGACGGATGCACTGTAGGCAGAGGTGAAAAAATGCCGAAGCTGTCACCGACGAAACCGTGAGCTGTCTCACATGTTTTGCATATATGCTTCATGAAGTGCATAGCTGAAAAACCTAAGCGATTTTCAGATAGCTCACACGCTTTTTCCCTCGTGACAAATCCTCTTATTTCAAAAGTGTTTTGATGCCCTCCTCTGAAGCCCCGTTCGTTTTCTGATTGATTAAAACATTTTAGCATTCAAAAATTGTGGATGCCAAGTGCAATTTGTTTGTCTCTTATGAAAGCACTACCTTAGTACGTATGCGTCCCTAAGCAGGATGATAAATTCAACTATGTAACCAGAGGCTCTTTGAAGGATCAAAGTACTGGGTGAGCTAGCCTATTTTTTATTTAATATTTCCCTATAGCAGGAAAACAGCTGCAGGCCATCTCCATATGTATAATTGCTTCAATTGGTTGCCATATTTGTTGGCCTGCATTGATATGGAAACAAGGTACATGTATTCACAACTTCATCTGAAACACTCACAGCATTATTCAGATGCAGAGATGGGTTTATATTTTGTAATCTGGGATGTGGTGGAAAATTGATGAACAATCCATCTTCAAGGATAATTTGTATGTTGATTGCCAAGTTAAAAAAAACTCCTTGGTGCTTTTTGTGCAATTTTTGCATGTTGTTAAACACCCACTGGCTTGCAGTCCTCACCAAACAACATGATTAAACCATACAGTGGGAGTGAGAGGTTATAATATTCCACTGTCTTGAAGTTCATGAATTTGCATGGAAATCCACATTTAATGAACTAATATTCTTGTCTCCCAAAAAATTGATTTTTTTTCTTGTGGTATTATGCATTTTGCATGCACAGGGCACCAGTGATGTATAATAAAAATACATTACATTACAGATCCATTCCATTTTTGGTAAACTTTTTGCTGAAATCAGCTTCTAAAATTACAACAAACTTCATTGGGGATTCATCCCCATGGACTCTACCTTTTTCCTCTTTTCTTAGTTTTCTTAAAAATGCAACAAAGGAAATAGTTTTTCATCCAAAGCACCTTATGTTAGATTAGATTAGCTAAAGTTAGGTTTTTTCTTCATGATTTGGACAATTTTGAAAGAATAAATTGTTTAATATTTTTCCAATTATATTCTTTGAATTGTTCTCCAAAGGGAGGTTAGGCCAACTAGGCTATAGTATATTCATTTTTGGAACATTCATTTTTATGCAATGTTACCAAAATCGAAGTCCACTTTTTGGTGTTATTTTGCTCACAAACTGAAAAGTAAGCATTTGCACAAAATATAGTGGTCCCATCATCTGAGTTACATTCATAAGCATTGCATTGAAAGATAAATCCCAAGAATTCATAACACACATTAAAGCACACCTTTACAACGAAACCTTCTTCTAGGGCAACAAATATAAAGAATCAGAAAGCATTTCAACCCAACACCAACATTTTCAATGCAAAAGCCTATCCAAACTGAGCCTAACCTGCTTTTGAAGAAAACAATTTATTTTAAATTGGAATATGACAGTCTCCAAAATGCTTCAACTTAAAAACCATAACCTCACCTAACCTAGCATAACCAAACCATTTTGTTTGTGGTAGAGGAAAACTATTAGCAAAACTGATCTTGTGAACCCCTTAAACCACAATAAGATGTTATTGAAGTTCAAGGTAACCACAATACAAGTTTTACACACAATTTACCTCCATGAACCAAGCAAAGTGGTAGGTTTCGCTGAGTTAAGTTGGGTTATGCTCTTGTCGTAAGCTATAATTTTATAATTGGAGGGGATTTTTGGCCTGGCTTGACATGATTGGTGTGCAATCACAAGAAACAGTAATTACCTGATCATATTTTGGCAATTATCTGTTCCATCGTTCATATCTTCCTCCAACACCGAGGGATATCTTGACGCGCAAAAGCTGTTTTCCATGCTTCAACTTGTTGTACCTCTTTATGTCACGCAATTCTGCTTTATACTTGGCACAGCCACAATTCACCTTCCTTCATGGCACAAAGTGGTCGACTTTCTCATCGTTCCAGCTGCTCCCAAGGGCGAAAAAAGAATACTCTCATATATACCTACCGACGAATTGAGGACTGAAATCAGTCAACCCGTGTGCTAAGGTCATGGAAAACCATTTAAGCCATCAGTTATAGTTTGTTTTTGACACCTTGATGACGTCACATGAAAATACACAAAATACACATCCCGCTGCTGTCTCATCGACATATCGTCGACGTCGGTGGGAATTTAACATTGGCCGCCACCTGCGCCGCTGTTTTTTTTGCAGCCGGTGGCTGACTCAAAGGGACGTCACCACTATATCAAATGTGCCGTTTGCCAATATAAACTAGCCTAGAAAAGGACCTTGTCATGATTAAATCCTCCAAAAATATGTTTTAAAAAACATGGGATGGGAAGGCCGGTCAGTCCTTGGCTGTCTCATTAGAGCCTTCCGTGTCCCTTTAGCTGTCACCGAAGTTCGTCGGCGTGTCGCCGGCTTTTTCACCTCTGACTGGAGGTATGTGTCCCCCCTATAGAAGATGGCACCCTTCCGGCCGGAAAAAGGACGGCCGTCTGGGAAAACTTGAGTGTACTCCCTCGCATTTTTCAGACAGAGGCGCCCCTCTGAAAGGAAAATGTGCTCCTTGAAGGAAACGCCCATCCGGGAGGGTTTAGGTACACCCCCTTGAATGTTTCAGCCAGAGGCGTCCCTCAGAAGGCAAAGACATCCCTCCAGGTTCTTTCGCAGTGACATCCCTCCGGACATGTGCTCCCCTCCCCCACGATAATTCCTGGGTCTGCCCCAGTAGCGTATCCAGGATTTGGTCTAGGGGACGGACATCTGAAAAGGGCCCTACCTACAGAGGGACACCCATTTTCCCGAAACTCCTCGGATTTCGGTCACTTTATTTTCGAAGTGCCCAATATATGTATATATATATATATATATATATATATATATATATATATATATATATATATATATATATATATATATCTCGTTGATATCTCAAAATGGTATATGAGAAATGCTCCCCCTGGATATTCAAGTTGTGGGCTATCAAATACATGTGATAAGCGATAAGCGCATCAAATATCAGTGTACCTAACCTTCAATTCAGTTCAATTCAATATATAATATTCAGCCTTCTTCGAAGCTCTGCGCTCCATTTCTTATTCACCAAAGGTGAATTCAGCGTAAAATGTTATCCCTGTGCAAGGCGTAAGTCGCTCACAGCTCCAGGTCCAAGGTCAGTGACTGCAGATGACATTGGGCAATCTTTGCGGATTTGAGGCTTCACTCTATGCTAATGTTTGGCACTGAATTCGAATTTAGCGGTCATTTTGATCATTGGAAACATTTAAGAAATTGGAAAGCAAGTTTTTCGATAACTTGAAGTAGTGTTATACATTTCCATTGACCTGGCACCTTCCCTGCCTGACCTGGTACATTCCCTGTGGAACAAAAAGCCACTTATGACCTATCGCACCTGATCTGGCACCTTCCCTGTGGAACATTTAACCTGACCTGGCACCTTCCATGTGGAACATTGCACCTGACCTGGCACCGTCCCTGTGGAACATTTCACCTGACCTGGCACTTTCCCTGTGGAACATTTCACGTGACCTGGCACCTTCCATGTGGAACATTTCACCTGACCTGGCACTTTCCCTGTGGAACATTTCACCTGACCTGGCACCTTCCATGTGGAACATTTCACCTGACCTGACACCTTCCCTGTGGAACACCTCACCTGACCTGGCACCTTCCCTGTGGAACAAAAAATAACTTACCAACTATCGCGAAACCTAGAAGATCTAAAGGAGCATGTTTGTTTGGCATCCTTGGCAGTAGGTTTGTTAATATTTGTTCAATGTCGCGAAATATTACTACTTTCAGACAATTTACCCTTTTCCTGACCCCTGGATTAACTAATGATCCGACGGGCCCATGCTTTGTGCCAATGGCGATGCCTCGAAACATGCTGCACGCTGATCTTTTTGTATTTATCCAGCTTGCTTAGTTCGGTATCGCCAATGTCTCTTCCATGTAAAATGTTCTTCAAAAACCTCACGGAGCGATATTTAACTTGCCATGGACATAGCATTGCATCACAACAACGTTGGAACAGCTTAGCGCTGTCATTAACGTATGTATGTACATGCGATACATGATGCATGCATCCAAACACCCACACATGACAGAAACCAGAACAATGTCAGATCTTGCTGCTATGGCTAGCGCTGTCACCTTACTCTGACAGTCCAAATTCATTACATCAGCTGCCACATCATCACCCCCCCCACACACACACACATACATACACACACATATACACACACACACACACACACACACACACACACACACACACACACACATATATATATATATATATATATATATATATATATATATATATATATATATATATATATATATATATATATATATATATATATATATATATATTAGGCAAAGATGATTAAATACGTGGGACCATAAGGCACAACGGGCTGGTGTGGCTAATTGCTGATCACCATGTACATAATTGCTTCTTTCTGTTATCTGCTACGTTCAAACATAGTTTAATAGGGAAAGTGTTCATGGTAAGGGTTGGCTCAGTGCTGCAGCCATAAATTTTTTAAACGTGAAATTCTGAATGTGATAGTGAGGAAGGTGAAGGTGAAGGTGAAAGTGAAGGTGAAAGGTGACAAAACGAAACAGAGTGCCTTCGGCGCGCTTCGCGTGCCGGAAATTTGGGGTGTTGCGTGATGAAAATCTAAATTTCTTCCTTGATCTAGTATAATTTTTGGTTGCTAAGTGGGCGCGGGGTGGCGAGCCCCCTGGACCCCTTGTCTGCGCCTCTGGTGGGGCCCATATTGTTGCACCTTTTCAACACCATCATGCTTTCTCAAAATGAGGCGTGAATACTAGTGGGGGAAAATGGAAAAAAATGAAAAGTGTCGGATTTGAGGACAGGGGAAGGACCGGCAATATGCCTGACCAGCTATGCCGAACACACAGCATTGTGCAAATTATTATTCTTTCTTTTTGCTTAACCGGTGCCACCCGGCGAAGCAACTGGCACCAAGGCGAAGCAACTGGCACCGCTGGAGCGTCCATCATCACAGCTATCGCTGGGCTGCTGGAGCAGCTGTGGTCACGCCACTGAGACAGCTGTGGCCGTTGGGGCGACCGTGGCCACTGTGCCGGCCGCCCCCGCTGAGGTGGCGGTGGGTGACCTTCCCAGTCCAGTCTCAGAAAAATCCCAGTCCAGTACTCTGACTCTCACGAGATCCTCTTCTTTCCTCAGGGCCCTCCCCTACTCGTAGGTGCTCAGCACAGTTCTTAATAATCCTGTCTAGCTCTCATCTCGGGGTCATTTGAGATCTCAGATGGGCATCACTAGTCCTCCTCAGTTCTTAGGGGTTCTGTTCATCCCTCAGGAGCCTTTTCAAACCCAAAGAGCATCCCATCGTTCTCTGACCCTCAGGTGCCCTATTTATTCCTCAGCTGTTAGGGGCCCATTCTAGCTGAGACTACTCTTTCCAGCTGGTATGGGCATTCCAGCTCTCGGGCGGGTCCTCTCTTGTTTTCACGACCTTTGCTAGCCCTCAGGGTGGACGCCTTCAGGTCTCAAGGGCCCTTTCCACACAAACTGTTAGATGCCTTTAAATTTGTCCTTAGTTATATCTTTGCCCCTCAGGGCGGTCGCCTGGAGGGCCACATCGGACTCGCCATGAGGGTAGGTACCCCTTTATCCCTTGGATACGCCATTACTTTTTAACAGCCCGGGCACCTCCATTGGCTCAGAAGCCCTTTACGTAGCACCGGGAACCCTTTGCTTCAGCCCGGATCGTCTCCGTAGCTTGGGGACCTCTTTATCGGCTTGAAGCTCGCTGTCAGCTTTGAGCCCCTCTTCACCAGCGTGAGCCAATGCCGACCCAGTGGCTCTGCACGTCCGGCCCGGGACCCCCATCCGTGGGCTCCCTCCCTCCAGTGGCTCGCCCCCTCCAGTGGCTCGCCCCCTCTTTCACGGCTCAGGACACTGTCCGTCCGTCCGTAGTCCCCTCTTCAAAAGTTTGGGCCTCCTCTATCACTGTGCGGTTCCGGCCCTAATTGGCCCAGGGGCACTTCATACCGGCTCTAGGCCCTATCCGACGGCCTGGGGTCCTCCCACGGCTAGGGGTCCTCTCCGTCGGCACAGGGGCCCTTCGTAGCGATCCAGGGCCTCCTCTGTCAGGCCGGAGGACTTCTTTCAACAGCAAGGGCACCTCCATCAGGTTAGGAACCCTTGTACGGCTTGGGCCCCATCCGCCGGCCAAAGGGCCCTTTCTGACGGCCCTGGGTCCTTTCCGGCAACTAGGGCCCCATCGTCGTCTCAGGGGCCTTCTTTGACGACCCAGGGCATTTTCCGGCAAACCGGAGGCCCCTTTTCAAACACTTGGGCCCTGTCCATCAGGTCAGGGTCCTTTCTCGGCTTGGGCTCCGCCGACAGCCCAGGGACCCTTCATATTGGCTCGGGCCCTCTCAGTCAACCCAGGGGCCCTTCCAACTATACGGGGCCCCTCCGTCTATCTAGAAGCCCTTCACGTTAGCCTAGCCAAGGGCCCTCAACATCTTCCTCCGGGCACTCTCCGTTGGCTCGGGCCCTCTTCATTGGTCGGGACCCTTTCCGTCAGCCTGGGCCCCTTTCGTCGGTCCAGGTGCCCTACACATCGGCCCAGGGGCCCTGCACGTCGGCTCAGGAGCCCTTCACGTTGGCCCTGGGGCCCTTCACGTCAGCCCACGAACCCTTCAAGTCGACACAGGGCCCTGCACGTTATCACAGGGGCCCTTTACGTTGTACTAAAGGCCCTTCACGTCGGCCCAGGGGCCCCTCACGTCGGCTCAGGGACCCTTCACGTTAGCCCAGAGGCCCTTCACGTTGACCCAGAGGCCCTTTACGTCGGCCCAGGGACCCTTCACGTTGGCCCAGGGGCCCTTCACATTGGCCCGGGGGCCCTTCACATTGGCCCGGGGGCCCTTCACGTCGAACCAGGGGACCCTTGCGGGCCCCATGCACCTACGCCTTGAGGGGCCCTACGGGCCCCTCGGACCCACCAGGGCGGTGCTGCCCCCGTTGCCTCCCCCTGGCTACGCCACTGGTCCGCCCACTGCCTTCCCTGCCGTATTTTGCCCGTTTCACAGCTGTCCCACGTTACTTCGGCCCAGTGTCATCAACTGATAGCTTACATTCTGTATTAGCTGATAGATGGCGGTGAAGTCGCGATCCTGCAGCGCGACGTCGTGTGCGGTCGCCGAGGGGTGCCGGCGGCAGGGTGGGCGACAGTGTCCAGGCGTCGGCCGGCGAGGTGGTGTTGGTGGTGTCGCCGGGTGGTTGTGGCGCCAGTCGTCCTCCTGGTGGTGTCCTCTGGCTTGGTGAGGACCGTCTGCTGCTGTCAGTGGGAGCCAGCGCTGGCACGCGGTGTCGCAGAGTCAGCTGGCGAGTGTCTGGAGGTGGCCGGCAGCCGGGCTGCACGGACGTCAGGGCGGCCATCACCAGCGCGTCGTCTTGGCTCCGCTGCGGGGCAGCGGCAAAGTGGCGGCGCCAGTGAGAGCCATTTAATGGTAAGTGCTTCACTCGAGTGAAACAGGTGTTCTGCATGCTAATAGTTCCGAGCTCCAGTGTGTCATGCGGTAGCATATTGAATATATGTGCTGCATGTATAGCGGTATTCTTCGGTGTGCTGTTGACCTTTGGACACCTTTAAAAACAATTTTTTTTCCACTCCATAGATAAAACTGAGTGACGCAACAGCGCCCAATTTGACGGATTCATTTTATAAAACGCTTGAATCGCTTCGGTTCATAATGTATCCGTCTTCCCCTCGGTTTCAGCTCGTCTGCACTTCAGACAGTCTTCCTCTCATTGCCAGAGCCCTGACATCTTCCGTGACACCATAAGCTGATTACGGACCTCAATGGATGTTTCGGAGAAACTCGAAGGACAGCTTGAATGTGGATTTTCCACAGACAAGATTCAGGAACTTCCAATTCCGCGGTTGACGCTGCATGCAAACAAAGTCGCTGACCAAGCGGTTCCAGCTAGAAATTGTACGTTCTTGCAACCTTGCTGGAACGCTGTACTTCAGCACTGCTATGCAACGTTATTGGGACGCAATTTTGTAGACTGACAAAAGAAGGTCGTCACAACGTTTCATTTGTCGTTCATGCAACGTTTCCTCAACGTTGCGATAACGTTTTTGTTGCAGTCATGTGAAGTTGTCAACGTTGTAAATCATAGCAACATCACGATGTCCGGGCAGCATTCTCACAACGCTGCAGTGACGTTTTCCCAAGGTCTTGGGGATCGTCTCACGACTTCACAGCGACGTTCTTGTGACGTTGTCAGAACATCGACACGGCGGCTCTGTAACGTCCATGCAACGTTTATGCAATGTTTCATCTTGTTGAAGCGTTCACGTAGCTACTGCGCCTAATTGATGCCTCATTAAGGGCCACACGAAGCTTCGTCCCTTCGATGTCACTACAACCGCATACGTGCTAAGCAGACGTGATGCGTTAGTCCTCTGGCATCCGAATGCGAGCCCAGCTGCTTCGTGGCATGCCCTCCGTATTCCAGGGGACGATAAAAACGTGGCGTGCCAGAGCTTGCGATTTATTAACAAACGTTCCAGTGCAGTTCGCTCAGCTGCGGCCTCGCGGGACGCGTCCCGGCTGTTTGCGTGCATCGCTTGATTGCATTATGATTGCGAAGTGTTATTGGCAATTATTGGACATTTATTTTGCGTGCAATATTACTCGTATTTGTAGTCATTAGCTAATGAAGTTCAAAATGTCAACATGTCCATTTACCATGGAGCAGGTGGCCTGGGTCGTTCTGGAGTTTATAGTGCAACAAGAAACATCCTTTCCGCCCGAGGAAAGTTTCGCGCACACTTCAAGATGTCACTTCAGACGACTTCAGTCACCACGACAAATATCAAGCTGCAATTCCACTAAGTGCCTGGTGCGCAGGTATAGCTCGATTGGTATATAGCGCAGGTATAGCTCGATGAGGGCGGCTAGGATCATAACTAGGACCTCTCGGTATGGTCATATATCGCATGTTATTGAGCGGTTAGGCTGGCCTAGCTTACAACGCTTTGTCGACATTAGGGATTGCTCACTGGTTCATCTTGCAGTGCATCACTCGGAGCACCTGAAACCCTGCGTGATCTTGTGACATTGAGAAGTGACGTCAGCTCTCGATCTACGCGATCAACACCGTTTTCAGTAGAGCGCCCACGCCTGAAAACTTCTTTTGCGCAACGCTCTTTCATGTACCGTGCTGCAGTTCTTTGGAACAGTCTCCCCGAGGAAGTTAGGGCCGAGAATATGCGACTGGCTTTTAAGTTTAAGCTGAAGGAGGCGCTGAAAAGAGCTGTACGTGGGAATGTTTGAGTATTGTATGCATGTGTTTTTAATGTTTTAGTAGCCTCCTGTCCCACCCTTTTTTTAAAGCGTTTTTGACATTTGATACTGAGTATCTCTTGGTACCAATACAAGGATTGATTCAGGGCCAGGTGGGGCCATGGCGTTCCTCTAGTGTGTAACCCCCACTCCCTCTCTCTCTCTGTGTATCTGATGCAGAGGGTAAGACAAAAGTATTTACACCTTACCAAAAAGAGAAAAGGCACTTAACCTCGCCAATGTGGCTGAATCATTTCGTCTATCTGCGTCAACTGCCTGGAGGATCGTAAGAAAAGAGCCGGGTTGGTATCGGTACGAAGTGCGTGCCTCATTGTGTATCGGCCAGTCGCACAAGGCAGCCGGAGTGAAATTTTCCCACTTGCTTCTTGCACGACCGGTAGGATTTGAAGACATAATGATTTCAGCCGATGAAAAATGGTTTGTCCCCAGCCATCTATCCGATAGATAAAATTAACGATACTGGGCTCCATCCAACCCGAACGTCGAAATGAACGGTGAAGCCAAGGGCGGTGCGAAAGCACGTGTTGGGCAGCCATTATTGAAGGATATTTCCCCTCCTCTGGTCCCGCCCCCAAACAGCCGACCATGGTCAGGCATACCTTGATGTTCTGAGCGCGGTGATGTGGCCCAAAGTGCACGCGTCGATCACCAGGCGGCAGTACTGGTTCCAGCAGGACGGCGCTTCCGTGCACGCCACGGCAGCGGCCCAGGCTTGGCTGGACGACAAGGGCCGTCAGCTGGCTGGCCGACAACCCGTGGCCCTCTGAGAGTTCTGAGTCGCCACCGTTGGACTATTCGTTCTGGTCTGGGACCATGACAGAGATCAGAATGGCTTCTATCGTCACGCCGGACGGTCTAAAGAGCGCTGTGGGAGACTTCGCAGATGTCAGTGGCTCAGAGGAGGCGATCAGAGCGCTGTGGGAGACTTCGCAGATGTCATTGGCTCAGAGGAGGCGATCAGAGCGGTGTGGGAGACTTCGCAGATGTCATTGGCTCAGAGGAGGGGATCAGAGCGATGTGGGAGACTTCGCAGATGTCATTGGCTCAGAGGAGGCGATCAGAGCGGTGTGGGAGACTTCGCAGATGTCATTGGCTCAGAGGAGGCGATCAGAGCGGTGTGGGAGACTTCGCAGATGTCATTGGCTCAGAGGAGGGGATCAGAGCGATGTGGGAGACTTCGCAGATGTCATTGGCTCAGAGGAGGCGATCAGAGCGGTGTGGGAGACTTCGCAGATGTCATTGGCTCAGAGGAGGGGATCAGAGCGGTGTGGGAGACTTCGCAGATGTCATTGGCTCAGAGGAGGGGATCAGAGCGATGTGGGAGACTTCGCAGATGTCATTGGCTCAGAGGAGGGGATCAGAGCGGTGTGGGAGACTTCGCAGATGTCATTGGCTCAGAGGAGGCGATCAGAGCGGTGTGGGAGACTTCGCAGATGTCATTGGCTCAGAGGAGGGGATCAGAGCGGTGTGGGAGACTTCGCAGATGTCATTGGCTCAGAGGAGGGGATCAGAGCGATGTGGGAGACTTCGCAGATGTCATTGGCTCAGAGGAGGGGATCAGAGCGGTGTGGGAGACTTCGCAGATGTCATTGGCTCAGAGGAGGCGATCAGAGCGGTGTGGGAGACTTCGCAGATGTCATTGGCTCAGAGGAGGCGATCAGAGCGGTGTGGGAGACTTCGCAGATGTCATTGGCTCAGAGGAGGCGATCAGAGCGATGTGGGAGACTTCGCAGATGTCATTGGCTCAGAGGAGGCGATCAGAGCGGTGTGGGAGACTTCGCAGATGTCATTGGCTCAGAGGAGGCGATCAGAGCGCTGTGGGAGACTTCGCAGATGTCATTGGCTCAGAGGAGGCGATCAGAGCGGTGTGTCAGCTCCACTACCGGGCCGAAAAGTGTTCGCTGATGGATGGCTCTCATCTGTTGTATTTCAACTGTTAAGCAGGTGGATAGCAAACAAATGTATTATTAGGACGATGAAAGACGCGTATGGCGTGGACTTGCAATTTATTACCTTTCCAGTTCTTGTTTTTATTGTTTTTTCCTTCAAAATAAATATCCTACGAATGGTTGTTATGGGCGATTTACAGAATCAGAGCCAATCCTAAGCACAAGCTTGCTGCATTGACCCTGAACCCGCCTCCCGATCCGGAAATTCCGGTTCTACGCCACAATCTTGACCAGGAGTTTAACGTGCCGAGTCAGTCGCGCACGGCCACCTGGTCCCCGGGAGGGGACCAGGTGCTCCCCTCCTGGGCACCAGGTGCTCCCCTCCCGGGCACCAGGTGCTCCCCTCCCGGGGACCAGGTGCTCACCTCCCGGGGACCATGTGCTCCCCTCCTGGGCACCAGGTGCTCCCCTCCCGGGCACCAGGTGCTCCCCTCCCGGACACCAGGTGCTCCCCTCCCGGGGACCAGGTGCTCCCCTCCCGGGGACCATGTGCTCCCCTCCCGGGGACCATGTGCTCCCCTCCTGGGCACCAGGTGCTCCCCTCCCGGGCACCAGGTGCTCCCCTCCCGGGCACCAGGTGCTCCCGACCTTGCCTGGCCACATCCCAATCGGCTATACCAGCCGGAGGTGTTAATAGCGAGCGCGTCAAGCGACTCCCCGTTGTGCCAGGACGAGGAGACCTTTGCAGGCCAGCGTTCTATCAACTGGACTAACCAGGCGGAAAAAGAAGCATAAGAAGTATAGGTGTCCTGAAATATTTAGTCGGAACAAGTTCCCCGACAGTATTCGAATGATTGGATGTGATCGAGTATTTTTTAATGTTGAAATTATGATCCTAAAAAGACAGTTATAGTGAGAAAAACCTGCAGACACGCTCATGCCACGTCAGTACCAGTGTAAAGCTAGACACGCGCATGTGACGTCAGTACCAGCGCAAGGCTAGACATATGACGTCATACATTTGAAGCCTCAGTCATGTCTGCACCAGCAACGTTTTTTTCTTCGTAATTGCTGATGTGATTGTGCGTGAGCCCGCATACTTGTCCAGTCCTTGCTAAGTCTGAATTTTCTCTCTAACAACCCCAGACGTGGATCCGGAAGTACAAAATTACACAAAATTACAATTACAAAATTACAAATGGGACAAATTGTGAGCTATGGGACAAATTGGGCAATTACCTGTAGCCTAACTAAAGTCATTACCCATAAATTCAGCAGCAAATTTTCAACACTTATGGACCTTAAGCTTTTCTGGTCAAGCCATCACGAAAAAAAAACACTCAGCACTTAGGTCTTACATCCACGAAATATCCCCATTTGCACGTTCTTGTTAATGAATCTACTTGCCAAATCAACATTGCCCTCAGTCCCATATATCCCATATAATTTTTGTCATGTCAAATGCCGGACAACATTTTCAAAATTTACACACCACCACCTTTTCACTAGTGTGAAAGCATGTTTGACGGCCACCTGACTATGTATGACGAGACTATAAACATTTCAACACAGAGCAGCAAGACGAGTGACTAATACTCTATTCAGAACATCATCAGACAAATTGATACTTGATGAACTTTGATGGACCAGTTTGAAGACAGGACGAACAATTCGCACGCTTCTGCTGTGTGGACAAATAAACGATAACAGCTTGCCAATACAACAAAATATCTCAGGAATATTATTGTCGAAATACGGCACGGCCAGGCAGAACAATCCCTTAGAATATTGGACAGGAGCTTTCATTTCCAGCGTTCCTTCATGTCCCCAAAAATCGTATATCTAATTGGAATCTCATGCCAGACTTCATGCGTTCGCAAGGAAACAAAACGTTCCCAAAGATGCCACAATGCAATGCACAATGCAAGATGTCGTAATGGGAACACTCAAGCCGTCCACTTATTTATCATACGGAACCGAATTACGGCAACATACTTTAGACGCAATTAAGACGAGGGATGACAAAGCCGAGCGAATACTCATGTGAAAAGCTTCCAGTCCTGCCAGTGTCTGTGAACATCATCATGCAAGCATCAAACATTATATTTTAACATGGAGAACGAAAAAAATGACATCTTAATCCTTGGAAGAAACAACTCTTACTGGCAAACTTGTGGTAGCAACATCCCAAAATTGTTTTCAAAGAACTGTCCGATTTGCTTCATTATTTGATGCTGGGTCCGCAGATCTGCATCTAACATATTGGCTATCCCTCGGTAGCTGATTTCACTGCACAAACTCTGTATCTGTGTAAGGCAAGTGCTCTGGCCTGTGTATCATACTCTATCCTACAACTTTTCCTCTAAGTTTATTTCCATAAACCTTTTTCTTGCTGTTGGATAGCCCATAACGGTCTCTATCAGCTCATATATTTTGCGACAAGCTTATCTATAACAATGCTATGTTTACTAAAAGACAACCCAAGTCAACGCAACGTGATTTGTGTACTTGGTTCGACAACAGATCCATTGCTCAGCTGGTTTTTATCTGCCCCCGAGCGCACCATTCTGACCTACCAGCCTCCGGATGTATTTTCCAATGTCTTGTCAGCCGGCGGATGACTGCTTGGCATGCCACTTGGCAGGCCTATCACAGCCGCCCTTGCTGTCCGGTGCGGAAACAATAGCTGATCTGAAAGGCCATCGCGGCTTGCATGTTTTGTCTGGCCACGTCCGGCGAGCGGGCTCCGTGGCTGCTGAAGCCGGCAGCTGCAGCCTGCTCCCAGCTGCCGGTCACTACTGGTCACTACTGGTCACTACTGGTCACTACTGGTCACTACTGGTCACTACTGGTCACTACTGGTCACTGGTCACTACACCACTGGTCACCGGTCACTACTGCGCCCTGGCCAGCAGGCAGCTGCTGGGCACGGTCTGCTGCCGGTACTACTGGTCTACTGGTCACTACTGGTACTGTCCACCACTGGCGTCCCCGCAGGCAGCTGTCGGTCTTTACTAGCTGCCGGTCACTACTGGTCACTACTGGTCACTGGTCACTACACCACTGGTCACCGGTCACTACTGCGCCCTGGCCAGCAGGCAGCTGCTGGGCACGGTCTGTTCCCAGCTGCCGGTCACTACTGGTCACTACTGGTCACTGGTCACTACTGGTCACTGGTCACTACACCACTGGTCACCGGTCACTACTACGCCCTGGCCAGCAGGCAGCTGCTGGGCACGGTATCTTCTCAGCTGCCGGTCACTACTGCGATTTGGCCAGCAGGCAGCTGCTGGGCACGGTCTGTTCCCAGCTGCCGGTCACTACTGCGCCCTGGCCAGCAGGCAGCTGCTGGGCACGGTCTGTTCCCAGCTGCCGGTCACCACTGCGCCCTGGCCAGCAGGCAGCTGCTGGGCACGGTCTGTTCCCAGCTGCCGGTCACTACTGCGCCCTGGCCAGCAGGCAGCTGCTGGGCACGGTCTGTTCCCAGCTGCCGGTCACTACTGCGCCCTGGCCAGCAGACAGCTGCTGGGCACGGTCTGTCCCCAGCTGCCGGTCACCACTGCGCCCTGGCCAGCAGGCAGCTGCTGGGCACGGTCTGTTCCCAGCTGCCGGTCACTACTGCGCCCTGGCCAGCTGACAGCTGCTGGGCACGGTCTGTTCCCAGCTGCCGGTCACCACTGCGCCCTGGCCAGCTGACAGCTGCTGGGCACGGTCTGTTCCCAGCTGCCGGTCACTACTGCGCCCTGGCCAGCAGGCAGCTGCTGGGCACGGTCTCTTCCCAGCTGCCGGTCACCACTGCGCCCTGGCCAGCAGGCAGCTGCTGGGCACGGTCTGTTCCCAGCTGCCGGTCACTACTGGTCACTACTGGTCACTACTGGTCACTGGTCACTACACCACTGGTCACCGGTCACTACTGCGCCCTGGCCAGCAGGCAGTTGCTGGGCACGGTCTGTTCCCAGCTGCCGGTCACTACTGCGATGTGGCCAGCAGGCAGTTGCTAGGCACGGGCTGTTCCCAGCTGCCGGTCACTACCACGACGTGGCCGAGTACCATTGAATGGACAAGCTTCACGTAATGGGTTTTTGGTTTGCACAAAAATGGTAATAAAACTGAAATATTTTTTTTTATCAAAGGTGAAGCATCTACAGCATAATTTAATAATATCACTTAGGGGTTACCATCAATTTAAAAACCTTCTCGTAGCCATGATGTCACATATGTGGAGGTCTCGAAACGGGCAAGCCAGAAACGCACAGAGAACGTTGGATGGTTTCATGCAAAGTTTTTTTTTCAACTGACTCACGTCATGGATACTAAGACGAGGACTTGTGATACTGAAATGTTACCAATTTTAACGAAAATATGAAGCTTGGAAGGTTAGGTAATCTATTATGGTGGTAATACAGCAACTAACATTTTTGTTTCAAATCCGGCGCAATGCGGTGCGTACAAACAGCAAAAGCTTGTACTATGTTTTGGGCAAAATGAGTAAAATAATGGAGAAGACAGTGACATAAATTATGTGTGGCTTCGCTGAACAAATACCATGGCTTCCCCTCAGCAATGGCTCCCCAGCAGAGTAAATTTTTAAGAGCAAAAATTGCCTGAATTTCGTGCCCTTCTTTCCATGGGAGGTTAGGTTATGTTAGGTTAGGCTATGCTACACATTTTTCTTTTTTTCTGCTATATTACCCATCTCCAAGCCCACTTTTGGTGTTATTTTGCCAGCCAACTGAAAAGTATGCATTTGCATAGAAAACGAGTAGCCACGTCATGTTGCCGACATTCATGAACATTTCGCTGGGAAAAGAAATTCCAAGAATTCAAAAGTTACCCTAAAGCACAAATTTTCAAAATGTCTTGCCATCTTCAGCATGCTGCAGTCAGCTAGAAAATATAATTATCTTCACTTGATGCTAATATGAAAGGGCTGTGGACATCCATGTTTCCAAGAAGATGGATATTAAAAATTAACAGCTCCCATCTTTGTAAAAAGTATACTTTACGGTCGCCGCCGGCTGGATATTTCAATGAGAAATGGGACGTTTTCCTATGTATCGTCAGCACAATTAACACTGGTTGTTTCTTTTATTTCTCATATTTCGTGATCCGTGCTATCCATTCTTTCATATTGTAATGCTTTTTAGGCACCAAACCGTGTTTTGTTTACCGGAACACTCGTCACCGTGGCTCTCCCGGCCATCCGTATCACTTTCACTCTCCACCAGATGGCTTTCACGTGGCTGGACAGAGTCGCGTAGGCAGGCGTCTGCGCTCTCCACTATACGCGGAAGCCTGCCGCCCAACACTGCCGGCTTGATTTCATTTTCTTCGGGGATCGAGTCGCTGGGTCTGTTGCTATGGAGCTTTCTCCGACTGGTGTTTTTACCCATTAGGTCACCCAGTGCTTCATATAGGATTAGCCGAAAAGGGCAGATGGCCTATTATGTTCCAGTTGGGAGTGCCAGCACTAACCCTCGCCGGGCCGGCTCGCAATTCCACGTTCGCCGGGTCTAGGAGGATCTTGAAAGCACAAGCACCTCCCCCTCTAAGATCTGCCGATCTACATCAGCTAGGATAAAATACAAAGCACCGTAAGAAATCTCTGTTCATAGAGCACCAGAAGCATACGTCACATTCGCATTTCGTCGATTGTGAGACCACTAGAGGTCATATTAAGTTTGCATACGAGTCTCGACTTAAATATCTGGACATGTTTAGGAAAAGCAGAGGTTGCTTTCATTTCATGTTGTTTGTTCCAGAGTGAGCATAGGTGAATGTATTTATATTTAATTCAAAATGCACTTAATATATTGTAACATAATATATTTAATTCAGACATAAAGTCACGAGGAACAGCGACATTCTGCACGAGATGGTATTGTGCAGAATATACATGATGTTTGACCTGAACTTATGTCATTGAG
Source organism: Ashinkailepas kermadecensis (assembly GCA_034440615.1). Classification (NCBI taxonomy): domain Eukaryota; kingdom Metazoa; phylum Arthropoda; class Thecostraca; family Neolepadidae; genus Ashinkailepas; species Ashinkailepas kermadecensis. The sequence goes on from JAOTOM010004115.1 coordinate 132,620, forward strand.
CATGTAAATATTCGAGCCTGATTTTTGACATGCTCTTTATCACTTTCGACGTGAAAAAGTAACCCCAAATTAAAGACGGTAGGGATGTCATCCGGCCGGTAAAGGGCGGCAGTCTACCTCCGCGACAGCCTGGTATGGGGCGTATGCAATCCGGCGGAAACAAGTGGATTTCCTGCTGCAATGTCAGTGATATGCAAACTGAATGCTTAGTCTGATGCACTGGCATTAAAATGTCACTGACTAAAAACGGCATTGAAACAAGGTCATGACCTGACTTTGACCTGTCCTAGATCCTGAACCGTAATGAGCTGGATCTACAATCTGTGACACAATGGACACTCCATGTGCGAATGGTACGAAAAATTTCATAGTGATGTCTCAAAAGGATTATGAGTTATTTCAGGAAAAAAGAACACGTATATGGCACAATAACTTCTGAGTCTCATTTGCACTCAGGAGCTATCAGTTTCCCACAATAGTGAGCAAATTTGTGTTGTTCGAGACCTCCGGTCAGGAAAATGTTGAGCGAAGGTCAGATAGACTCGGATGAAGTTAAGCCTGGCCAGGTGAAGGTCTGCGGCCGCATGTGCTACTGGGAAGGCCAAGGGCTGGCTTCAGTCGACCGTACCTTCGTGCTTGGTCTGCCTTTTCGCTGTAGCAGAGAACGAGCCATTGGAGACGGGAGGGCTGACCCTGCCGAAAATAGGGCCGAAATCTCTCAGCAACTGTCATTCTGGTGCGCTAAATACAGACCGGCGGTGCCTTTTGTCAGGGGGCAGCTCGCGCTCGTGACAGCGGCGGCGTACCCTCTCGCCGCTAAATACAGACCGGCGGTGCCTTTTGTCAGGGGGCAGCTCGCGCTCGTGACAGCGGCGGCGTACCCTCTCGCCGCTAAATACAGACCGGCGGTGCCTTTTGTCAGGGGGCAGCTCGCGCTCGTGACAGCGGCCGCGTACCCTCTAAATACAGACCGGCGGTGCCTTTTGTCAGGGGGGCAGCTCGCGCTAAGAAAGCTGGGCCTAAACACTCTTTTGGCAGCTCGCGCTCGTGACAGCGGCGGCGTACCCTCTAAATACAGACCGGCGGTGCCTTTTGTCAGGGGGCAGCTCGCGCTCGTGACAGCGGCCGCGTACCCTCTAAATACAGACCGGCGGTGCCTTTTGTCAGGGGGCAGCTCGCGCTCGTGACAGCGGCGGCGTACCCTCTAAATACAGACCGGCGGTGCCTTTTGTCAGGGGGCAGCTCGCGCTCTAACTAAATACAGACCGGGCTTTTAGGGCGTGACAGCGGCGGCGTACCCTCTAAATACAGACCGGCGGTGCCTTTTGTCAGGGGGCAGCTCGCGCTCTGCTCGTGACAGCGGCCGCGTACCCTCTCGCCGCTAAATACAGACCGGCGGTGCCTTTTGTCACTCAAAGGGGCAGCTCGCGCTCGTGACAGCGGCCGCGTACCCTCTAAATACAGACCGGCGGTGCCTTTTGTCAGGGGCAGCTCGCGCTCGTGACAGCGGCCGCGTACCCTCTAAATAAGTTCAAGTTTGGGCAGCTGCGCTCGTGACAGCGGCGGCGTACCCTCTAAATACAGACCGGCGGTGCCTTTTGTCAGGGGGCAGCTCGCGCTCGTGACAGCGGCGGCGTACCCTCTCGCCGCTAAATACAGACCGGCGGTGCCTTTTGTCAGGGGGCAGCTCGCGCTCGTGACAGCGGCGGCGTACCCTCTCGCCGCTAAATACAGACCGGCGGTGCCTTTTGTCAGGGGGCAGCTCGCCTTAAGTAGGCAGCTCGCGCTCGTGACAGCGGCCGCGTACCCTCTAAATACAGACCGGCGGTGCCTTTTGTCAGGGGGCAGCTCGCGCTCGTGTCGCGCGCGCTCGCGTCAGGGGGCAGCTCGCGCTCGTGACAGCGGCGGCGTACCCTCTCGCCGCCAATCTTGATGCCATCCATAGGGGGAGGGGGTATAGCGTGACTCTGCCAGCCCAGGCGCGGGTGGTGACTGGTGCGATGGGCAAGGGGCTGGCTAACGCCACCAGCTCGAGCGCGAGTGGTGACTGCTGGGGGGGGGCTGACTCCGCTGTTGGTGAGATGACGCTCTGCGGCGCTGTTTTAACCTCTGCTGACGTCAGAGACCTAGCGCCGCTGCCAGCGCCTGTCCCGTTGTTGGCGGCCGACACAGCGACGGCGAACATGGTCTCACCGTGGCTGCAGCTTCACGTTGCACACACACACACACACGCACACACACACACACACACACACACACACACACACACACACACACACACACACACACACACACACACACACACATATATATATTTATATATATATATATGCATATGAAAGTAAAATACATGTATAAATATAGATGATTAGTGATTAGTTAATAGTGCAATGAGCAGTGTTGTTGCGCGAGATTACAGATCGTGAATAATTCGTTTTTTCAAACGTCAAAATATTTCCGTCAAGGTCATTCCTTTGCACAAGATACGTAAGTCATCAAGCAATTAGTTTCGTTCTGTTCATAGCCGCCGATGACGTCACCAGTCGCGTGGCCGCCCTGATTGGTCCGACCAGGCTTTCCAGACGCCGACAATTTTCTATAACGGCGATAATTGTGACGTATATACCGGCAGTTCGCAAGCATTTTGCTTAAATTTAAAGACGTTTCAAACTGCTTGCATACGTGAAGTATTGCGAACTGCCGGCCAAGATTTGCGAACGCACATACCGAATGCCGGCAACGAACTCGGACTGATGCCAATTGATGCCGAGGAAAGCACAGGCGGGATCTAGCGGTCCAACCGTCGATGCGGTCGGGCACTGGGTGACGGTGACGTCACCCAGTCCCCGATAAATTGTGAATTCCACAAAATGTGTCCAATTCTACCTCACGTCATGACATCGACCACTTCCACACAGCCACAGTTCAAATGTCACTAATGTTATGTGTAAAACATTGGCGGATGTGCAGCCGGTACCTACAAGGAGCACGATATTACTCATAACCGAAACGTTAATTAGAAACGGTACAGAAGACAAATTATTCAATGGCTCTACTGGAACATCAAAGCGAGTAAAAATTGCTAAATTGATGGAAGAAGCTAGGCTCATCATCGAAAATGACCCGAGAAAACCGGTGAGACCCATGGCCAAGGAGCTTTTTGCAGCAAAGTTACTGTCGAGAGAAGAGTGAAATGAGACCTGCCTTTGTGCTGTTAAAAATTAGACAGAACCTGTCGAAATGTAACCTGGTGCACATAATCGCCTTCTGCCAGTGGTTTATCACCCAATGTGACACTTCTGACTGCTTCCAACACAACATTTCGTGCACCGATGGGGTACACGTCACCCTCACCGTCACCGTCAGCCAGCAATGGCACCCACAAGCTGGTGCAATGGCTCACATATGAAGAAAGCTTCCACTTTGTCCAGGAGCAATTTGGATACAGGATTGTCTCAGGGAAGTACGAACACCAGTGGCCAGTCATTGTCCCTGACCTCAACCCGCCTGCCTTTTTCCTGAGGTCACCTGAAGACAAATGACTACAGCGGCAACCTGAAGATCTGGGCGGCACTGAAGAAAAGTGTGACAAGCGCTATCTGATGCTCACTAGCCGAAACATGTAAAAAGACAGTGGAGGATCTGGGAAAAAGGGACGCAGCTGTGTGGTAGGTGAGGTCACAAACACGTGAAGCATGTGCTTCACAGGGTGAAGAAATTGCCAGTCTGACCCGGTGTGCGAACAATAAATTATAAACAAACTCCGCTCATTCTGACGTATCGACTGCGGTATCACCGGTAGCATTCATGAAATAGAGAAATAAGATATGTATATTTCCCACATCATAATTATATATATATATATATATATATATATATATATATATATATATATATATATATATATATACATGCATATATATATGTATATATATGAATATATATATATGTATATATATATATATATATATATATATATATATATATATATATATATATATATATATATAATGTGTGCGTGTGCATGTTTCGTTGAATATGACTGAAGTTGCAGCGTTGGTGATCTTCCTGCTTGTCGATTAAATTGATCGTATTATTTTCCTTGTTTCTTCGTTATGCTTGTGTAGTATATCGCCGTAGTTCATGATGGTCAAGATCACAATTATCACATTAACATTAACACATTAACACATATGTTAATTGTGATCTTGATCATCATGAACTACGGCGATATACTACACGAGCAGAAGGAAAATATTACGATCAATTGAATCGACAAGCAGGAAGATCACCAACGCTGAACTCGCAATCATATTAAACGAAACATGTATATCAAATATTCTGCTTCCAAACTACTCGCACATACACATACACATATACACACACACACACACACACATATATATATAGGGCGTTTTTTTTGTGCAAAATCAATGTCACTCCTGGTTTTTGGCCCTTCCTGGAGATCGCCACTCACACCCTGGAAGCCTCACCCGAGGACCCACCCGAAGACTTTGCAGGACACTAAGTGGTCAAGTACTTCCCTGTAGAAGGCCGAAACAATTGCATAGCAAGTACGCATCGTCTTCGCGACTAAGCGGGTAGACAGTTAGTCCACCTTCGGTGCGTCTGTGCTGCCACTCACTCCTTAGAAACCTCGAGCTTGCTTTGGGAAGCTGAGAAGCACCCGAGTCGTTTGTCCAAAGAATAAAAATAATAAGAATAATAATAACAAAAACAATATTATACACCAGTGTGTATAAAATATTATAATATTAGTATTATTAGAATATTAAGCATTATGTTTCCTCACAAACCGAAGGCAGGATTACAGGCGGAATTGACAAAGGATTGCACTGCACCGGCAAACTAAGAATATCCCATTGTCCAGCATGAAGCACTGCACAAAAGTGACGTCTTCCCTGTTGTCGCCCGTCTCGGTTGGTTTGTCTGTAACCACAGTTGATGTCACTCAAGCTTTACCCAAGATGCATTACTGGCACCTGAACGTGCCTGAAGCATCTCAATTCGCCGCATCCAGGACGTACATTTGTATTTTACAGTATCTACCGCCGTGCCCTTACATGCAATGCTCAAAAGAACGGCGAAAACAGTTGCGGAACGCGAATGGGAGCAGTTTGAGGAAGGTGGGTCGAGGTCATGCACATCAAGTAAAAAATGCATGCATTCCCTAAAAACGTGAAATTCCTATTTCAAAGAGCTGGACTACTGTTGGAGGTTGTTTAGATGTTGTTGTGGATGCGCAGGTGGTATCGAGTAGTTCTTGTAATAATATATATATATCATCCACTGGTAAAGAGTATGCTAAAATTAACAATATTTGGGTTGGACATGTCTAAGTTGGACGCGCACGTGCATCCACAGCATACACTAGGGTTCCGCCAGTGTGATTGCTTATGCTACGGCGTAAGCTATGATGTGGCGCCAAAGTGTTGTCAAGTGCTGCTGTGCGTGTCGGACACACGTCACGCGTCTGGCGTCCGCCACCGTTCCCATTACCCGCCGCCGGTGACAGCTTCAACCGGCTGGAGCCGGCCCAGCGTTGTCGAGGTCGCTGGTGACGGACGAGTGGGCCTGAAATAGCGCAGGGTCACGTCGGCGTCCAGTGGGGTCACACGCGACCCACACACCGTGCCGCGCCGCCCGGGGTTGTCTGTCAAAACACTGACAGCGAGCGGCCTGCTTCGGCTCGGAGAGCACGCCGACGCTACAGAAACGCCCGCCACTTGTCGGGGTTGTCGGCTTTGATCGGCAGGACGAATTGGCTCATCTCACATTGCATGACAAATTGCTGCATTTCACATGAACAGGACATCTCGGCATGTGGCATTTTCTCCATATGCATAGACCACCTTTGACGATTTAGCTTGCGAAGAGCTGCTGTTCTTCTGAGATGGGTGATGGCTTGTCGTGCACTGTGCAGCCCGGTTGAGCTCGCCCACTCTGCCTGGGCGGCTCGCTTGTATCTGCTGAATGGCACGTGCTGCTCAGTGATTCTCGTCACCGGGTAGTGTTGTCACGCCATGTCTACTTGTTCGTACGTTGCGAGAAACTCGCTACCTCTCACCGGCTCCAATGGCCACACATCCCCGCACGAGGCGTTCTGTGCGGTGCTACTAGACGTGCTGCGTTATTTGGTGACTCAACCATCCCTACAGCAGCTGGAGCCTGCCGACATCCGAAGCCTGCGGCGGTGCTCACCATTACACCCCGTGTCGGCCATGGTCAGTGCCTGAGCAGCGGCTGGGAGGAGATGGGTGGCACCTGCTGCAGGTGAACACCACGCACCAGTCACGTCAGTGTGGCCAGTCACGTCAGTGGGCAGGCCGACCGCTACAGTTCCTGGTACTGCAGGTGAACACCACGCACCAGTCACGTCAGTGTGGCCAGTCACGTCAGTGGGCAGGCCGACCGCTACAGTTCCTGGTACTGCAGGTGAACACCACGCACCAGTCACGTCAGTGTGGCCAGTCACGTCGGTGGGCAGGCCGACCGCTACAGTTCCTGGTACTCGGCCACGGCCACTCCATAGGACGCTCCCGTCTCCCGGGCCTCAGGGCAGACTAGCAACTGCCGGCCAGAGCAGGCGAACCGCCCTCTGAGCGGAGCAGCAGGCGGACACCTGGGGAGTGGCAGGGGGACACCTGGGGAGTGACATGCGGACAACTGGGGAGTGGCAGGCGGACACCTGGGGCGTGGCAGGGGGACGCCTGGGGAGTGGCAGGCGGACAGCTGGGGAGTGGCAGGCGGACAGTCCCCTGAGCGGGGCAGCAGGCCGGTAACTGGGGAGTGGCAGGTGGACAGTCCCCTGGGCGGGGCAGCAGGCCTGTAACTGGGGAGTGGCAGGTGGACAGTCCCCTGAGCGGGGCAGCAGGCCGGTAACTGGGGAGTGGCAAGTGGACAGTCCCCTGGGCGGGGCAGCAGGCCGGTAACTGGGGAGTGGCAGGTGGACAGTCCCCTGAGCGGGGCAGCAGGCCGGTAACTGGGGAGTGGCAGGTGGACAGTCCCCTGGGCGGGGCAGCAGGCCGGTAACTGGGGAGTGGCAGGTGGACAGTCCCCTGAGGTGGGGGAGGGGGGGGGGGCAGCAGATGAACATCTGTGAAGATGCAGGTGGATCGTTTCCTGGATAAGGCGGCAGGCGGACTTTTCGCCGCGAAAGGGGCAGGTCGGTCTCTGCTTGTCAGGGAGCAGGAGACGGCTTCCTCGGCGGAGCAGCAGGCGGACCGTTACCTGAGTAAGGCGGCCGACGGACCACTCTCTGTGGGGAAGTAGGCGGACAGGCTCGGGTGAGCAGGCGGGCAGACCGCCCTCGGTGGGGGATGATAGGCGGACTGCTGCCCGACTGCTGCCCGACTGCTGCCGGACTGCTGCCTGACTGCTGCCTGACTGCTGCCTGACTGCTGCCTGACTGCTGCCGGACTGCTGCCCGACTGGTGCCGGACTGCTGCCCGACTGCTGCCGGACTGCTGCCTGACTGCTGCCTGACTGCTGCCTGACTGCTGCCGGACTGCTGCCTGACTGCTGCCGGACTGCTGCCTGACTGCTGCCGGACTGCTGCCTGACTGCTGCCGGACTGCTGCCTGACTGCTGCCGGACTGCTGCCCGACTGCTGCCGGACTGGTGCCGGACTGCTGCCTGACTGCTGCCGGACTGCTGCCTGACTGGTGCCGGACTGCTGCCTGCTCGTCCGACCACGCTCAATTGCCGTCACTTCATACCAGCATACCAGATAGGCATACCAGATAGGCATACCAGAGGTACGGTGTTCATCATCTTCAGTGCTGCACATTGGAAACGGCAGCGTCTCGTCACCTCACCTAGGGTGATTATAGGGTCTCGTCACCTCACCTAGGGTGATTATAGGGTCTCGTCACCTCACCTAGGGTGATTATAGGGTCTCGTCACCTCACCTAGGGTGATTATAGGGTCTCGTCACCTCACCTAGGGTGATTATAGGGTCTCGTCACCTCACCTAGGGTGATTATAGGGTCTCGTCACCTCACCTAGGGTGATTATAGGGTCTCGTCACCTCACCTAGGGTGATTATAGGGTCTCGTCACCTCATCTAGGGTGATTATAGGGTCTCGTCACCTCACCTAGGGTGATTATAGGGTCTCGTCACCTCACCTAGGGTGATTATAGGGTCTCGTCACCTCACCTAGGGTGATTATAGGGTCTCGTCACCTCACCTAGGGTGATTATAGGGTCTCGTCACCTCACCTAGGGTGATTATAGGGTCTCGTCACCTCACCTAGGGTGATTATAGGGTCTCGTCACCTCACCTAGGGTGATTAGGGGTGATTATAGGGTCTCGTCACCTCACCTAGGGTGATTATAGGGTCTCGTCACCTCACCTAGGGTGTTATAGGGTGTTATAGGGTCTCGTCACCTCACCTAGGGTGATTATAGGTCTCGTCACTCACCTAGGGTGATTATAGGGTCTCGTCACCTCACCTAGGGTGATTATAGGGTCTCGTCACCTCACCTAGGGTGTTAAGTCGTCCTCCTAGGGTGATTTAGGGTCTCGTCACCTCACCTAGGTGATTATATCACCTAGGGTGATTATAGGGTCTCGTCACCTCACCTAGGGTGATTATAGGGTCTCGTCACCTCACCTAGGGTGATTATAGGGTCTCGTCACCTCACCTAGGGTGATTATAGGGTCTCGTCACCTCACCTAGGGTGATTATAGGGTTTCCTCACCTAGGGTGATTATAGGGTCTCGTCACCTCACCTAGGGTGATTATAGGGTCTCGTCACCTCACCTAGGGTGATTATAGGGTCTCGTCACCTCACCTAGGGTGATTATAGGGTCTCGTCACCTCACCTAGGGTGATTATAGGGTCTCGTCACCTCACCTAGGGTGATTATAGGGTCTCGTCACCTCACCTAGGGTGATTATAGGGTCTCGTCACCTCACCTAGGGTGACCTAGGGTATTATAGGGTCTCGTCACCTCACCTAGGGTGATTATAGGGTCTCGTCACCTCATCTAGGGTGACTTAGAGTCTAGTGTTACCTTACCTAGGATGACCTAGTGTCTCCTCACTTCAGGTGACCTAGGGTCTCGTCACCTCACCCAGCGTGACGAGAACATCCTGGATTGACGACACCATCTAGGGACGACACGATCACTGGCACTGGCTGAGACCACCTGTCCAGCTTTACGACGTGGCTGGTCCCGTTTTTCGGGTGGTGATGTGCCGCTTGGATGCATAGCACCAGCGGCGGAACGGCCATTACATCAGCTTTGGCTGCACACCCATGGCTAATGGTCGCCTGGAGCTGTGCGGAGAGCCGGGTGTGGCCAATGGGTGTCGGCTGGACGGGTGTGGCCAATGGGTGTCGGCTGGAGGTGGGTGTCGGCTGGACGGGTGTGGCCAATGGGTGTCGGCTGGACGGGTGTGGCCAATGGGTGTCGGCTGGACGGGTGTGGCCAATGGGTGTCGGCTGGACGGGTGTGGTTGGCCAATGGGTGTCGGCTGGACGGGTGTGGCCAATGGGTGTCGGCTGGACGGGTGTGGGTGTCGGCTGAGGGTGTGGCCAATGGGTGTCGGCTGGACGGGTGTGGCCAATGGGTGTCGGCTGGACGGGTGTGGCCAATGGGTGTCGGCTGGACGGGTGTGGCCAATGGGTGTCGGCTGGACGGGTGTGGCCAATGGGTGTCGGCTGGACGGGTGTGGCCAATGGTGTCGGCTGGACGGGTGTGGCCAATGGGTGTCGGCTGGACGGGTGTGGGGTCGGCTGGACGGGTGTGGCCAATGGGTGTCGGCTGGACGGGTGTGGCCAATGGGTGTCGGCTGGACGGGTGTGGCCAATGGGTGTCGGCTGGACGGCCGGGTGTGGCCAATGGGTGTCGGCTGGACGGGTGTGGCCAATGGGTGTCGGCTGGCGGATGGGTGTCGGCTGGACGGGTGTGGCCAATGGGTGTCGGCTGGACGGGTGTGGCCAATGGGTGTCGGTGGCACGGGTGTGGCTGAATGGGTGTCGGCTGGACGGGTGTGGCCAATGGGTGTCGGCTGGACCGGGTGCTGGCAATGGGTGTCGGCTGGACGGGTTGTGGGTGTCGGCTGGACGGGTGTGGCCAATGGGTGTCGGCTGGACGGCCGGGTGTGGCCAATGGGTGTCGGCTGGACGGGTGTGGCCAATGGGTGTCGGCTGGACGGGTGTCGGCTGGACGGGTGTCGGCTGGACGGGTGTGGCCAATGGGTGTCGGCTGGACGGGTGTGGCCAATGGGTGTCGGCTGGACCAATGGGTGTCGGCTGGACGGGTGTGGCCAATGGGTGTCGGCTGGACGGGTGTGGCCAATGGGTGTCGGCTGGACGGGTGTGGCCAATGGGTGTCGGCTGGACGGCCGGGTGTGGCCAATGGGTGTCGGCTGGACGGGTGTCGGCTGGACAATGGGTGTCGGCTGGACGGGTGTGGCCAATGGGTGTCGGCTGGACGGCCGGGTGTGGCCAATGGGTGTCGGCTGGACGGGTGTGGCCAATGGGTGTCGGCTGGACGGCCGGGTGTGGCCAATGGGTGTCGGCTGGACGGGTGTGGCCAATGGGTGTCGGCTGGACGGGTGTGGCAGGTCCGGGTGTGGCCAATGGGTGTCGGCTGGACGGGTGTGGCCAATGGGTGTCGGCTGGACGGCCGGGTGTGGCCAATGGGTGTCGGCTGGACGGGTGTGGCCAATGGGTGTCGGCTGGACGGGTGTGGCCAATGGGTGTCGGCTGGACGGGTGTGGCCAATGGGTGTCGGCTGGACGGGTGTCGGCTGGACGGGTGTCGGCTGGACGGGTGTGGCCAATGGGTGTCGGCTGGACGGCCGGGTGTGGCCAATGGGTGTCGGCTGGACGGGTGTGGCCAATGGGTGTCGGCTGGACGCAAGGTGTTGCCAGTTGTTATTGCGACCTGTGGTGGAGTCGAGCTTGAGCGCTTGAGCGCTGGCGATTTTATGATTTCCCAAAGAGTCGTCGGGGAACACAATGAAGCGATAACGTTTGATAGGCAGCTTGGTTGCTTGCTTTTCGCCACCAAGGAGGCAGCTGTCGACAACATTTGCGAATTCTAACAACACAACTTTGGCTTCGAAGTGGTTGTACGCATTCCCCAAGGCCGGATCCCGTATTAGGTTTGTGTGGTACGCCTCGCGACTGCAAACTGGCAGCTCTCCCAAGTGGCCAAGCGTCAAGTTCTGTATGCGACACACGACAGACCGACCCAGACCCAGTTATGCTCCATGGCCGTTGCGCGACGATGTGATTGGACTTCGCGTCATGTGATGCCGAACTCCGAACTATGCCACATGGTACGTTCGAAAGTGAACGATGTCTTTTTGGTCAGGCTTTCTAACAGCTTGTCTTAGCCCATTGTTTCTCTTTTGGTAGATAGATGGTCCAACCTGCATCCTGTGTATCCTGATGAATAAGCGAAATTGGAGAAGCCCAGTACAGGCTTGTGTATGTGGATGTGGTATGTGGATCCGAGTGTGGGCTTGCGGATTAATTAACCGCGTTTGTTCAGCTGCATGTATCGGAGCGTGATGCCGTACCCCCGCCCCCGTACGCCATGTATGCTTGTCTAGGGTAGAACCTTGTGGTAGGGTGAGTATGGTTCAGAAACTTCTCATATGTTGGACTCTGACGGGATGACAAATTGCGCTGCAAGCCCGAAAATTGCAGCACATGCTACCCCATCTATTGTCTGCATACCCACGGCCAGCATGAGGAAATGTCTATCTGGTTTGGCGATAGAAGACTTCAAGTCGACCCATAATGCTTGAATCTTGCCCACTGTTGGGGTGAAGCCTAACAAGGTGTAGGCTCGAACAAATATATAGCTGGACACAATTGTTCTGTTTCTTAGCCGAATAGGTAGGATGCTGATTCAGGGCGCAGCCTGGGTTTTCTTAAGGGAGAGAGACCACGAAATACAGGCCGCATTTGGCGCGCTTCGGGCGCCGAAAATGTATTGCTTTTCGTGGTGAAAATATCCAAATGTTCTGTTCGATCTAGTGTATTTTTGGTTGCTAAGGGGAGGGGCGTGCACCCCCTTGGCTGCACCTCTGTGCTGGTTGATCTCCCAACTTATTTTAATTTGATGGCAATCTGAGGAAAGCTGAGCCATGCAATGCTTTCACAGGGAGTAGCGGTTCACAGCCTCAGAGCAGTCTGTAATCTCACACCGAGGTCAGCACAACTCGGCACATGCAGATGCCCGTCGTCATGACGGGTGATCGCTGCGAGAAAAAGAAACCTTGACCGGACAAACACTCTGAAGCTGCCTTCAGTGCCGCGCGCACAGACGAGTAGCTTAAATAGCCCGAAGTTTCCCCACCTCTCATTACTCGAAACTATCCCACGGCTACATGTCGAACTTCATATGTCACAACCAAGGGCAGTCTGTTGATCTACATGCGGGACACAGTGACCACACACAGTCGCAGCGTTGACCTGGGCTAACATATCCTACGATCACCACATCTGTCAGATGAGAAAGTGCATTACAAAATCAATAAGCAGCCTCACTGTGCACGCAAATATAATTGCAGCGGGAGCTGCAAACAAACGCAAAGCAGCGACCTCTCCGGCGCGGAATGCCTGAGAGCCTGGTGCAGGGTGTGCTGACGGCGTCATCTGCATAAACATGGCAGAGATTCGCTTCGTGTTAAACATCTCACTACCCGAACCACACCCACCATTTCCAATATGTAGCTTCAGATGCTCCTCTATGGTCCTGTGGTCCTGTCTGTGTTGCCCCAGGTGCTCCTCTGTGGTCCTGTCTGTGTGGCCCCAGGTGCTCCTCTGTGGTCCTGTCTGTGTAGCCTCAGGTGCTCCTCTGTGGTCCTGTCTGTGTGGCCCCAGATGCTCATCTGTGGTCCTGTCTGTGTTGCCCAAGGTGCTCCTCTGTGGCCCTGTCTGTGTGGCTCCAGATGCTCCTCTGTGGCCCTCTCTGTGTGGCCCCAGATGCTCCTCTGTGGCCCTGTCTGTGTGGCCCCAGATGCTCCTCTGTGGCCCTGTCTGTGTGGCCCCAGATGCTCCTCTGTGGCCCTGTCTGTGTGGCCCCAGATGCTCCTCTGTGGCCCTGTCTGTGTGGCCCCAGATGCTCCTCTGTGGTCCTGTCTGTGTGGCCCCAGATGCTCCTCTGTGGCCCTGTCTGTGTGGCCCAAGGTGCCCCTGTTTGCCTGTCGTGACGCGTCATCTGACCAGCTGTCGAACTGAGGTCACGTTCATCATCGAGCATTCGACCTACCTCTACCGAGCGCCGCCTAGACCTGGCTCGGCCGGTCCGTGCCACCACAGCTGCTCGCGCCAGGTGACCTGCCGCTACCGAGCGCCGCCGAGACTTGGTTCAGCCACAGCTGCTCGCGCCAGACGCACTGCACCCGGCGGAGATTTCCCGGCGGAGACCACGCCATCGACTCCCTGGGATGAGGCACAACACATGCATTATGTTATTGGAAGCGACAGCGGAAGCGCAGTGGTCTTGAGGCTCAGGTCCAGCAGTGGTCGGCCAAAATGAAGAGGACTTCTTCCGACATCCTCCGCCATCCCCTACATCGCGGACATCCCCCGATGATCCCACATCTGTGGGATGCTGTGGGATTAAGCTTCCAATTTTTCATGTTCGTGCAATGCAATAAAAAAATTATCAAGCAGCTATCCTGGGACAGAAGACAGAACAGGTGTCAGGCATAGTACAGGGTAGAGGTGGGCACATCACAGAGTAGAGGTTGGTGCAGTATATAGTAGGGTAGCATATGGCCAGAAATTGTGGGACCGAAATTCAGGCCCAGCCGGTCTGCTAAGATCAAGCATGGTTGGTACTTGGTCAAAATACAATGGAGACCGTCAACCGGTCAAATGGCCAGCTTTGTAAACAAATGTATGCTTTTTTGCATTTATTTTAGCACCATTGTTCTTTTTTGCCTTGAATTAAGGTCACATGAGCAATTAGCATCATTTTTGAAGACCTTATTCACTCATGAAGCATGAATCGAAGGTAAGTCTTATGTTAAGGATATTTTGTTTTTGCATTAACATGTATTTACAGCCAACAACATGACTACGACAGGGTCTGTATAGATTAATGCATGGATATGTTAATGCATATGTTAGCACCCCTTGCCTACCACCCTCAATATAAGGAAACAGTAAAATTAAGACTATCATGAGCTCGCTCTATGAGAATCCTTGGCTGCTTCTTGAGCATCGGCGTAGGATCCTTTGTTCTGGCTGTGGTGCTCAAGAGCACCATACCACACGGTATTCTTCCTAGGGGGCAAAACGAGTTTACTAGAATCCAAAGCTTAAGTGTGTTTATTCATCCCGGTCGCACGCCCGTTCTTCAAAATAAAAATCACGACGCTCAAAATATAGTGGTCTAAATCCGGGACCTTTTTCCGAGTGGTACTTGGAGATGCTGAGCCCCCACCTCAACTGAAGTCAAACAGCTCCATCCATGAGGATCACACCAATGAAGTGCAGGTCTAAGATATCCAGGAGTAGTGTTCATACTCCATTGGCAGATAAACACGCTGGCCTCGGGTGGCACAGAACTATGGAGCAGACCCCACAAACTCCGAACACCTCTCCACAGCACGGGTGACGCACACCCCACAGACTCCGAACACCTCTCCACAGCACGGGTGACGCACACCCCACAGACTCCGAACACCTCTCCACAGCACGGGTGACGCACACCCCACAGACTCCGAACACTTCTCCACAGCACGGGTGACGCACACCCCACAGACTCCGAACACCTCTCCACAGCACGGGTGACGCAGACCCCACAAACTCCGAACACCTCTCCACAGCACGGGTGACGCACACCCCACAGACTCCGAACACCTCTCCACAGCACGGGTGACG